>VZSZ01002953.1:237098-260392 GCA_013398815.1 Ibidorhyncha struthersii | reverse complement strand
GAGTCAATCTCCTGCAAAGTTTGCTTGGACTCATAGATTCATCTGAAAAAAAAATTATTAGTGGAGATGTACAGGTGGCTCCTAAAAAGTGACTGCAAACACTTCATAATCTTTTCTCCTGAGGGGTGGAGGTATAGTCCTGACTGAAACAGCCTGTCAAAATAAATCCGGGCTTTTCTGTCTACTGGTGCAACTCCTTTAGGAGCTCTCTTCAAAGCCACCCTGCAGGTAACTACATCCTCCCCTTCTGCAGATAGGTTTTTCTCTTCAGGAGTAAGCCTATTAATTGTTGAGTTGTAGTTACGGTGATGGATTTACATTTTTAAAGTGTCCAGGAAGACAGGATTTATTCTCGCCCCCCCAAAGGCTCACACCTTACTTTCCACTCACTGCCAGCTTCTTCCTACATCCCATACTGTTTCCACATTTCATGGACCTCATGTCAGTTTCTCCTTTCCAGGACTTGATTATAGTGCTGGTGTGCTAGGATGCCTGTAAAATGACAGTGTGCTGTACCACAGAACTTCCCAGCTCCACAGCAAAGGAGGAAGATGTTTCCCAGCAATAAACCCCGTCCCTGTGGAAAAGCAGGCTCTCCCTGCCTTGGTATACCTCCTTCTGACGCTGCTGACCATGCAGCTAGGCTGAGACTCCCCGTTTCTGAGGCAGGCTAGCCGATTTTCTAAAGTAAGTCTAAAAATCTTTCTTCTGGCGTAATTACCTTGTAGATTGCCAAATCCAGCCTTCCTCGGGACTTTGTAGAGTCCTTGCCCTTTAGTCAAACATTTATTTTCTTAATCTTGCAACAGCAGATATACTCTTTCCTGGTGTAAACTCCCATATTCTGCATGCACTCTATTTTTCCCCACTGTCCTTGGCTAGCTTACAATACGTAAACAGCCATATCCTTTAGCAGTTTAGCTTTATCTTCCCTTGTTTTTCTCACAGTAGCAGAGAAGGGGCACAGCTGACAGCAGTCTTGGAACAATACCATGCAGAACCCACCAGTGCTTCCCCATCTGCACAAGCGAAAGCCCAGCAGCAACCTATGCTCTGCCACTTCGCCACACACACTTCAACAGCTCACGTAAATTTTGCATGTCATCCATTTAACAGCATTGCAGGCAGTGTTTTATGTTAGCACCTGACATAGGATTTATTCCCATTACCAGTTACCATCTCTTCTACTATCCCAGTCCAAGCGAGTATCTAGACCAGGGCTGCTCTGATCCCCACAGCTCTTTGCTATTCATAAGCGATTCCCATTGATGTATGATATAGTGTCACATTTGGCCAGAAGTGTTACCTACATTAACCAAATTTAGTGCTAAGGATTAGTAGTACTGAAGAAATCCATGTCTGGAAATAAAGCTCCTTAAGCCCTTTTCCTTTGCGGAGCAGCTTCTTACATTCCAGGCAGGCTTTAAGTAACATAGTTATACCTTTCTGTTTACTGATGGGGAAGCTAGATTTGCACATAAGAAACAAAGAAGTATTTTACTCTTCTATGTTTTCCTTCACTCTATCTGCTCCTCCCAAGAGACATTACATCCCACCTCTAGGATGATTTTTTCCTACTCAATTTTTTCCGAGCATCAGCCCTTGCTTCTCTGCTGACCCCTCTTCCCAAGGTGGGTCAGACCTCTTCCTAAGAGGGATCCTCGCTGTGTCCTGACTCACTTTGCTCCCCCTCCCTTCACAAGCATTACACCAGCATTAGTCACTTCTGCCACAGCATCCGCATGGAAGAAAAACACCCTCACTCCAACATTCTCCCAAACACAGTGTTTCCCTTGCGGTATTGCAATTCCCCCATTCCTGCTTCCCAGAAAATCTATTACCCTTTTGTTCACCTGAGACTACGTATTACAAGTCACATTCTGCTCCAGCTTCCTCAGGACAATCCTGACCTGACTTGAAGATGGGAACTCGCTCCCTGCTTGGGCAGTCAGTGCTACAAGCACAGGTTAAGGCTGTCATTGCTCAGAACCAAATTCTTCGGGGAATTTGGTCACAACTGCTACTTGTACAGTAAAACTTATCATTCGGCTCATCAGTATCCATTACTAAAAAGTATTCATTCCAGACTAGCTTGCAGATCTTAGGATGACTGCGACCAGGTTTTGCATCTGCAGTTCATGTTCCTGCTAAAAGGAAAGTAATATTCAAGTAAACAGCAGCTCCTTCTTCTCTGATAAAAGACAGCTTACCCACGTGTTGATTACTCAGAAAACACCAACCTACACACATGGGATGTTCAAAAAGAAAGGCCAAAGACTGGGTTGTAAGACTTCAAAAAGTATGCGGGGAAGGGGGCATCAGAGGCATGAAGTGTTGCAGCAAACACTACGGTTAAGGCAGCCGTGTTGCAAGATAGGGACTCACAGGAAGCCCCCGTCCAGCTTGTGTAGAAGGCAGCAACAGTAGAAGGTATAAACTTGAGTCTTCCAAAGGCTTCCAAACCCATCTTATGTGTTGAGCCTAGTTCTCATCACCCCAGTTACACCCCACTGCATTTTCTTGGACACTGACAAACACTGCTAGTGTTGGACTACAGACATGTTGGATGTTGGTGACCTGAACACATGCACCAACACAGAGCAATAAACCCAAGGGCAGCTGGAGTCAGCAGTAAGCTTCTCCCATGGTCAACAGCAATTCCCCCCAGCTCTTTCAGGTGCCAGGTTCAGTCTCACGCCAAGAACTGCACAGTTGACAAAAATGCTGCTTCTCAGTTCTGCAAGAGTTTAGGGGCACGGTAGATCTTAAAATTCCCATATGAGATTAGATTTTTCCCTCCAGGTTCTCTCATATATCCAAGGAGGAAGATTGGCTCAAATCCTTTCTGGAGTCATTCCAGTCTCTGTAAGTCACACAAAAGCATGATTACCATTTGACATTTTTGATTTTTTTTTTTTTTAAGAAGGCCCCATTAACAGAGTAGTGCAACATGTTACAGAGGAGAGCTGTATGGTTTGCATAACCCCTTAGACAAGTGACAATGTGTAACACAAAGGTGGGCAATACATTCATGCATTAGTCCAGAGCTATAGCCAGAGCCTGACCCTCAACAATTCTCATAATAAATACCAACCTCCTTACCAGAGGAGAGTGGGGACAAGCAAGGACTACTAAGACACTTGTAGTACCTAGAGGAGAAGAGACCAGAAGCTCCTTGGAACACAGCTGAGATACTCCAGTAGGGGAACACCAGACAGAGGTGCAGCACATTAACTTGCTGGTAAGGATCCATAGGCAGCCCTCACCAGAAGGTATTTCGGGGAAAACACACGTTTAACAAGCCATTTAGAGTACAGGACAAACTGGCAATTCCTTAGGCTAAGGGTCCCACACTAATACCTCTGCTCTTTCCCATATCGATTTTTAAACTGAAACAGGATAGCCACAGCTCTAGCTGCTGCCGCAAGCAGTGGCTGCAGAGCTGTACTGGAGCTTCTAATGCAACTTTTGTTTTTTTCCACTTGGAAACCTGAGATTTGGCACACATGCCTTAAGCCCTTGAGACTGTACTTCACTGGCTTGGTACAAACAAAGCACAAAGCCATCCACTGAGAAAAATCCTGAGCACACACTATGGGAATCTGCCTCGTCAAGGGACCGAGGCCATATCAGATGCCAGGGGACGGAGTCTCGTCAAGAGACAGGCAGATATAAGAAAACTCCGTTAGCTCCAGGGTAAAGCCCATCCTGTTTGCATCAAAGTACCACTGCCTGCATGTCGCCAGTATGACATCCTGTATGAAGATGACATTAAGACTGTTACAGCAGGAATATGATTAAGAACGGCTTTTGTTCACACACACCAAGGAAACAAGGAATGATGATACCTTCCCTAACACGCTCTGACAGTCTTTTCGATTCCTTGGAATTCCCTTCAAATTCAGTACTGGCACAGAAGTGATTTCCTGCTTTATACTTAAGCCCTCGTAATTGAACACTTAGATGTTATGCAAGTTCAACTCACTGCTACACATCAAACAATGACTAATAAGCATAGTAAAGTCTCTTCTCCCCCACAAACGTACATCTTACTCTTTATTAAGTATCAAATTGTCTCCAACATAAATTACATCCAAATTACATGTTTCAAGAAAGTCAGATATTTTATGTACAATATTTGTCTTGAGTCAGATATACCTTTCTCATTTTAACCTAGAACATAAAAAGCAAACCTACATCAGTACCAAATAAAGCATTAAAAAGGTAACAAATATATAACTTTTTAGAAATGCTTTCAGAATGCTAAAGTTAATGACAAAGATTTTATAGTGCAGCAGTCTTGGGTGTTTAGCTCTTAGACCATTTCCCTGTTTTTGCGGATAGCACAGCAGAGAACCATACTGAATATCATGCCAAAAATCTGTAAAGAAAGCAAACACATTAGAAATCAGAGGACCATTCTGTCATCGTGGGGACAAGGGTAGCTGCCTTCCTGGACCAGAGGCCATATTAACTCTATTCTACAGAGACTCTCCCCCCCTGCCCCAAATTTCAGTCCATTCTCAAACCCCTCCACCCTCAAAACTTCCACATATATCAGCTATAAACCACTGCCACATCTCCCAAGAAATCTTTGATCATCCCAGCATATTTGCATCCATGTTGTACTTTCCTCCAGAAGTCAAACAAACAAGTGCAAATTTTCTTACTAGCACTGTTACTTCAGTTCTCCAGCAGTCTTTAATTGTTAAAGAAAACTAAAACAATGATCCCTGAGAGATACTGGGATCAAGTGGGCTGGCAACATGGGCAATACATAGTCACCCTATATAGACACACACTACGGATACACCTCCACCACTGCTAAAACTCCATGGAGGCAGATCCTGAGCCCAAGCAGGAGCAGGGAGGTCCACGACACCACATCCTCTGCGCCGCCCCAGGCCCCCACAGCACACACCCTCATCCTGCCAGTACTTGTCGGTGGTGGAACGGGCCCGCAGACGGCTGTGCCAGGCAGCGTTCAACAGCCTTCTACCATAAGTCCCCTTTGGCCACACAGTTACCCTCGAAATAATCTAGGAACTCACCATTATTACAGCAATGCCAAGGCCAACTGCTCCGATCACATTCAATTTTGAATTGAAGACATCATCAATGGCAGCAGGGCACGACTGAAAAGAAAGGCTGTTCATTAGCATTTCATACAGACGGTTTGGTTCTGCTTGCTTGTTAGAGCTCCAGTCTGCTGACTGACGCTACACCTTTGATCAAGCCTGCTCGCACTAAAGATTAAGACTCATCTTTTGAAAGCTGCTTTGAACTGGCCTTTGTTTTCACATCTTTAAAGAGAGCCAGAGATGTTCCAACACAAAAGTTGGTGGAGAAGTTTAAATCTGCTCTTCAAGTATCAAAACCTCTTAACCATGCCTTGGCTACAGCAGGATTCCCTCCTCAACACCTGCAGCTCAGCAGGTAGGTCAGGACCAACAGCAGTCGCACCAGACTTGGCTTGTTACTAACGGCTGTCAGCATTTAAGTTGCTGTATTGCTCACCCCTTCCCAAAATAAATTTGAAGCCACTCAATATTTCCCACTGTAATTTTGCAGACACCTTATGAACACAAGGAGCATGGGAACGGCAGGATTTCTTGAGCTGCATGTATGGCTATAGCAGATTCATAGAGGCGCCAGTTTGAAGCTCCCAGGACAATGCATTACCATTGCAACCAAAGAAGATTTTAAGTCCAGTCCTTTCCCCAAAGACACGTGGTAGTCAAGAAAAAAAGCCATATACCTCAGTAAAATTTCCTCGTTCTTAAAAGCCCAGTGGCTCGTAAAAGTGTCATCCCAAATCCTGCCCTACTTATTCCAGCAGGATACCACAGTGAGCTGCTGAAAACAACTTTAATTGTTTTTTATTCCAGTCCAGAAGGAATGACCAAATTGAGGATTAAAGGGATATACTGGCAACAATTAATCAGTTAAATCAGAATATCAATACAGTACTACTTCTTAGGCATACAGATCAGCCACACCACTACATCCCTTTTAATTCTGCAGTCTATCTACTGGGTTTTCATCCTACAGTTGGGATGAGGCCATAACACATCACAAGATTAAGTCAACAGCTGAAGCTAAACCACACTTAGCAAAGTAGAAGCAAATAATAACCAAAAACCTGCATGCTGCCTCCAGTACTCCCATATAGTCTAATTCATAGGATACTATATGGACCAGACTAAAGACAGTCTAAATACAGATTGAAACATCTCATGTGGTCAGATATCTGAAGGCACAAAATCATCTGCAGGGACAAGCACAACAATGTGAGAAAAAACCCAAGTCACTAATTGAATCCCTGCCCCGTAAGAACCTTATTTTCTATGGAAGACTAATACAGGGTCTCTTAGAGCATAAAAGACGACCACAAGACAGCTGTAAGAATAACAGGAAAAGGGGTACTTAAGAACTACACAAGATGCCTCTCCTGTATCTGTGGCACACAGGCACCTTTTCAGCAATATTTCAACACTGGAATCTGGTTCAGAGAACTGGCTTCACAGTGACAGAGTCACCTAAATAATGCATTACCTCTCCTCTCTTTTCCCTTGCTAAAACTTGCTCCCACCCCATGCTCTCCTTCTCCCTCACCAAAAGGGAAGGCAACAACTCCCGTGCAGCACCAGGGAGGTGCCTTAGTGATAGGAGCAGCCAGAACAGAGCTGTCTAGCGCCCTTTTTTTTTTTTTAGCGAAGGTTTGACCTTATGCTGTCCATCATGCCAGTGAATTTTGTGACACACAGACCGCACATTTCCTGTGCAAGTTCAGATTTCCTGCTGACCCTGCTTGTTCTTTCCACAGTAACAGTACGCTGATTTTCCACAACTGGACTGATCACAGAGATAAGTTGCTAAGTGTGATGTGGGAACTTCCCATGGACTGAAAGGATTTATTCAGAAACACGTTTCTCAGTCTGTTCGGGGGCAGAGCTGTTGGTGAATTAAGGCATGCTTTACCACTACAGAAAACGACTCCATCATGGTCTTCTTCGGACAGGTGTCCATGAACTGCTGCTCAAGAACTCCTTTAAGACCACAGCAGTCTAGCTACAAGAGAAAACAGGGAAAGAAAACCAGGTTAAAGAATCCTTATTTTTGCTCTGTATTTGGTAAAAAGGAAATAGATCACATTAGGTTTCATTACAGACCGCATGCAAATTTGCTTAGAAATCCTCCCAACGTGACTGCTATAGACCTGGTTTTAAAAAGCCTTTATTACATTAAAGGCCAAAATTCTGAAAGGAAGAGCTAGATCTCATTAAGTATACACTCATTAGTTTTGGTGATAGCTTGGACTCCTTACAGACATAAAGGTAAGCGTCTCACAGACATGCAGGTGTGCACGCTGTGGTGCCTCTGGATCAGTGCCACGGACCTAGAGTCTCCCAGCTTGCACCTGAGTTTTAGGAAAACAAGAACTAGTTCTATGCATTTCAGAGGTTCTAAGGGACAAAAAACAAAAGCATACTGAATTCACTAATATTATACAAAAATATCTCCTCTGCAATTTGTTACTAATGTTGCCTTGGCTTCTAGTTAGTAAGGTAAGAGTTGTACAGGGGACTGGATGACATGGAGAACAGAGTGAACAAGCTGCATTACTGTCTCGTTTAAGTATAACCACGTACTTACAGCTAACTGAAAGGCTTTCAGGGTTTCTCTGGCAGCTGGTTGAGATCTCTTGTCATAGGTTTCCACATAGAAGTCCTTTAACTCTTCAATAACCTACAAGATAGCAAGGAGTTGTGGTGTATTACTGTCTTACCTTAATATTAATTATGAAAAACTTGTTTTGAGTCAGTCAGTCATTAAAGATTCTGCAACCTACAATACCCGTCCTTTTGACATGTAGAAACAGAGGGTGGACAGCATTTCTCAGCCAGAAGAGGTGAGCCTAACCGGTACACTCACCTTAAAAGCCACACCCGAACAGATAAGGTTCAGAGTTTCCCTTCCAAAGACTCGATCTTCAAGGTGGAGTGAGAGAACCAAGTCTTTGCCCATTAGTTACAGAAATATATTCCCTATTCATTTCCGTACCCCAGAAGTTGCTGTATTCCCCTGTTGTGTAATACAAGCAGAAAAGCAACCCTGATCACCAAGCACCTTATTTTGAAACAAGACGGAATCTCGAGTGCTTGTGAGGTGACAGCCCAGATGGGTCGTGTTTTTGATGCAGAAACACTCAGCCCATAGCTGACCTAGCTCATATCTAGGAGTGGTAAAGCCTCCCTGATGGCCCTCTTTGCTTCAGAGTTCAGCCAAGTACTGCCTGAAGGGCACCTCTAGCATGCAGTAGCATCTTGGATTCTGACTTCTCTGCTACAGTCTCGTTTCTAAATGTTAGTTTCGTTTTTGTATTGTTTTGCTAGAATGCATCTTCTTCCTCTCCCCCAAATTCCCTGGGTAATCAAGATTTGACTAGTACTAGTATAGTTTTCACTAGACTGCTAACTTTGAGGGCACGGTCCTAGAACGGTCTGGGTTGGAGTGGACCTTCAAAGATCACCTAGTCAAGCCCCCCTGCCACAGGCAGGGTCATCTTTCACTGCATCAGGTTGCTCAAAGCCCCATGCAATCTGACCTTAAACACTGCCAATAGTGGGGCCTGCACAACTTCTCTGGGCAACCTGTTCCAGCATCCCACCACCCTGCCAACTTTCAAGAGCAACCTACCTTTTCTTTATTTGCAAATCCCCAGATCGCAGCAGCAATTTCAAGGGCAAAAATCACAAAAAGGAAGAAGAAGAACTAGAAAAGAAAGACCACATCATTAATTAAGACCACAGCACCACAAAACAGCCTTACACTATATACTGCAAGCTTGTCCTGTCCCCGGCATTCAGCCTTGTGCGGACTGTCACTCAACCAGTTTCCAGTTGGAGGTCTGAAACACTGGTAAGACTAGGAAAGAGGATGCACTGCACTACGTCAGCACTTCTTCCCAGAAGCGTCAGAAAGCCTGGCAGTGTTTTCCAAGCAGAAGTCCTCCTTTTTGATCAGTGTTAATTAAAACCAATCATCCGTTCACACAGACTTTGAAGTTGCCCAGGTCACTTAGATCACAACAGCTGACACATTCTTTTCTCTGGTTTGTCACACCTATTGCTTTGGGAGTCATTACTCAATACCTAGTTTGCCATCAACGCCGAGACCTAATGGTCACGTCTTTGTTGTGTATCCCATAAAATAAGAAAGTGTCATCTCTGTGTTTAATTGATTACCAAGTCCAAAACACCACTACCATTTAAAGGCACTTTAAAGATATACGTTCAGAAGTACAAAGGGCTAGAGACATCATTTGGCAAGAAATATACGAAATTAACTTCCTCCATGCCACAAAAGGGGAATTGTTCTTTCAACAGCTGTAGTAGTAGTCTTTTATTAACTGAGTCTTCTGGTTATTTGCACGAGTAGTTCCACAAGTGTACAGATGTGCAAGAACCCAGTAAGCTCCACTGGCCCCTCCAGCCTGAAAACAATGAGGTTGCTCTCCAATAACTGCCTTGCTGAGCAGTTGTCAACCAGAAGAGCTCATACTGCGATTATGAACAGTAGAGCCTTGTTGTTTCAAGGACCAAATACCACAGTTCTGGTCCCAAAGGTTAAAGATTGCACAGCCTTCAGAGTGCAGGACAAACTGTTTAATAAATAGCATTACTCTTAACACTTTAGTTCTGTGTTCACACATACTCCCAGTGCTGGTATGTCAGTGTCTGAATATAATCACTAACTCCTGAAGTCATCCTGTATTCAAATACAACAGACATTTGACTTTAGGACCAGAAATGGAAACTACATTTAACATTTCAGCATGTAGGTGACCATGAGTTTAAGTGTTGTGGAGCTAAAACAATGAGCATCTGCTGCCCTTTAACTGCACAGTAATATTTTCCTTCCTTTCTCATCATGCTGCTAAAAATTTAAACACTACTCTGAACGCTTACCAGGCCAAGCATACATTGAGATTCCTGCAATGCACCACAGCATCCCAAGAAACCAACCAGCATCATAAGTGCACCAGCTCCAATAAGGATGTAAACTCCTAGGGAGGAGAAAAAAGACACATGTACATAGGGCAGTTGAGACGTCAGCAGCAAGATATAAAATTAGTTGCTCCACAAACAGCATTTGTAGCTTTTGCCAAGATTTAAGTTTCCTTACTGAGGTGTTCCAAGCCAAAAAAAGGGCTGTACTTCGTTTTCAAAGCAAACATCTCAAAACTTGTGGGGAAGCGCATTGATAAATAAAAGCTTCAACTTACAGGAATTAATGTGTACCCCTACTGCAGTTTCACAAGTTTTAGAAAACAAGATGAAGCCATTTAAGTCAAACTGTAAGAGACATTTTAAAACTGGCTCAGAGCCAGAGTTAAACTGATCTTCAGATGGAGACTGTGCTGCAGTTAGAGACAACTGGAACTAGTGATTTATCAACACCTAAAAATGCTGGAAGCATGCTAGCTCTAGAAGAATGCGTATTAAAAGGCATCATCATCATCGGCCATAAGGCTTTACATACTTTTCCATCAGGAAGCACCAAATTATTCCACCAGATACGGTTGTACAAGTCTACACGTCAGCCGCCTAACTTGAGAGCCTCTCTAACTACAAGAAACTTGGCATTTTCTGCTTTTGCAAACGTAGATACTTCTTCAACCCATATTAAGTGGCTGAGCCTGCAGACCATTCTGCCCAGAGTTTAGATGGCAAGTGTGTTGGAGCATAACAGGCAACACATTTCTGGGCTAAAAGACACCATTCCTGCCCAATCCTCTCCTCCTAAGCTTGAGGACTGCCAACTTAAGCATTGCAGCCGCTAGCTGGTAAAAGCGGCGAGAGGTAGTGAGGAAAACCACTCCCAAAGGATGGCAGGAAATTGCTGTTGGGGTGATGAAACACGAGACAAAGAATCAGCACAACGCATGTAGAATTAGTATGACATTTCTATCAATAGAGACAAAAATACAGTTCTGGCCTTCAGAGACCAAATCAATACTATTTAAAGAAAGCCATACGTAAGCAGTTGCAAATGATATTTTCTAGATGCAAACCAATAGGATTAGCTGCCAGAATAAACATCTACTTGATTAAGCATATATAAGTGATTAACTCTGACATTTCTTATCAGCAGGAAATTCCAGCACCTTTTCTTACCCCAGTTTAAGCTTTTTCCATTTTGAAAAACATTTCTTTTCAGTAATATAGAAAGCTTGAGGTAACTTGCTTTGTTACTGGGTACCAACTGACAGATTTTTTTCAACCTCCCATTGGAAACTGCAGTAAGTAACTACTCCCAGAAAGGTATGTCAAACCAGTAATTCCTATTAAACTTTTTTAAAACTCATTTTAACCTACAGAGATTAAGTAGGTTTTTTTCTCCCCACTGTTTTGCTGCATTCAGCCAGTAGCTTAAGTATCAAAACATAAAAGTTACGTTTTAAGAGGTGAGAGTTGTTTTAGACTACCCATAATAAGACTTGTTAAATATTCAGCTCAATGACTAAGCTTAGATTTCTGTTCCTTTTCCAAGGTCCAGTTAAAAGCACCTAGAAATCTTCACGGCAGCTGGAAGAAGCAACTAGTTTGCTACCACGCCAGCACATCAAGGGTGAAATGCAAGGTTTGTCACAGATAAGCCATCTCCGTGCCTGTGGTCTCTTTCATGAAGTCACACGAGTATTTCAATATTCCCAGCTATGTTCTCTAACAAGCCTAACTCATCTCTGGTAGCAGTGCTCCCCATAGGCACAGGCTACCCTGGTACTACGTGGCTGCCGTTTCCGCTGCACCTGCCAGCATGCCTTACACAGTCCGTACTGACCCCTTGGACACCAGGTTGGATGTTGTGACAGACTGAGTCGCTCAGCAGAAGACCCACTTTCCTTGGCAAGAGAAAGACCAACCTAACCGCACTGTGGATGGCTAACGAGTGATGCTGTACAGAACGTACCAGATACAAGGTGCTGCAGGGATGGGAAATATGTATGTATATGGATTGTCCAAATCAAAGATGACACACACATGCAAGAAAGGTACGTTTTTGAATTTGCTTTATTCCCAATTGCCTGAGGTCTTCGAACTCAGCTACTTGGTTTCAAAAAGTGTTTGAGGCCACACAGATGACAACCAAAGCAGCATGTATTCTTCCACCCAAGCCTGAAAGTGACCGTACAGATCAAAATCTTACAGTTCAGATAAAATTCAGTTCCATTAGGAACTCCTAAGACACTGTAATAGCAAACCAAACACGTGTGTTTATCCCCTAACTGGTAATCAAGCTGTGCCAGGCTTCGCCTGTGAGAAACCTCAACTAAGATCCTGTAAGACCAGAAAATATTGATGCATAATTTCCACCTGGCCTAGCTAAAGCTACGTGGATCTAGGTTGCCTGTATGCATCCTGCCCGTTACATTCAGTATAAATTAGCATACGTAGGGCCATAAGAGTTAGACAACAGTACGTATGCTCTGAAAGATGAGGCAGTGGAGCTATGGTTTTGGGCAGCTTAGGATGGTCACTTTGGGGGGTGGGGGGAAATCAGTTATTGATGTCATCTGTGACTACTCATTTAGTTTAGAGTGAAATTTGGCTGAATCATTGCGAGAAGCATCAGGAAGAGATGTCATCCATGTCTACCAGGAGTCCCTGGGACTACAAAACACTTACCCAACAGCACCCCCAGAAGAACTGCAGGGTTTAAGCTCAGAAAAAGGTGAAGTGACATGCAATGCATAAAGAGCCAAGAAACTGACAGTGTGACACCACGGCTGGCTGCTCACAACGGGCTGACCCCCTGCACCAGCCAGGGGAAGCTGTTCGCTGCCCCATCAAGGCTGTTTTGTCTATAACCTTTGATGAAGACAAAGGTTTCTAAGCAGTCAGGAAACCAGGGTGCAGGAGTGTGATCTATCACCCTGAGCCATCTCCCGGCTTACCTGTGTAAAATGTCGTGTTGTTGGATTCCAGTTCAAAGATACTCTTGGTCTGCGAATCAAACCGAAGCCATAGTCCAATTGCAAGAACTGCTGTCCCTGCGAGCTGTAAGAACAAGTAAGCCTGGTTAAATAATACCATTTAATACATTCACCCCTGCATTAGTAACAACATCAGAAGTAAACACAGGATACAGCTCTGTTATTTAAAGAGGTGGTGATAAAAAAAAAGTTAGCGTAAGAGGATGGGGATACCAGAATAAGAACAAACTTAGTTCCTGACATGAGACATCTCATTGACAGATGCGTTTACATATTAAACTACAGTGCCACACAAGAACAATGCCATTCTTGTTCTTTACTGAAAACACCCGAGGTTTACCAAAGTGCCAAGTGTCAGTATTTCCACTGACCCCTCCACCCACTGTTTTATTCTGGGTGACTGCAATGACATTGTATGGCTTAGTGATCATAAGCCTCACACTGAAGGACAAGCGTATTGCAAGAAAAAGCGCGCTGTAAGGCCAGCTAAGAGTTCTAGCGTATTAAGCAGACTGGTAAGAATTCAGTGTACTGCAGTGTAGAGTTTAGAAAGAACGCATTCTTGCAAAAAAGGATAAACCCAATCTGATAAGTTACTGCACAGACAGAAACTACAGACTACTGAAATAGCAACATTGCTGTGCGCTGATATGGAACAATGCAATCAAACTTCGTTTTATTTTATTATCATCTCTACCCGTGTCCCCAGGTTCCTCTTAACATTGGTGCCTGTGTTTGCGGCAAGTTGTGTGTATAAATTAGCTTCTGGATGAAACATCTGGCAGACCCCATTGAGATGCATTGCAAGAAAGAGGGAACTGCATTCTGGTAAGGCAACACTAACAGTTTGCTTTGAACAGACCGAATCCTCCCTGCTTAAAAAAGAAAAATTCCGGGATTGTCTTGCAAGCAAAAAAAAAGAGAAACCAAGACAAAACTAGAAAGTTGGAGTGTGCTTCTCAGCTCTTCCTTCTCTTCTTTGAAGGCCATTTAACTATTAAGAAAGTTCTACGAAAGCGAGATGAGGACAGAAATACCACACATTGCAGCAGACATGAAACTTAACAGTGAGCTTGTTAGCTTAGAACATCTGGAGCTTTGGTTAGGCTAACCATGCATGAAGAGGAAAAACAAAGCCTTATCTCTGGCAAGAAGTTCCTTCTAGGAGGGAACAACATTCTTGACTGGCCTCCAAGAAAACGGAAAGCGTTTACTTTAAAAAGTTAAATTTTCAGTAAGAATATAGAAGGCATTTCCACAGACAGCACCCGTGGGTGTACTCCTTCCACACCAAGCCTGACTGCCCCGCTTCCATGGGTGCTCGCGCTCACTGAGGGCAGGCACGGCTCTGCTGGCCACAGCTGTTCTTTGCTAACCTCCTAGGCTCGCNAAAGCTTTGACCTTAAAGACCTTCTAGTTCCACCCCCCCTGCCATGGGCAAAGGACACCTCCCGCTAGACCAGGCTGCTCAACGCCTCATCCAACCTGACCTATATCCCTTGTAGCTTCTCAGCAGAACGCATCCCAGCTGCAGTGCTCAAGGGCTCAGGTATGAGTGAAGAAAAGCGAGAGGGTCATTTCACACGGGAAGCCAGCCACGCCAGAAAAACCAGCATTTCTCACACAGCCAGCACCCAACTCGGAGAGGAGCGGCAGGGTTCCCGCTGGGAAAAAGATGAAGTGATACATAATGCATAAAGAGCCAAACCCAAACAGAGGTTTCCAGACCTATGGCAAAATGCACTTTGCTGGTGTGCAGGCACAGCCTTACTCACAAAGAACAAAGCCTGCACGTACCTACTGCTTTCCTTGTTAGTGCTACACTGAAAAATAACTTTAAGGTATGGTGAAGAACCATGGTAGTACACACTATGTCCCAACAGCGCTATTTCAATTTATTGTGCCACAGCAGCACCCCAGGGGAAGGGAGAGGTGCAACGGGGGACTGGCAGAGAGAAGAGTTGCTGCTCTACTTGTTTAAGTGATGCTGTAGCAGTGAGTGCAAGACTTCACAATCTCATCTCACTTCAGTTCCTTAGTTCAGAAAACCAGAAGGGCTTAGAGATGGTACACACTCATGCACTGCTTCTAGCCTACAGTTAAGTTACCCAGTATTTAGTAACACTGTCTGAGACTCACTTTCCTGGGTCAGCTTTTATAGGCATCCACATCTGGAGCACTAGGAGAAGAAACCTTTAGCATCTGCTCATTTTGCTAGGAACTCAGGAGTTAAAGCCATAAGCCTAAGCACAGCCAGCTGACTGCACCTACATTTGTGGCTTGACAAGCCTCAGTGTTCAAGCAGAGAGCTCAGGGCAGTGCTGTGAGCAGAGCAGGACACAGCAGAGGACTGTGAAACCCAAAACCCAGAGCTGATCCCCCAGCAGACCTTTAAGGCCAGCGCATTCAAGTAGTGAAGAAACTCTACAGCCGTGCAGATAATCTTACAAGTTCAAGCAAAGCAGAAGGCTCAGTTAATGATCTCTGAGAAAAACTGGTTGGTTAACATTAAGGAGAGCTGACATACTTAGTATGGTTCCTTTTAAAAACAGACTTAACTCGGGGGGGGTAAGTGCCATGTTTTCTCCTTGGGAAAGCAGCCATCCTGTGAAAACAGTTACTACCACAGAGAGGCAAGAGACTTATTGTGGGATCACAGAATAGTGGTAATACTTGATGTCAGTGAACTGCTTCATGTCACTAAAGAAACTGTAGTATTAAAGTGATAATTCTGTCCATGGTGCAATGGGGGGNGGGGGAAGCAGTTCCTTCTTGCAAGAAGTGACTTTTTGCCTCAGTTTAAGGAAAGCTGACTCGTGTTCTCAGTTTGTGCTCTTCCTTCCCACAGTGACCACTGAACTAGAAGACACAGTTTTAAAGCAGGAGGCAAGAAAGTAACTTGAAACGTCAAGTTTTCATAAAAACAGACTAGGGCACCAATGCCAGCCGCAGGCACCAACACCAGCCTCAGAAGAGCAAGTACAGCCCCACAGGCACCCACTGCACTCGGCAGCATCTCAGACCAATCTGGCACACCAGGGGCTGGCACGCAGCCACCGCTCTGCCCACCAATGCTCTACCAGTAGGTTTCGGCAGCCGTGTCGGCATGGTTTTGGTAGCTGTTTTTCCTCCCCAGGAAAGAAGTGCAAGCCCCCCTCCCCGGCTGCATGGAAGCAGATCCCCTGAAAATCCTAAAAATCCCCTAAAAACCCTACTGGGGTTTTTAATTCAAGTGTTCTCCCAATCTAACAGACTTGTTTTGTCATAGGAGTTGAGTAACACAGGAGTAGATCTATGCTGTGCTGAGAAAAAAATTAACAGAAAAAAGAACAAAACTGTCTGTTTTCCTGAAGCTAGTCACTTTGTGTGTGCAAAAGCCTACAGAACTATGAGCAGAACAGGACTGTGTGCAAATGAAACATGTAAGAAATCTGTTTCTGCAGTAACAAGTATAAGAAAGGTAATTCAGAGGACAGGTTTCCTTTTTTGGAGTTTTTTTTTTTACCAATCTGATCAAAACATGACGTTAAAGAGGTACTCGTTATATTGGAAAGTCTGCAGCAGCGATTTTCCAGTAACAGCATGTCCTGGCACAAGCATGCTGCCGACATCCCTGCTCAAGCTAGCTAGGCTTCCTTCTGTTTTCCCTGTACTAAGCATCTTACAACTCCCAGCTCACTTCTGCTTGACTTGCCTCTATCCTACCCTAGTCGCAGTGGACGTTCGCTTAAGGATGGATAAAAGTTCCTGGTTATTCCTCCTCTAATCCTATGGAGGCTTCTTATTTTTTTTTGCATCACATGCAAACACACCCCCATTGCCTCAGAAGCTCTACTTTTGCATACATCTTTCTGCCTGTTGTGACAGGCAAAACAGCTGTTGCAACAAAAAAAAAAAAAAAAAACAGCACAGGCTTTTTGGTCTGTTTTCCTTCCTTATGCAGCCCTGCGCCTTCTCTAGTGAGCCTCCTGTGCAGGACTTCCCTCCTCCCACCCGTCCAGCCCACACTCTGACCAGTGCCTTCTCCAAAGTCAGCCCTTTCCATTGCTCCGGTCTCCCCCTCGCTACTCTCCCACAACTACGTGGTTTTGCCTCTGAGCGTGTATCTAAGGGTGTGTCCAGGTATTTATCTTTGACACCCTGTTTTCCTTTAGCCTCTTTAGAGATACGTGACAAAGCATCTGTACCACGGCAGAGCTCACTACGTACTTGAGACGAGAAACAAGCCATCTATCCTGGAGGCAGAAGCCATACAGATCACTCTTCCTCCCCTCACCATGCTTGGCTAACTTCAGCAGGAACTTGGAACATTCAGTGCTGAAGCACGCTATCAAGCGGTTTCCACTGCATTTTTTTTTTCCTCCTTTAAAACCTGAGGTTTCGCAGATACGGTCTCCTAGCAGGAGGCTTGCACAGGGAATCGTTAGTGATACTGGTGTAAACACACATCAAAAGCTTGAGCTGTTCAAACCAGAAATTGCAATTTTTCTTAACATGTCACGATACAACAATGCACGGCACTACTTTGTGAAGCTGGAAAGTTTGTTTCAGGTTTAACCACTATTCTGCAAGGACCACTTTGTTCAGTCCTTTCCGATCTTGTCACCTTGATCTGTACTGAGAAAAGACAATCCCCAGGCAAGCACCCCACTTGCTGCAGACACCCTACAGCACCTTACCTTTCCATGGACAGAACCACCTTTTAAGACGCTCGAGGTCCAAACAGTTATCAAGTCCTCAGAGCTGGCAGATAAAGCTTTGGAAGAGGTACACCCCCACCAGCATCCACCAGGTTATTACCAGCCTTTCCTGCACTTCCACAGCATGGAGGTAGAGATAGGGAAGAAAGACGACACTGCCAGAACTCCCCACGTACGGATCAAAGCCTGTACAAAACCAAGCCTTTGTACAGGGAACTATGGGCTTTGCTATTTTAGCACATTCAGGCCAAGCGTATATGCAACCATCAAGTTTATGGCATTACCTCTCGCAGAGGGTAAGTCAATATGTGGAAATACGGTAGAGACTGTCAAAAATAAACACTGCTTTCAGTGCTGGTAGCTCAGTATTGCATCTAACAATACTGTTGTTTTTTTTTCCTTGAAGCAAGAAGGTACGTCAGGCTCTACATGGCCCTTCCTTATGTGGGTTTTGCCCAGGGTGCACCAAGAGTACACTGAAAAGGCCACTATCTTCCCTTCACCTCAAAGGGAAAAAACTTCTAGCTAAAAATCTTCCTCTGCGTAGGACAGACAACTAACTTTTTTCCTCACTGTGCAAGATAGTGGGTTAACAAAGCCAGAACCAGATATACGCTGTTGCATAGCACATATGCAAAGGCATCGAGAACATTATGAGCAGTAATGAACTGTCTGTTTCTGTCCTGTTACTTGCTGGTACTCTATAAATAAAAACCCATAAACAGTAAGTACGGATGAGGCTCAACAGCACTCTAACCCCTTAATTACAAGATTAGTGTTATCCCCAACAGCACAGGTTTTCAAACTTCTGAAAAAAAATGCTTTCCTAACAGATGTGCAGTGACTGCTAGCAGTTATATAAGAAGCTTCAGCTATTTCCAAACTCCTTTGGAAAAAAAAAAAAAAAAAAGTAGATGGGAAAGGAAGCATTTTCTTCCTGCTTAAGCTAGTTTCAAGAATGTTGTGGGCTAAGTTAATGTCACAGCATTTATTGCAATAAAATGGTGCTCCAGTACAGTAGGAGCAGCATTACAGAATTCCTGAGCCACCGCCAAGAGCAGTGCCCATTTCATACAAGTTCCTATTCAGAAGCCAATCTACTATATTTGCAATTTAAATGGCAAATAGGAGCTAGGACTGCTAGAACTCTAGGTACAAGTAGCTTCACATCAAGTTTCTCAAGGCAACACCGTCCAACTCCATTCCTGACTTCACAGCACTTACTAGAATTAAAATGCGTTGAGCTGAGCCCCGGCAGCATTTTGATTCATACGCTGCAGTCAGCAACTAAATCAGTTGATTACAGAAAGCGAAAGCAATGAATTTCTGCTCCTTCTATATGTGTGTGCGTATATACATACAAAATACACACATGCATATTTCCCTGCCCATCCTGCAAGTCCTCTTCTCCACCTGAGCAGGTAAGACCCTCTGCAGAAGACAGAGCACCAAATTGCTACTGCCTGTTCCTGACGGTACGAGCAGATGAGATTACGGCTCAGAACAAAGTCACAGGTATCTTCAAGCTGCAGGAAGAGAGCCCTGCAGTCTTAATCTTACTTCAGCAGGCACTCCCACCACCAATACATCTGTTGGTACAACACAAAACCCTCTGAAGAGTGGAGAGCCTGGACAAGACAGTTGCCTTGTAGTGTAAAGGAGCAAGAAAGTAACTGCTCAAAGACTCAGCGTGAGCTCTGACCGTGTGCTACCACACTTCACTGCCAGTAATACATTAAACTATAAACATCAGCAGCAGATATCTTTGCATTCCACAAAATTCTCGAGGGAAAAACATGACTTGAATTCAACCGTGCAAGCCCTTGCTTTACTCCAGCATCAGGAA
Organism: Ibidorhyncha struthersii; assembly: GCA_013398815.1. Lineage (NCBI taxonomy): Eukaryota > Metazoa > Chordata > Aves > Charadriiformes > Charadriidae > Ibidorhyncha > Ibidorhyncha struthersii. The sequence goes on along the minus strand of VZSZ01002953.1, from coordinate 240,846 downwards.
GCCAGGGGGAAAACACGCAGGCACACGCTCTGTATGCATTCCTGTGCCCGCTGCTTGCCCAACATCCACCAGGCTCCTCAGAGCAGCCGACACTTTTACTAGGAAAAGACTTTGTCACCAGGGCCAACAAGCCTGAGCAAACCCTGCAAGTTACGAGAGCCCAGCTAGCGGCAGTCACTCATTACACAACTCAAGGTACTCAAACACGTGCTCACACCAAGGTTATTCAAAACCAGCCTCAGCAAGACCACTTAGGTGTAAGGCACATAACGTGATGCCTCCATTGACCTTTTGCCAAGTTTGAGCTGGCCTGGCAGAAAAAGCTTTCTACTGAGTTCTGTACCAGCCTCAACACCTCCCTCGCTGACCCCAAATCAAACCCTAAACTTGCAAAGACCTGAACCGGTACAGCTTTCGTTACAGAGCAGGCTAAAGATGCCAGGGCCAGCATCACTAACCCCGAGACAGAAGAACTGTAGGCAAACTCAGCCGGGAACAGGCCAGCCCTACCTAAAGGGGCACAACGGCAGCCAGGAACTTGGGTGTTTGCAGCGACACTTGAACAGAAGGCGAGATGCAGCCACCCCTCCGAGGGGGGACTGGACCACCTAACTTTCTCATTTACTTAAGTGCAACAGTAAAAGCCATTCCACACAAGTCAGACAGACGCGTTCAATGCTTAAACCAGAGTTGCAGAGGCATGACAAGCATTTCTAGCAACCATTTATGAGCCCCCAGACCTGCCATTCAGCCCACGAGCATGTTTTAACCAGAGCACTGGAGTCCCAAAGGTTTTGAAGGGCATCATACTAGGGAGATATATGCCTGGTCCGGCCTTATCAACTGGAGAAAAGCCATCAGAGCAGTTACCCTCATGATCTAGCACAGCATCCTACAAGGAGGCTCCTCAAGAAGGCTATCGGAACAGGGCAGACTGGCATTTCCCAGGACTAACCTCCCACTTTACACGGTGAGCACTTACAGGTTGTGCAAAGACACAGACAGTAAGTACCTTTGCAGAAGCAAAGCTAACCAAGGGCTGCTGAACACTGCCTTCATTAGGTACCCCTTGAGCTGCACACGCCGCAGTACCTTAGGGGAGAAAGCACCACCACCATGTGCACAGCCACACACTTTTCTGAAACATCCTCCTCTCAGACTTAATAGCCCTCAGTTAGTGCTCACTGACTCTTTCAATACAGCCGAGCCCTACCTACTGCCTGGCCAGCTGTGATACTACAGACCACTAGCATGCTCCCCCCATCTGTTTCCAGGCTGGAGAATCCCAGTTCACTCAACAGCAGAAACCCTCCTCTCACTTTCCCAAACATTACCAAGCTACACTGTTCTTCTCAAGGAGGTCAGAAGACCAGAGCTGCCCACAGGACTGCAAGACACCAGCACACCATAGATTGATGCCAGTGGCACCGTCTTTCCACTTCTTTAGGTCCTTTACTTCTGAACATGGTTTTATCTGCTGCTGCTGAGCACCACCTCGTGCTTTCATGAGGCTACCGTAGACCCTTTTCTCCCAAGATTTCACCCCTCTGGCAACAGATGCCCCTGAGCCAACTGGTTCATAACTCCAGGCCGCTTTCTGCTCCTGTCTCCCACATACCACTTGAGGCCCACCTTTGGCAACTGTCTTGCTCTGCTTTGTCACATAGCCTGCTATGTCAGCACGTACCCATCTCCATCGCTCTGAGTATGGATAATGGATGCTACTCAAGCACCAAATTGTTACCTCACATGCTTTTACAGATTAGGTGGGACTGTATCCACCACCATGCAATCTGCTCCTGCATGCCAGCTCCGCTGGTTGTCTCCACTGTAAGCGAGCTCCACCTCACCTCAGCCCTGCCTCCGCTCAGTCAGCAATTTCATCCCTTCCAGATCTTACTCCAGGACTGCTTAGTTTCCCTAAGAGTCTTGAGATTTCCAGAAGCCACTGGACAAGTGAGCTAACACCAACCAGCACTCTCTCTCTCCCAGATTCAGGCTTCTTAAGGCTTCAAAGTCAGCTTCATGAAGTCTGTCATCCCCTTACAGTAGCCATTCTCTCTTCCCTAATGGCACATCTCTGTCTGCACACCAACTTATTTTTAAGGAATCTTCCCCTCTGCCTATTCCAGAGGCGCCGCACGTGCCACTCTCTACATAACCCAGCATAACATTAAAAAAACCCACCACCTCAAATTCACTGCGTTGCAGCCCCCTGGCGCTGAGCAAGAGGTTTTACCTAAGCACGAGACATCTGCAGTTCTGAAGTAACTGTTGTGCGACCCTGGCAAGTTGTTAATCAGCATTCGCTACTGTCATTTCACCACCTTTTCACTGAGGCATCAGCTCAAGCCTGTGAGGGGTTCAGAGACAAAGACCGGTTACAGATAACTTCCCCAAGGTCTTCCCCAAACACACCCTGTAAGCAAAAGTCCCACAGAACATCACTGCTAACACACTTTTACACCTGGACAGATTACTCCCTGGGAAGCTCCCTGGTCCTAAAGTGCCTGAAGTGGGATACGTTAGGTGGGTTTGCTTTTTGCAAGCTATACCTAAAGCTTTCTTTTGGCTGGCCTTATTTTTTTATTATTTGACTCACCAGCATTTAGGAACCTTTATCTTCTTCCTTTGGACACAGCTTCAGCTTCTTGAGTTTCACAATTTTTGTTTCAATAGCCTTTTATGCCCAGCTGTCTCGCTCTCTACTTCCTCTTGCCCTCACTCGAGTCTCCGACGGAGGCAAACAGGAGCCACCTAATATGCCATCCACAAAAACCTGCAGGTTTGCCGCTGACCGTTTCAGTTCCTCACCTGTCCTTCTGAGGCAACTTCTTTTAAAAAGAGGCAGTACTGTGTAAACTTGATCACAGCTTTACAGGACCTTTTAGCGTCCCTTGCTCCAGGAAGGCGCACTGAAGTCTAACCACATCATCGTCACCATTCTGGAGTAGCGCTTAGGCAACAGGACCCCACTCCCACAAGACTACTCAGAAGCAAGAAAAGGTTTCTTCTTCCTCTTGAGGGGTTCCCATGGCCAAGAGCAGTCACTGACTGTGCCTTCACATTTAAGCTCAGAATTGCGCTCAGGCACAATGGTTTTGCTCAATTCACTTCCATTACTTAATGGATTTTTCACATCTCCGGTGCCTTAAGAAACATTAAAGCCTTCTTTCTTATTAGGGTTATTCCCATCCTCTGGCACTGCCGGCCCCAAACCACCTTCTCTTCACGCTCTTCACTGAGGCCCAGGAGCCTAAAATAGCCCAAGAAATTGTTCCTTTATTCCTCCACAGAGGACACAGGGTTCACTAACGCAATACTTGACAATCCCCTTTGCCAGTTTCGGTAGGGCACCGACACACGTCGTGAGCCCTCAGAGTCAAGGACTGCTCCAGCTTCTCCCTCTTGCCCTTCTGCCCCCCACATCCTGGCTGGGTTTGAGTGAGCACAGCCATCCCTTGGGAAGGCCACCTGAAGAGCTCCATCCTTGAGGCTCCCCTGGGCAGCGGCAGCCATGCCCGTGGTACGGCCCCCCCCNNCAGATGCCTCCTGAGCTAAATGAGAAGACAGTCCCTGTTCTCAGCCCTGGGCCCCAGAGAGCAAAGCGGCAATGCTCGCTTTAAGGCATTGCTTCCAAGATGCTCTTCGCCACAACAAGCATTCGTGGGCTGTAAAATAGCTCACAGAAAGTCTGCAGCTTAAAAAAAAAAAAAAAAAAATAAAAAAAAAACCCAAAAATATTTCC
>VZSZ01002953.1:208134-235090 GCA_013398815.1 Ibidorhyncha struthersii | reverse complement strand
GTTGTTGCTGCCAAAATAAGTGATAACACAGAGCACATTCCAGAGCTCCTCCGAGGGAGGAGATGCGGAATTGGGCAGCTGTTTCCCAGAGCAGGTTGCAAAACGTTAACACATTTCCATTCGAAAGCAAGGCAGAAAAGTAAAGAGCTAGGAAAGATTCAAAGGTGATGGTGAGCGCGCAAGCATAGCTGAGCCGAGAGGCCTCTGCTGCCGCTGCATCCCAGGTAGAGATGGAAAGGAGAACTCGGGAAGCGTGGCTGGCCGCTGCATTGCTGTTTGTGAATGGTGCCTGGCCGTAGCCGAGCATCCAAGTGGCCTGAGAGTCCGAGTGTCCAAAAGCAAAAGAGTGGGGAGCCGTGGCGTGTTAAATGATGCCATCGGAGGTCTTCTGCTGCTCTTGGTTTGGGGGTCTTTAAGTGGGCTGGTAGCAGGTGAGCTTGGCTCCAGAGGGGAGAGTGAACGGCACTTAACTCGGAGCGAACGCCACCGCAAGTGTTTTGTTTGTGTTTTGTTTGTCAGGAAAGGGAACCGGAGGGATAGAGGCTGGCCAGAGCAATATAGATCCAGCAAGGCTGAAATTACTAAGTGCAGGTGACTAAACTTTTGTGGTAACTGTAAACTGAGAAAGTGAAAGTCCTGTGTCCCACTCTTGAGCTGGGTCTGATTTCCTGTACGGCTTTGGGTTTTTTTTTTTATAACTCTGCCATTAAGAATTTATGCCTGTTAGTTAATGTCGGTAATACAGCTTTCCTTATCTAGAGTTAAGGATAAAAGAAAAACTCTAATTACACCACCCTCACCCACCCCCTGCCCTTGTATTATTAAGCTTTTTGTGCTCACACCGTTAAAGCAACTTCCATTAAAATTCGTGGTGGGTAGCCTTTTGATCAGGGGCGAGAAATGGACTTGTTGGATCAAAACCTCTTGTGAGTCCGTACTTACTTACAACTAAACTCTCCCCATTCAGCCGGCAAATTAATTTGTGAGGAAGCGAAACCCATTTGTGCACTTTTACTATTCTCAAGAATATGGAATGAAAATAGTGAGACTTTGTGCTGATACGGCTCTTTCTCATTCCATATGAAGGGTCCACAGAGGACATTCATGTTTCAGTCTTCAGGAGTCCGATGATCTCGTAGATGCATCGCTCTGAACACGCCCGAACTGTTGGAACGAGACAGTAATCAACTGAATTTCTGCGTAACAGAAATCACTAATGTAAATGCATGACCCTTGTAGAAGTACCTCAGAACGATTTATTGTTTTAAACCCTTGTATTTACATGGGATAATAGGCCAAAATATTTTGCATGAAATATTTCTTATCTGCACATAAAATTATACTGGATAGTTAACGTGTTATTTTGTCCTACTGCAACAGAGAAGAGCAAACTCAGGATATTGCTGATAAGCAGAAATCTGAGTTTACCAGAAGCCTCTTTCAATTACCTTTCTACTCACTAGACACAACACTGACTTAGTTTTCATAGGCAGATAAGCAAAATTATTTTCTTGTACTTTTATGTGAAACTAAATGTCTCGTTTGGGCCAATAGTGAGGAGCAGAAGTGCTTGCTTCTCACGGGGAAGGGATTTCCCCTCAGACCGCACTATCCAAAGGACCTCGATCCAGTACAGCAAGGTGAAGGAGAGGGGGGGTCTCTCCTAACTGTATGAAAGGGCGGTGGGAACCGCTGGTAAGTGCTGCAGAAGTACTGAGGTTCACAACCTCCTTGACCCATTTCCCCCATATCTCTACCTGTACAAATATGCGGAAAGACTAGTGTCAGCTGGCTCGGTGCCTTTAGCTTTCTTTTCATAAACCATTTCAGCTCTTTTAAAATGTTTCTTTCGGCTCCCTTAAACAGCCAGGCATAAATGATTTGAACCGCAGAGAGATAAAGTACAAAGCTTTCCCCAGTGAAGGACAGGGATTAACAGAGTTTCTTGAGAAGTGCGGATGAGACAAGAAAAATAATAACAATTTTCTTCTTTGTAGAAAAATAACGTCTCTGACTGTACAAGCCAGTCACAAAAGGGAAAACAGAAAAGGTTGTTCCGCTTGCTTTTCAGCTTGAGTGATTTTTTTTTTTTTTGCTTGGTAAGTGGTGACTCTGGCACACTGCACGGTGGGCTGGATGCAGCCATCTGGTGAGGGAGGAGGCTGTACAACAATACCACTGAGAGTTTAGGATGACCCACATGACACCAGTGTAGGGCCTGTGGCTTCCTATTTCCTCTTACCTCTCAAAAGTCCATCCCCGAGTTCATCCGTGAAACTTCAGGTTAAGTCCCTTACTTCTTCTGGCCTAAACTTTTCAAGCAAATTTTACAGGTACTTACTTTGGTTCTTTTAAATGCGGCAGTAACTTGGAATGGTGTGATATACGGGGGGGAGTCGTGATATTAAGTGGTTCCTGCTGGGTTTTGCGTCTAGGGCTTCGAGGGAGAGGCTGGTCATGGAGCTGGAGAGTTAAGATTTTCGTTTCATTGCAAAAATGACTCATAGGACCAGTCATGCTGATACCACTATGTCACAGGCACCGGCATTTTTCCACTGCTGGAGGAAGTGTTTGGTGTTTGGTATCCATAACAGATAAATTCTGGAAGACTGCATGCTGGGAGCAAATCTGTGCATTCTGGAGGTGTGTTTGCTTTCCGCCATGAGAGAAAGGCTTTGAAGAATCCACAAAGCCCTGTGGGATTTCACTAGATATTAGGTCTGCTGGAACTAAAACTATTAAGTGTAGCTGGAAGTAAAGACCTGAAGCCAGACCTCTTCACTGTCTATGTTTTTAATTCACCTTTTTTAACCAAGATTTGAAGAAGATTAGAAGAGAGTTAGGCACATCCTTGCGAGTGTTGGCATAAGACCTTCACGTACAACACATTAGCAGTGATAATGTCAGGAGAGCAACTGGAAAATCTCAATGTGAACGTAGAAACTCTTATAAAATTATGTCGTAATCAGTTATCATTTTCAAACTCTGAGATAAAATGCGTGGGATAAAAAGCAAAAATATTTTGCTCTTAGTTGTTTAAATCTAAACTTTTAGTCAAAGTATAAGTTCCAAATAATTCAGACTCTCTCTTGCTACTACCAATGACGAAAGTAGGTCATTTCAGGAAGGAAGGATGTGGAAAAGGTCATAGTTTTACTTAGGGAAAAGAAAACACACCTACTTTTTTAATTGTCATGGAATACACAAAATAGTCTTGATGCCCCTCAATTTTTCATGGCAGCAGTTTGACACCATTGAATATGTAGCCTACAGTTTAACCCCTTTTCAAGTGAAATTACCATTTAAGACCCTCATGCTGCAGAGAGTAGTACTTGTATCTGGCTTTCAATATGTGAGCAGTCTCGTGTCCGTAGGATGGGAGCCCAACACTTTAATAAACAGTAGGCCGTTGGCAAGGATGAATGCTGTGACTAGGAAGGGTTGCCAAAGGCCTTTTTGGAAATCATGACTGTAACATGCGCGCAGCTCTAAGTGTGATTCATCGAACTACTATTTTGATGTCTGTACGTGTCAGACCTCTTGGTATTGGTGAGGTTATTGTAAGACCAGAGGACAGAGGTGGGGCCACCGGCTGTGGCTGCTCTCAAGGTGCATGCGGTTAGGTGGGTTCTTGAGCACAGGGACCCACGATGTGCCACATCTCCCTTGCTGTAGTACGGCGCTGTAGTACGGCACTGTAGTGCGCGTGGTGACCCAGGGCAAACCTTTCTAGATGTCAGATTAACAATCAGGCCTCCGAGGGTCATCTAGGACTTTTGTGGAAAGAACTGGAAAAAAATCCTGGCTTTTCAAGTGCATGAGCTGGAAATACAGGTAGCATCAGAAAAGAGTGAAACGGCTCGAGGTCTGTGTCTCACAGCCAAGAAAACAAACGCCTCAGTGTGTTTTCTCATTATTCTGATGGGCAGGTGCTGAAGTCCACCAAAGGCGACTAAACTGTAGCCCTCGACTGGAAATCTGATGAGGTCCCATTTAGAATAAATTAAATTGTTGCTCTAAACAGAAAAGCTTCCCCTGGTGGGAGTGGCTGGCGTAAACTGGTGATATCCACTCTCTTGCATTTTTATTCTGTACTTCATGCTAAGGTGTCCCTGGTTTTCATCTGTATGTCCAGTGGAAGAAATAAGTCGTATACATGCAGCTTTTAAAACATCTGGGTTTTATTCTGGGGGCTTCTCTCTGGCACTTTTACACTGCAGGAGCGATGAGGAACTACCTGAGTACATTTAATAATATTTCAGTTAAAATGTGAATGCTACTGTATGTATTAGCTACTAGCGTGTATCTCAAACAATTAGCAGGATGGATCAGAAAGTGGTTTACTCAGTGATGTGCAGCGGCCCCAGTGGCATGGCTACTCAAATTAGTGCTGTACCAAGAGCTAACAGTTGCCTATATTTAATAGTCTTTCTGGAGGCTTTTTTTTCCCCTGCCCTTCAAAATCAAGGGACTAGAATAGAACGGAACAGAATAAACCAGAATAGTTCAGTTGGAAGGGACCTAAAATGATCATCTGGTCCAACTGCCTGACCACTTCAGGACTGACTAAAAGCTAAAGCACGGCACTAAGGGCATTGTCCCAATGACACTTAAACATCGGTCCCAATTCTGTAAATATTTCTGGTCTTTATTCTGTTCCCATGGGGAGGTCCATAATCTTTCATGGGTCTCTTCACGGTAGTCAACACGTTCACGGTGTCCGCTTGGCCTGAGCTGTACATGTTGGCTACGTTTATTTGTTTGACCAAGTTAAGAGGAGAAAGTTCAGGGGGATGCGGGTTGGGAGGCAGCGGTGGCACCGTGGAGAAGGTGTTTGGTTCACAAATTGTCATGTAAGTCTGCCGACACTGTTGTTGGATCTCTTGGTCCCCACACTCCCTCTGCTTCTTCCTTTCTCTCCATTCTTCCCTTCTGCCCCTTGGCTAGGTGTTGGCATCCCACAGCCCGAGGTGCAAATTCACCCGGCTCTCCCCCACACCCACTCTGCTGGGGCAGCCAGAGGTGGATTTCCAGGTGTTTTCCCCAAATTCCCCTGGCAGTCCCAGTGTCCCTCTCACAGATGATCCAACTCATGGAGAGCCAGCCACACAGCACAGCTTGGGGCGATACCTGGTGCTGCTAGGTGGCTGATTGGAAAATTGTCAAGACGTTATTTTTAATCTGAGATTTATGGTTACATTAAGAATTTTTCAATTTAAATTTCCGATGCAAAGCAGTCTGAATGCTCTGGCAGAATCTCCCTTAACCATGTTTGTAAGTCTTTCTGTATGTATGAGTATAAATATTTTCCACACCTGACTAGGAACATAAGAGTTATGTGACTAAGCTTTAAAATGCTGGGTCTTTAACTTTCATTCCATTTAAGAAAGCAGGAAAAGTAATGTTTAACAGCGGAGAAAGGGGGGATATTTTCCCCCAATTTTTCAGTTATGCAGAAGTGTTCCAGGAGATTATTTCCACTGTCTTCTCAGAAAGAAAATAAGCTTTCTTTATGCAAGTGCCAAGAACAAAGAACGTTATACACAAACCAACAACAACAAAATCACACATGAAAGTAATAAAAAAATATGAGAAGATACCTTTCATTTTTCGCAGCAGAGGTTTAGGATTAGGAACTGTTATGTACAGAGAAATGCTCCATAAGGTCTGTCCTCACTGACAATAAGCATGACTTAGTTTCCTAGTGGCTATTCTAGATTAGCTATTGCAGAGTAACCTCCTCCCTAAGCACTCTGCCTGAAAGAGTGAGGATTTTATTTCTGGGTAACTGCACAATACTTGCAGGTGAAGTTAAACCTGCTTTTTGAAATTCTGAAATAGCATTCACCTGAGCGAGCTGATCTAAACAGATACTCCAGCACAGGTTTAATTAATGATGGACTAGATAAGGCTGACTCTGTTTTCCAGTACTGATCTTGACTTCTTTATTTTGTAAACACGTGGATTTGATTTTAAGCTTGCAAACCACTCTTTGATAATTAAAGTAACTATGCATAGCCTTGAGTGCGTGGATCAAAAAAAGCTGTTTCTAGGATTGACTTTCATGTTTCATTCAATTAATTTCTTTTCTCTCATTCCTTATCTGCACTCCCCGCTCCAATTCAGTTCTCAAATTCTTCTCGTATTTTCTCGGTTCTCTTCCTTTTCTCCCTTCAGTTTCTGCTAACTCTGTCTTGACAACTAAGAAGGAGAGTGTTGAATAGGAGGAATTCCTGGAGTGGCGAATATTGTTCTTCTGAACCTGTCAGCTCTGAAGCAGTCACTTGAGGTCTCTGAGAAAAGGTGTTATGGAACTGTATTTCAAAATTAACTGTTTATTTTTTCCATTCCAGTGAAGTCATTGACTTTAATAGTTTCTATGAGATGATTAAATGAGCAAGAATAGGGTTTCTCACGTAGTTCTGTTTACAGACTCTTAGTGTCATCATGAGGTCTGTGGTCATTTCCTACTGATCATGCCAGAGATTGCTTCATAGCTTGGAAAGCCTGTGAAAAATCACTTCCCCTTTCCATCAGCATCTCTTTTTTTTACTTCACAAAATCTTTCCTATAGACCTGGAACAATGTTCAAGGTCCTCAGGTGGGAACTGCTGCTCTATATCGCAGTGTATAGATCACCCCGACTGGTATCACTGAAGGCCTATTATTATCATTTGTAGGAAAACTCTTAACAGGACTTTAATTGCCAATGTGGTGTTTGGTTGCAGCTTATCTTTTTACATAAGGAAGGCATCTAACCATGTCACCTACTTTACATTACGTTGCACCTGAAAATCAGCTGACAAGGATCTGAAATGTGCTTCTAGTGGACCCACCTTTAAAGCGCAGATGAGCATTTGTTTGTGAAATTACCAGGAGGTACTTGAGTATCTTCTCAGGCTTTGGAAAATAATGCCAATGTCATGTAGTGTTGCCGTTTATTTATTTTTTTTCAGTGTTGTGAGAGCAGAAGGCAAAGTATTGTGGGCAGGCATCCAGCTGGCATATGCAATACATTATATAGGTTTTTTTTTTTGCTACAGCTGCTACTGAAAAGCATGAAACAGTGGATATCCTCACCGTCCTCAGCAGTTCAGAGCATTTGACCACTCTCAGTTGCTGTTGTCAAATGCGAATCAGCTGGATTCTGTTGCAGGAGACTTTGTACAGGTAATAGATGTTGAAATTTATCTGCTTGGATTATTTTGGTGCCTGTGCTTACTCAGACGTTTATTTATTTATTTCAGTGACGGAAACAGAGAAGCAGAGATGAGCAAGACCTGTCTGTGGAAAACCAATCTGTATCTTCAAGAGGAGTAAGAAATAAGGCTGGTGCAATATGCCCATGCTTTCCAAGCATTGTAAAATTGAAACAACTCCTTTCTTTCTTGAAAAAAAATAGTAGAGTTTAAGAAATAGCACGGGAAAGGTACATATCATACACTGGGGCCTACTCTTTAGAATAGGTGAAAGAGACGCAAAAGCCACCATGGGGAAACTCTGGATGTTGTGATTCAATTTAGAAGAGGGGGGTCACACTAAATTTGAGCTCATTGCCTAGTTTTCTTTCAGTGAGTGCCCAAACAGGGCTATATTTACATTAAATCCAAAAGCAAAGCAAGATTTTCAGTATGAACAGGTTGCTGACCACGCATTCCCTTTTCCGTGTGATGCTGTTACGAGCTAGGGAATGTCCTCTCATCAAAGACAAGATGTGGTGGGTAAAGGAGTGCTATTGTGTCTTACAACTATTATCCCGCATTTCTTCCTATGAATCACACTGCCTTGAAATGATGGGTACACATTTCTGCAGCTGCTCCTCAAATCATCATTAATTAAATGATGATTAATTAAACCCTCCTGAAGAAATCTGGGCCAGCTCATGCCCTGTGGTGTCACTCAGGAAGGCTTGTTTCCATAGGAAAGGTAGGTTTTCGAAGAGTAAGGTATGTTTTTAAAGCCACAGCATTGTATTTCTTCCCATCTCAACTTCAGTTTGCATTACGCTAAACTGAAAACCTTTCTTTAAATCCGTAGCCATTACTCTACTTATGTTGACATAACTTGTGAAACTTTCTCATAGTGGAGCAAAACCAAAGGTCTTATGATTGCCTGATCAGCCCATAGGTGAACTTAACTTTACTGGCCACTAGCAACTGTAGCTTCTCTTACCCAGTGCCAAACCTCCTTTGATGAAACCTTAAATGAAGCTGGTGGATGAAAACAAGAATCAAGATTGAGCATAACTGGAAATCATCTCTTCCATACTTATCAAGTAATGAAATAATGACTGAAAGCCTCCTTAGAAATTGGGCTCGATGTGTGCATTTTTGGATATTCTGCATACTTCTCAAGGGGGCAGAGTTAGACTCTCCAAATTTTAAATCTTGTTTATGTAATATTTTCTGAAATAAATCTCCACCTGAGAAGTCAAAGAGGTGATAAATAAGCATCATCGTATTATTTTGATTCTTTTTGTGCTGACATAATTAAAATCCTTTGGTTTTGATGTAGGATGTTGTCTTATTCAGCTCACTACTAAATTTGAAATTATATTTGTACTGTGCGTAGCCATAATTTCAGATATTACTGCTCAAAAGATGTGTTGGATCTATAGCTTTGGTTGACTCTTTTGGGGTAATAACCAATACCAATTTTTCTCCTGTGTGAGCAACTCTGCCTTAGGTTGGGATAACAGGTGACTTCAGTTTTGCAGTTGATCAGGCAGCCTTGTGGCTTTCAGGCTTTAAAGCACTGTTGGGGTTCTTGTGGTTTGGACCGGACTGGCTACTGGGCGACTGACAGGTGCTCTCCCCCACCTCCTTCTTCAAGGAGAGGCAGGAGAGAGAGAGCGAGATTTATGAGTTTAGAAAGAACTAAACTACTTTAATGAAATATTAATAATACAATAAAAAGAGAATAATGAAATATATACAAAACCAGATCAAGCTCCCAGGATGACAATCACGCCACCAGCTGGCACTGGGGCAGTCCCAGGCTGGACTCAGTGGTGGACGGGAACTGGATTCCAGATCTGGATTGAGGATCGGGATCAAAGGCAGATGAACAGACAGAGTCCTCCTCGGACACCGGCCATTGAAGAAAGAGGCCTGGCCCTTTGATCCCTCAACTTTTATACTGAGCCTGATGCAGATGGGATGGAATACCCCGTTGGTCAGTGGTGGGTCACCTGTCCTGTCCGCTCCTCCCCGCAGGTGGGACCCCACTGCGCTTTTCTGCTTGTGACCCTCCAAAGGGGCAAACAACAAAGTTAGCTGCCCCTGGGTGTTATAGCAACAAGTATAAACAAGAGCCTCTCTGCAGACCATTCCTTGGCATCAACCATAAACGTAGGTCTTATCACTCTGAAAGCAAACAGTTTCTGCACAATATGCTGTTAATCACAGTAGTTAGAAGAGGCTTAGCTAAAAAGTGAAGTTACTGAACATGAAATTGGTTCTGTTTTACCTCAAACCAGGACAGTTCTTTAGAATGAATCTTGCGGTATGGGGGTGTGAAGGAACAAAAAAGTTCATCTCCAAATCACTGCGAGGGAGCCTGGTTCTTAGAGTAAGCAGTGAGTATTGAAAAAAAAAAATGTAATCTCTTTTAGGAGTTTCAAGTCGAGTGCTGTACAGCTGAAGCATATCAAGAAGACCTGACTCTGGAGAAGTCTCTTTAGAAACCAATTGATTTTGACTTCAAACTGAAGAGGAAAAATGTTAATAATCAGCATAATTAAACTAGGGGGAAATTATGCGCTCTTCAGAAATCTTTTGAGACACCTGAAGGCATGCTTTCTCAGGACTAGACTAGGTATTCTTATTTCCCCAAAAGATTATGGCTGCTTAATAAAGCCTGTGAAGATTCCTTCTGGAGGAAGGAGGGGTAGTCTCTCCAGACTACATGGAGGATAGGGGATTGAAGTACAGTAGACCCAAACCTGGAAAATATATAGCTAGAGAAAAAACATAAATAGAAGCAGTGGATGTCCTAGAGTGTCTAAGGGAACAGAGGAATAGAGTTTTAAACTTTAATAACCAGTCTTCAAATGCCAGTAGGCAGACTGTGAGGTGTCTCTCAAAATTGGCATGTGACTCTAGTCTACTGTTGGCCCCAATACTTCAAGAAATGCCAAGCAATATATCACTTTCCTGATAGAATACTACAGTCTTGCTTGTACGTGTGCTTTATGTGGTTCCTTGCTAGTTTCGTTGATATTAGAGTTTGATTTATAGTAAGTCAACTTGTTCCTAAAAATTGCTAATAACCTATCACGTGTCTGAACCTGAACAAAACTGTACATGAAATAAACGTCAGTTCCGCTTGTCTAAGTACGCTCTCTAATGTGGTATAAAATCTGCCATGACCAGTTAATATTAAGTGTGGATACAGATGTTACAGAAATACTGCAGATTTGCAATTTTTTTTATTATTTTACTTTTACCTTCCATTACTTGCATATAAACTTGTTGCCATGAAGCTGACCAATGTTTGGTATGACTCATCATGGAAACTTGAGAAAATGTTTGGCTGGAATTGCTAACCAGTCAGCTATATATAAAGCAAGAGAGGGTTGATTTTGTTCAGTCTCAGAGTCTAGTATTGACTTAAGCTGTAATTCTCAGATGTTTTCAGTGTCCTCAACTCCAGGGCTTTGTTCTCATTAAAAATAAGGCTCTTTCATAAATGCTCAGGAGTGAGGTAGGTGTGTAGGATATCTGTATTTAAGTCTCTAAACTTGGAATTAGGTGCTTAACTTAAATTACTAAGCTTGAAGATTTTGCTGAGTATCTTTACTCCAAAGCAAGTCACAGAAGGTAAGCAGAACGGGGTGTTTGATTTTCTTTAAAATTACCTCTATGCCTTCAATAATCACAAAAGATGCTAGTCAGACAGGAATGGAAATTGGTTTCTGATCTACCAAGTGTGGCATGAGCAGTAACAGTGGAATTACCATGGTTCATCCTTGAACTGAAGAGACCACCTATGTATTTACCCTTTTGTCCTGCATGAATGGCCTGATGCCGTGCAAGACCCCGCTCTGTCACATGCTGGTAGTAGGTGTTGGAAGCTGGCTCCGTGTGGTGCCTTGCTTCCTTGCGTCAGCTGGCCTGCAAGGGCTCGGGGAGGGTGGGTGGTTGTGGAGTGCTGCCCCCCTCTCCCTTCCAGCTGAATAATTTCCTTAGGAAAACCTTTTCTTGCTCATGCTCTTGACTTAACCACCCATCACATCTTTCAAATTGTCTCTTGTGCAGAGATGCCAGAGAAGCATTTGACACTGTCCCTCGTGATATCCTGGTCTCTAAATCAGAGAGACATGGATTCAACAGATGGACCATTCCATGGATAAGGAACTGGCTGGACAGTTGCACTCAAAGAGTTGTGGTCAACAGCTCAATGTCCAAGTGGAGACCAGTGATGAGTGGTGTTCCTCACTTACTGGGACTGGCAGTTACTGTTCAGCATCTTTGTCGGAGACATGGACAGTGGGATGGAGTGCACCCTCAGCAAGTTTGCCGATGATACCAAGCTGTGTGGCGAGGTAGACACGCTGGAGGGGAGGGATGCCATCCAGAGGGACCTGGACAGGCTGGAGAAGTGGGCCCATGCCAACTTCATGAAGTTCAACAGGGCCGAGTGCAAGGCCCTACATCTGAGTCGGGGCAATCCCAAGCATAAATACAGGTTCTGCGGAGAACGGATGGAGAGCAGGCCTGAGGAGAAGGACCTCGGGGTGCTGATTGAGGAGAAGCTCAACATGACCCGACAATGTGCGATTGCAGCCCAGAAGGCCAACTGTACTCTGGGCTGCATCAGAAGAAGTGTGGCCAGCAGTCGAGGGAGGTGATTCTGCCCCTCTACTCCACTCTCGTGAGACCACACCTGGAGTACTGCGTCCAGCTCTGGAGCCCCCAACATAGGAAAGACATGGACCTGTTGGAACGGGTCCAGAGGAGGGCCACAAAGATGATCAGAGGGCTGGAGGACCTCTCCTATGAGGACAGGTGGAGAGAATTGGGGTTGTTCAGCCTGGAGAAGAGAAGGCTTCAGGGAGACCTTCTAGCAGCCTTCCAGTACTTAAAGGGGGCCTACAGGAGAGCTGGGGAGGGACTTTTTACAAGGACATATAGCGATAGGATGAGGGCTAATGACTGCAAACTGGAAGAGGGTAGATTTAGATTAGATATTAGGAAGAAATTTTTCACTGTGAGGGTGGTGAGGCACTGGAACAAGTTGCCCAGAGACGTTGTGGAAGCTCCATCCCTGGAGGAGTTTAAGGCCAGGTTGGATGGGGCTTTGAGCAACCACCTGGTCTAGTGGGAGGTGTCCCTGGCCATGGCAGGGGGGTTGGAACTAGGTGGTCTTTAAGGTCCCTTCCAACCTAAACCATTCTATGATTCTATGGTAAGAATGTGCCAGCCCAACTAGCTGGTGGCTATCAGGTATCTTTTGAGATTAAAAAAAAATCCCCTGTGTTCATCCCAAGCCATTAATGGCTTGAGAGTGCGGTTTAGGGCATAGCAAGTATCACTCAGGCTGTAAGAGGCAGCACTATGGCAAATGTCCATCTGATTTTTTTTTTAATCTATTTTTTTAATCTAGTTGTCGCATACTCGCTTACCTCAAGTTCTTTTGCTTCCTCCAGACTCATGCTTCTCTTGCTCATCTCTGACCTGAGCACCGTCGTTTCCTGTTCATTTTGCTCTCAGTTCTTTACACAGAAAGGATAAGAGGCAGAGGTTTTTTCCACGTGGCCTCAGCACCCACCCTGTTTTAATTTCTCATCAGGGCTGCTGGTTTGTTCCTTCTTTCTCTGTAAACCTCTGTTCTCCCTGCTTTGCGCTCCTCTTAGCTAAAACACAAACTTGGTATTTCCACAGCGGGGCTTGAATCGCTGCTTTAGCTTTCTGGGTGGAGGAGGGAAGTCTTTTGAAACAAATACGGGAACACTTTGTGCAAAGGGCTGTGTTCATAATTCTGCATTATCCTGGAGCACACTAGGATAGTCAGCAAGTATGTGATATTGAAAATTTGCCAGATACCAGAGCTCTGGAGGACTGGAATATATTCTTCAGAAGGCTGTGAGAGCTGAGTACACAACTATTGTTTTCTGACTACAGAGGTAAGGAACGTGTGAAAGCTGGGTTTTCCACTGTTCAGCTGCCACTTGGTAGCAAAGTTTTAGGGAAGTCCCACATCCCATTTGAGTACGTACATTAGAAATACATATTTCAAAAAGTGTCCACTCCTAATTTGAGGTCATTCATTTTGGTGTCTAAATTGGAAAGGACACTTGCAGATATGCGTTGTTCAAGTGCTTGATTCTTCCTAGGCTTCACAGAACATTGGCTCAAGCTTGGGTTTAGGTGGTACAAAAATAAAGCTTAAAAAAACCCAATTATGTGATATTTGTGCTGGATATTATTACTGGTTTGTTTGCTATTTAATATGTCTGGTCCTTTAAAAGTCTGTGGCCACGCAGCTGAGAAGGGGGAACTTAGATGGAACCTTGGCTGCTGCGACCTGGGTCAGTCAGGGGGATGGAGCTGGGGGACTGTGCTTCCCAAGGAGCCATTGAGCCCAGGGTAGAAGACTTAAGGGACAGTGAGTCAATATTTTTTAGGTGTCCAGCTTGAGTTACCAGGTCAGGAAACTGAGAATATTTCCGTCTTCAGACCTTTATATATATAAATACCTTCTATGTGGACCCCCCTGGTTTCTCCAAGGAAACTGTGGAAATTTACAGCTGAACTGAGATTCCTGGTATTGCTGAGATTACATATTTTGTTGTTTAACTTCAGGAAGCTGTTACATTTTGTAGATAATTTTATTATGTATAAAGTATAGTCTCCAAAGCATGTACAGCTGTTCTTTTTTTTTTTTCTTTTTTTCTTTCTCTTTTAAGTTATATTGTCAAAAGGTGGGAAAGTTTCTGTATGCTCGCTTCCATAGATCTGATATCTGCTTTGGGATGATGGGGAGGAGAGGAATGTCACGCCAGTCTTCAAAAAGGGTAAGAAGGGTGACCCGGGATACTACAAGCCAGTCAACCTCACCTCCATCCCTGGAAAGATGATGGAACAGCTTGTTCTGGGCATCATCTCCAAGCATCTGGAGGAAAAGAAGGTTATCAGAAGTAGTCAACATGGATTCACCAAGGGGAAGTCGTGTCTGACTAATCTGATAGCATTCTATGATGGCATGACTGGATGGGTGGATGATGGGAGGGCAGTGGATGTTGTCTACCTTGACTTTGGCAAGGCTTTCGACACCATCTCCCACATCATCCTCACAGGCAAGCTTAGGAACTGTGGGCTAGATGAATGGACAGTGGGGTGGATTGAACAGTGGCTGACAGATAGAGCTCAGAGGGTTGTGGTTAGTGGTGCAGAGTCTAGCTGGAGGTCAGTAACAAGTGGTGTTCCTCAAGGGTGAGTACTGGGTCCTGTCCTGTTCAATCTATTCATCAATGACCTAGATGAAGGGATAGAGCGTACCATCAGCAAGTTTGCTGATGACACAAAGCTGGGAGGGGTGGCTGACACGCTGGAAGGCTGTGCTGCCTTACAGCGTGACCTGGACAGGCTGGAGAGTTGGGCAGAGAGGAACCTCATGAAATTCAATAACGGCAAGTGTAGGGTACTGCATCTGGGGAGAAACAACCCCATGCATCAGTGCAGGTTAGGGGTTGACCTGCTGGAGAGCAGCTCTGTGGAAAGGGACCTGGGAGTCCTGGGGGACACCAGGATGACCGTGAGCCAGCAATGTGCCCTGGTGGCCAAGAGGGCCAATGGCATCCTGGGGTGCATCAAGAAGAGTGTGGCCAGCAGGTCGAGGGAGGTCATCCTCCCCCTCTGCTCTGCCCTGGTGAGGCCGCATCTGGAGTATTGTGTCCATTTCTGGGCTCCCTGGTTCGAGAAGGACAGGGAACTGCTGGAGAGGGTCCAGCAAAGGGTACTAAGATAATTAGGGGATTGGAGCATCTTGTTTACGAGGAAAGGCTGAAGCACTTGGGTCTTTTCAGTCTAGAAAAAAGATGACTGAGGGGGGATCTTATCAATGCTTATAAATACTTAAAGGGAGGGTGCCAGGTGGATGGGAACAGTCTTTTTTCAGTGGTGCCCAGTGACGGGACAAGAGGTGATGGGCACAAACTTGGACATAGGAAGTTCCACCTAAACATGAGGAGGGACTTCTTTACTTTGAGGCTGGCAGAGCACTGGCACAGGCTGCCCAGAGAGGTGGTGGACTCTCCCACTCTGGAGACATTCAAAACCTGCCTGGATGCCGTCCTGTGTAGTCTGCTGTAGGTGACCCTGCTCTGGCAGGGTGGTTGGACTAGATGATCTCCAGAGGTCCCTTCCAACCCTGACCGTTCTGTGATTCTGTAATGTCATTCTCTCTGCAGATGATTTACTTTTTGTGTCTGGGAATAAATCCAATATTTCTTTTCTCCTATTATATTTCGTTTCTACGGTCGAATCCAGAAGTGACAGCCTTCCCGTTAGTGTGATTTTTGCGGGTGGTTTCTTTTCATTTCAAGGGCTTCTCAGCACAGATAGCAGCACGCCAGTAGGTACTTTCCCACTGGATGCAAATCCAGGTGTGTTCTTGTCATTTTGAGTCTCCGTACTTTAAAGTGCATAGAAAACATTTCCCAGAGAAAAAGAGTTTGAATTGTGTTTGCACAGTTAGAATAATGTAGCCTGCCTTCTCTTATCACACTGATAGTAGTATCAGTGTTGAATCAGTACCAAAAATAAATCTAGGGAAATAAATTTAAAATTTTGAAGACATTTTTATTTTAGTACACCAGCATCTGATCTGGGATTATAGCGAATATAGTTGTGCTTCAGAGCAACCCCACCCTGACGCATCCTGAGCTGGAAAAGTTAGTATTGTGTATTGGGCAGAGGCTTTGCCCAAAATCTGTATTAACAAACCTCACATTTAATCTGGCCCTTGCTGCACTTGATCTCATGACGTTGCAGGGGCTTGTGCCTGCCAGAAAGGATGTTTTCTTTGTATCTGAAGTTCTGCCAAGATACTTACCACGGCAAGCCTGGATCTATGGCAGCAGAAGTTGCAGAAGAGTAACACGCATGCTGAGGAGTAGGAAAACAGAGAGAAAGAAATCACGGCATCTGACAGATGAAAGCCCTCAGAACATAACTCCCCACTGGAACACAGCGTGTTTGCTTTTTGGAAGATACACCCCACCTTGTTCCTCCTCACCAGCCTCCTCTTGTTATTCCCTCTGCTGGTGGACAGCTGGACCCAGCCTGCCGGGCAGCTGGAGAGCTTGGGGCTAGGCTCACTGTGGTGCCTCCTGCTCTGTCCTCCTCTCTTACTGTGGCAGAAATGGTCTGTTCTGAAGGCCAGAAATAATTGCTGGGCAGTCTGTATAACAACAGCAATAGAAGTTTAGATTTATTCCTGCCTCACATCGAGCAGGATGGATTTAAGGTATCCACCGCCACACGAAGCAGTCTTTAACTCTGCGTTTCTCGCTTCTCAGCAGTTTGCGTTTATACTGCCTTACCTCGTTAGTCCCCGCTTTCTGGATTTCTTTAACTACGGTCAGCACTGAGAAAAAGTTATTACTGCACATCCTTATCTTTCAGTGGACAATGATTTTTTACAAAAATTACTATTTCGTATAGATGCGTGTGTTTTTTAAAGTAATTTTTCAGGATGCTCATTTAAGCCTGGCTGAAGATTTCAGTCTCCGGCTTCCTGGCAGTGACTGCGTGGGGCACACAGTGCCTTGGCTGCATGTTTATTCTTTCCCTGTCTCTTGATCTCCTGCTCTCCCTCTTCTCACATAGTGCAACGCAATTTCTGTTATTTTCCACAGGGCGCATCATAGAATGTGCAGATTGGTTAAAGTGGTCGGAGGCAGCAAGAATCGGGGGACTGACTTACCTGGTGCATGAGGTTGTGAAGGACTTCTAGAAAACAGGGTTGAGGAGCATGATGTTCTCACTGTTGTGCAGTAGCTAACAAATGCTGGCATCAGGTGGGACCTGAATGTGCAAAATAACCTTTGTAAATAACTGGTGGGGGTTTGGTAGAACCATATCTGAGGGGCTTTGAACTTAGACTGTGTGCTTAAAAGGCACAGGAGAATGTTAAGACAGTGGAAATCAGCATGAGTCTCTGGTGCTTAAAATCTTCTCTAGCCTTAGCTGAAATGATCTCAACCTTCATTATAGCAGGGTGTGAAGCTGTCTTCCATGCTGTTGCGCTGTTTTTTTGCCCCTTTCAGTGTAACAAAGCTTTGTCTAGACTAGGATTTGTGTCAGTTGTGTGATTAGCTCCTTGATGGCTGTAAACTCTAGCCTAAATATGAATGCGTCTTTCATCATTTGCAAAGACTTTATCTTTCCTCCATTCCATAGGATTAAACTCGGCAAATTCAGTGCATGTGGTAGAGCTCAGTTTTGACTTTTTTTTTTTTTCCTGGTGTGGTGCTGATGCTATTTGTAATGCAGAATGGTGCACTCGGTCCCCACTTTGCTACGCGCTGTACAAATTGAGAATAGCAACAAGATGCCAGCTCCAGATAGTTTACAGTGTATGTAAAAGATGAGACAAAAGTTACCCGTAGACAGGAGAAGCACAAAAAATAGTGAACCAATATTGGTCAGCACCTTTGGCCATGCCCTTGGTGGTTCCTGCAGCCAAACCACCATCAAGATCCTGTTCTGCTCTTTACGGGCACCGCGATAAGCTGGTGGTCTGTAGCCCATCAGCCTGCTATCACACTTTTTAATCTTTATCAGGATAAATAACGTGAGGAGTGTACACATTCTTTTACACCACTGAACTGTTCCGCTCCTGTTCTGTTCAGCCACAACCAGATAAAACCAGACTGCAAATTGTTTTGAGCATTATTATGCCCAGAACATCCTTGTCAGATTTATTTTCCAGCGTGGCCGAGCAACATTTCTGGGTAAGTTCACAAGCCTTCCTTTGTCCCCACCGAGAGTCCTTCAAACAGCCTCCTTGTTCTCCTGGTGTGTTTGCTTAATGCAAATTAATTGATGTGGAGGGGCACTGTGGTACTCTTTGACAGCTGTGGTTCCTGAGCTTTCAGTACAGCTGGTCTGAGGCTTTCTAGCATTGTCATTGGAAAATGATGGTTCATTGGAAGATATGTCGTGCCTGTGGCACCTTTGGTTTAAATATCAGTTTGTCCCCTTACCTGATTTTTTCGGCATACTGCTTATTAAGCTGTTGTGGAGCAGGGGGATCTAAGGCATCTAGGAGGCCTCCCAAACTGCTTTCTACATGAGGCAATGCTGATTATCTCTGAGTGGGCGCTTCAGGTTTTTGCTTTGCTGGGAAAGGAAATTTCCCAGAAATGAAAATTTCCCCCAACCCCCACTCCAATGTGAGGTTGCTGATACTCATTAAACACATAAGAACATGATTTGGTTAAAACTGGCCAAAGAGTTAAATGTGTATTAAAATGCGTATATAAGTAAAGTTTAAACCAGGCTTAAAGTACATCCCTTTAGGAAATCTTGAATTTTAGTTTCCAGTGCTGTTAATCCCCAGCCATCAACTAGGAGCCAAGAGATCTGGAATAGCCTGGTCCCATGGGCAGGAGCTCAGCATGAACTTCAGTGCCTTAGAACCACTGTTTCAGGTCAGAACCCTTCCGCAGTTTAATGATATCATAGAGCTTCGTACATACGGACGTGGCATACAAATTATCTTCTGTTGCTTAACAAATACAGCAGGCAGGTGTTTTTCAGTTTAAGTCTCTGGAGGGACTAAATCTGAGTTTTAGCCCATGTTTGTAATTTTGTGATTACTGCTGCTAGTCTGACTCTCACTAGTCGTAGTTATTGGAAATTCAGGCTTCACTGCTTTTCAGCTTTTCTTTGAGGAAAGCTTTCGATGGTTTGTCTTCTCTAAACAGGCGTTTTTGCTCTAGCTTGAGTTACAAATTTTAGACTGTGACGCTACAAATAGCTAAAAGTAGTGTTAAAATATTTAAAGTTGAATTTACTTGTAAAGCTAGTAATTTCCCAAACCGTGCTAAGGTCTACTCAATGATCTGTAAAAGTTTTTCGGCGTAACTACCTCACTCAAGTGTTCTTTCTGTGGTCTTCCTACTGATGCTTTGAGTTCGGACAGAGTTTTTTGTCCTGTGTTTGTACAGTGCTTAACATAATGGGATGTTGGTCTGTGAGTGGTCTTGTGGGTGCTCCTGGGAGGTCTATACTGGCAGTATTTTTCTTTTCTCTTTATAAATAAAACACTTGCCGTGGTATGTGTTTCCACTTCTAGTCGTACGTAATCGACTCAGCGCTTTTGAGTCTGGAAGAAAATCAGTATGCATTTATAAGTACCGAGTTTCATGTTGTCTTTTAGTAAATTAAATGTGGCTGTGCTCCTGATTTAAAATGCAGTGTTTTAGATAATTTAAAGGTATTTCCTCCCCTCCCCCAAGAAATGCCTATACTATATGTTTTATAATAGACAAAAAATGTTTTCAATTTTTTTTTACTTACAGGGAAGTTATTCTATTTTGCCACTATTCTGTATAGAGTAGTTGATGGTTCTGAACGTTGAAGAAGCAATTACTTTATTTGGCTTACTGTGTTAATTAAAGTAGTGGGAAAAAAGCACCCTGGAATAAGTTTTGGCATTTCTGCCATCACTGTAATTGCTATAAAATTATCTTTATGCAATTAGTAGTGGCACATGTTATAACAATACCTACTGCATGTCTGTGTCTTCCTGTCCTCCCAGAGTCTGAGAGTGATGATGTGACCTGGGATGTATTTCTCAAATTGAGGGAAGAAGGAGAGAAAAAATAAAGAGTAATACGTGGAATGGTGAATGTATGTAACAGAATGTATGTCACAGCATGTTAATTAAATAGTCTGTATTAAAGTGAAATGGCTGAAGGTGAGTTAACTTTTGCAAACCTTTGGCATTCATTTTCCAATTGAAATTTGAGGGAAGATGATTTCATGCCCTGTGTTGAAAGGTGAAATGGGAAAGAGCATGAAAGACGTTGCAAGCACCATGGTAATTACCCTGAGCCGTAAGACCGAAAGGTGGGTGTACCCTTCTCTCAGCTCACTAGATTCAAATTGAACTTGATTTTTGCCAATTTCATATATGCTATAAAATCTGCCCTAACCTTCCTGGGATGTCTATGTATCCGTGCTTGAATCTCAGCTTCCAGAGAGCATGTGTGACTGCTGGGATCAATAGCTCAGTTCTGTATGTGCGTTGGGACCTGAGTATTGACAGAACTATTTCTATGCGTGTCTTCAAAACCAGCAAAGAGGGTGCTGAGCCTGTGCTGTGAATAGGGAAAAAGAACCCAGAAGGATGTGAACAAAAGTAAAAACCAACCAAACAAAAAATACAGATATATTCATGCTTGCATAAGTCCTCAGGCACTGTTCCTTGTAAATACCATGCATTTTTCTGCTAAGCAAAGGAAGCAAAAAGAATATGTTCTGATTACTTTTGTTTGATACAGAAAGTAAGCATAATTTTTAACTGTTTCATGTTTTCAGAACAATCTATGACCAGTATTATGTCAAGCAATCAAACACAGATAAGCAAGACACAGTCTTGTTGTTCTAAAGATAAAAGCTTTGGAAAAGGGCTCACAAAATAGTAAGCCCAAGGTAGCTCTCAACTTTGAGGCTGTTCAAAAACTAAACTTTTATTAAAATCCAATTTTTGCATGTTTTTTGTCCCACTCCAAATGGAAAAAAAATCGACTGCTTGACCTGTGTCTTTTTGTTAAAACAGAGTGCTCACGTTAAACTTAGAGGGTATTTTTAATTTCTAATGCAATTTATATAGAATTCCATAATTTTTGGAACAGTCCAGTGGGACACACACACCCCCACGCCCAATCCCTGCATCTGCATTGTCAACTTGCCTGACGATGTTTTAGAATCTTGTAGTATTTGGAGGGGTTTATCTTTTATTTTGAATGCCAAATACGGGGATTGGGAGTTCTTGTTAATATCTCAGCTTTGTTTTTCATCTTGCAGTAAATCTCTACCCTTCATGTTTCTGAAGGTCTTGTAAATGCTAATGTTGGATGTTAGGAAAAAATATCAAAAGGCATATTAGAAAGAACCAATTATTATTCTAGAATTTCATAGTTCTTGTATTAGTCTTGTGATTTTAGGATATGTACTGTATCCCAATATGTGAGGAAAAAACGGGAGCTAGAGGCAAATTTCACAATCATCAGAGCTCCCCCCCCAGTCCCCCATGCTTATATTAGAGGACTGCAGGAAAAAAAGGGTGGTGGTGGGGAATGTGCATAAGATGTAGATTTGTTGATCACATAATGGTGCCAATTGTTCCCAGTGAGCAGTGAATATTTCTGCGACTTAATTGTCCTCCACAATGAGTAACATGCTCTGTCTTGTACTGGGGTAAATCAGCGTTTCAGAAAGAGAAACACGTGACTTTCTTAACGATCTGCTTATTAGAATTGTTTCTTGCTTGGCATTAGAAATATGAGCTAAACAGAAGTCACATCCATACACAACCTTTCTTTTTCAAAAGTGATTAAGAAAATTAAATAAACATTTAAGGTAAAATCTTGGCTCCCCTTGGCGCAGTGTAATGAACCTCCATGGGCCAAGACGTCAATGTTGGGGACTACTCTTTCTGGTGCAGACCTTCAGAAGCTCCCTCTTCTTCAATGGGAACTGTCATCTCTCTGCAATTTGGTTTAATTCGTAGCACTCTTCCCAATCATTTACAACCATTTTGTTTGTGTACAGAATTTTTCTGACACCAGAAAGGGTATAGTAGCATTTAGTCAGAGAAATTTCCTTTTGGTAGCCCATATTCAAAAGAGAATTTAGACAATGAGCCTGAAAGCATGTATAAATATTTTATTAAGTGAGGGTCAATATGAATATAGTGATTGAATCTCTGGTAGAGATATGAAAGTTGAAGTCCCAGCAAAGATGAAATCAATGGAAAAAAAAAATTTTAATGGATAAGATCCTCCTTGCTGATTGGTATTTCTGGTCATGGGTACTTTGTCAGCACTAATATAAGCTGGTTTTACGTCAAAATAACTTGTTCCGAATATGAAGAGTTTTCATTAGGAAATAATAATGTGATTTTTTTCTTCCTTTTTCATTACTTACGAGGGCAGCCAACATCCAACATTCTTTTGCTAAATGTCATTGTAAATTCAGGTTAAACACTTTAAACCAACAAGGCCAAATAATTTATTCTTAAAAGCGTGGAAGGATCTGGGTAGGTTAGTAGTTACATTATGCTACTTGAGCTTTTTATGAATTTTGGTGGTTTTATGAAAAACAGATCATGTCTAACAAACCTTATAAATCTTTAGTGAGATCACAACTTTGGCAAATAGTATTAATACAGCGTATTTAGGCACCTTTAGGATTTGCCATAACATCATTTGGGTGACTAGAAAACCTGGAATGATGAAAAAAAAAAACCCCATACCCGAACAATTGAGTGGTCATCACATTGATTATATGCAGCCAAATTATAATCACCCTTCTGAGAAGGTTTGTTTCTGGTAGAGCCTTGACAGCATTTATCTCTGCCTTATGCTATTTAACACGGTGAGCTAGTAGAAAATACTGGTGAGGGGAGGGAGGGGTATGGGCCAGAAAGGCAGTGTTGTGTTTGTAGAGATATCAGCAGTGTTAGGTATTTAAACTTGGCTCTAGTTCTGGTCTCTGAAGAGAGTTGGGGATGAGCCATAAAAATGATTTAAAATGGGGAGAAATGTGCTTTATGGAGACAATCTGGGAGCTCAGTTGATTAACTTAGTAAGTGGATGATGGAGCACTGGCTTGAACCCACTGTCTGGGCTGGTATGTGGAGAAGACGCGGTAACAAATGTTTCTTAAATTTTCATATAATCCACTGTCTGAAGAGTGCATCTGGACCAGCTGAAATCTGTGTTACAGCGTATATTTATAACATGGCGTGGCGTTAATTGTTGGAACAGTTTACTAACATTTGCATCGGGTTGAAATGTTAAATGAACCCTGGTGGTATTCTAGTTTGAAAAATAATTAATTTAGGACAATCCTACAGGGGTCAGCCTTGAACACAGAAGCTCCAGCTGGCTTTGGATGCTGTCGAGGTTGGACAGTGGAAAGATGTTTAACAGTTGCGATCCTGGATGGAAGCTTGTGCTCTTGCAGGAGAATTTCGAGAAGTCTGTCATTAGTAAACTCCATCATTAATAAACTTCCTAGGACCTTACACCAGCCCTGTGCGTGGAGAAGAAGACATTAATTAATTTATCCTTGCTTACACACGTGATGCAAATACAAAGTAATGTTTCTGTCTTATTACAGAAGGGGAGAGGGATGAAATTGCTTTTCAAACTGTAAAGCGGCAGCACAGTGTCTGTGGTGGCTCCCTTCTCTAAAGGCAAGGCCTCACTCTGGAAAAATAACCACTTACACTATTTAAATCTCATCTGGCAAACTATGGCTCTTGTTTCTGTTGTCATAACTGCTGAAATAGGTGAATTTACACTGATGGGCAATTGGTTTTTAGGAACAAAAGCATGGACACTTACAAGATGAGTGATTCAAAATCAAGACAAAATCAAGCTGCAGGAACTAACAAATTGAGACATTAGTTGTTTGATTCTCCCCCTTCCTGCCTGAATAGAGAGCACAGTGTTGGGGCTATTTTGTCTGATGTCCACTCAAAGCTAAGTCTCTGTTCTGTTGATCTCCTCCCGCCTTTGCTCCAGGATCATCAATCAAGGGTGGTTTTATATATTTTTTTATTTTATTTTTTTAAACTGTAAATCTTACAAGCTTGCCAAACTCCAGATATTCCAGTTAAAAGACCAACTGAGGACATTTTCCACATAAATGAGAACTGGAGATCTTGGAGTGCATCTGAGGATGACTTTGACTAGTTTCGTGTTGAATTGCTCTACTGTATATATGGTACTACAAGGTGAATTGCTGCTGCAACTGTTTCATAGGCCCACAGCCCAGAAGTGTTAGCTAGTCATATTTTTCATGGTTTCATTTAAAGGCATTTTAGCAGCCAGGCATTTGGACAAATTTAATCCCAGAGGGAGGGATTAACTGCTTTTAAAACACGGGTTTTGAAAACTGGCATGATGTCATGCGGAATTCAGACCCTCATTTTCTCTTATTATCTTGATGGAAAAGTTCCCTCGCATTCTATGTATTTTCTTTTTTGTCCTTGAGCAGCGAAGTGGTGATACTGTGGTGGTTGATTGGTTAGTGTCTGATGTCAGTGCTGTTGTTAAGGTATGATGAGGATTTTGAAATGTTTGCTTTATCTGGAACAGGCTAGATGAATAGAAGGGATCCCGCAGGGTAATTGTAGACTTGGTAAAGTAAATAGCATGTATGCATTGAGTACCCTGCTTAGAAAATCTTATGCCTGTAAATACACTGTGGAAACCAATAAGGGTAGAGAGGTGGAAAAAAAACAGGAGTATGAAAACCACAATTCCAGGGGAGGGGGGAAATTATTGAATTTGCCTTGGCTGCCTCCCTGTATGCCAGGAATATCAACAAAGGGTGGAGGCTTAAGACATTAACAAGCGAAAGAGAAAGGGCAGTGAGCAACTGCTTCCAAACTCTTGCAGGAAGAAACCGAAAATGAACGATTCCCTCCCAGTCTGTGCTGTTCTGCTGTAGGAGCATCCCCTTCCTGGGAATGCTGAGACTCGTGTCAGTGTCTAGAAGGTACAGTCAGGTGTATATCCTCAAGGTGATACCTAACTTATGTAAGGGATAAATCGACCATAAACCAGGAGAAAAATTACCTCTCACCTGCCCTTTCATTCAGTTTCTGGTAACTCTTTGTAATATAATGCAAATTTATGAGGCGCTTGGCTCTCCCGCTAGCACAGATAGACTAGGGCCACTGACTTCAGCACAGCAGTACTAGTTGGCACCAGCTGAAGATATCATCCTTCAGCTGTAGTATTCTTACTTCCTAGAGACATTATAGGTTCATTGTACAGGATGGGGGATATCTTGCTTTGATGCTGTGCTGCAGGTCGCTGGGCTTACAGGATGCACCTTGGCTCGTGAGCCCCTGTGTCAGGCTGCTATATGGCAGGTTGTACTCTGCTGGTCTGGCAGCTAAGCTGAAGAGCTTTATACAGGGTAGCACTGAAGAGCCTTGCTTCACTCACTACAGCCCGAGGTCCTTTTGGCTCTGATGACTCAAAAGATAACTGCAGGAAAGGCTGTGACATTGGAAATCCCACGAACTTGCCACCAGGGAAGGAGTTCAACTGGTAGTAAGAAGGATTATCTTTAAGAATGCCCTTCTCTGATGGGTTGCATAGTCGGGAGAGAGAGAGCCCAAGTGTTTGTTTTGCCTTGTGAACTTCCCAGCATGTGGAAGGATGTCTGGAGGCTGAGGGGTTACAGATACAAAATGTGGTGGTTGGTGCCTCCTGTCTTCTCTGAAGAGTGTCTTTCTTTAAACCATCTATCGTTAACTGTGCCAGAAGGAACTGAGCCCTGATGATCCCAAAAATGCACCGAAGCCCCTGCAATTCATGTGGCACTAGAGCCAATGGCACTGTTTAGTTTTCCAAATAGGCTTTCTGGGCATTTCGAAGAAATGTATTCTGCTACTTCTTGCTGAAATTTATTTTACACTGCTATGTTCAGGCAGCTGCCACAGGCACAGATCATGGCTCTGGCTTTCTTGTTGCAATGCAGCTTAGCCATCCATCTTGCCTTGCCGAGAAGTCCCACAGCATGGCAGAGAAGCGATGGAGAGGCGATGTGCAGCTCCAAGGGCAAGTGGGCACTGCTACTGCCCTGCTCAGGGACATGGGGCAGCCTTGTGGGCAGCCCCCGTGAATATCCCTTACTTCTGGTAATGTACTGCACTGCTAGTGCACGTCTAATTTGCTGTTTCAGCCACCACAGCTGTTCACATGTCCTTTTTTCCTCTTGAATATCTGTAACTGGCTTATTTTCCCTACCCTTACTTACGCCCTTGTGTCCTAGTTTGAGCAGCACAGGACTAATTTTTCGTCTAAACTTGGGAAGACTGCACTTTTAGAAGACTCCAGCGTCTGAATTTGTGAAAATGTTTACTTTCTAGCCAGCTATGGTGTCCGGGTTTCAAGGTCTCAGTGTTTTCGAGCTTGCCAGGTGCAGGGATGAGGAGGAGTGAGACCCGGGCACTTGACCTGAGCTGGCCAACAGGATTATTTCATACCATCATCACATTCACTATAAATTAGAAAGTTTGCTGCAAAGTTCTCTCTCTCCCTTGATGGCTGCCATCCTGAGAACTTTGTGCCCTGAGGCCTTCCCTTCCTCCTGAAGCCGTAGCGCTCGCAGTGTCCAACATTTGCTGTCCGCTACTGGGAGTGCGCAGCTTCTTACTGATAGAACTGGCTGAGTATAATCTTTGCATATTCTGTACTGGTATTAGGATTAATATTGGTTCTTTAGTGCTATTAATGTTAATTATCTAAACTTACCCTATTAAATCTGTTTATACTTCAGCTCCCGGGTTTCCTTGTTTTTCTCGATTCCCTTTCCCAGGTGGGGAGGGGTCATCGGGTGATAGAATGATTGCCTAAATGACAATAAATTGTTATGGGTCTCTCAAACCATAACACCTTGAAATGTGTCAGTGAGGAATTATGCGGTATACATCTCATTCAAGGCTTTTCTGCATGGGGAAGGTCAATGATCCAGTACTAGCATTGTTTGTTCATCTACCATGGCTTTTTCCTCAGAAGTACAGTAGCCTAAATGTTCCAAAGGGAAGGGTTCAAATATACGGCTATGTGGGCTTTGCCAGCTGATATTCTCATGTATGTGGGGTGTTTGTTGTGGGTTTGGGTTTTTTTGTTTGTTGTAGGGTGGGGGTTTTTTGTTTGTTTTTTTTTTGTTTTGTTTTTTCTTTGTGTTTTTTT
>VZSZ01002953.1:192937-208075 GCA_013398815.1 Ibidorhyncha struthersii | reverse complement strand
TTTTTTTTTTTTTTTTTTCTCTTGGGCATGGGGAAGGTAGGAGGGGTTCCAGAAGTAACTTTGTGCCTGGGCCCTGTGTTATTTCTGGCCTGCGGCTCTGGACTTTCAGGAACTGTCATGAGATGCTCTTATTTTCAGAACTATTTGCAGTGATTCTTATTTTAGCTTATTCATTGTTGCTTATGTTGATTTTCACTGTTAGGTCACTAACGGAAAAGCTGATATGAACTTCAATTGTGAAAAACCACTGAGACACAGTTTCCAGCAGACTGGGGTAAAGAAAGCTGTCTTGGCTTCTGGATTCTGGTGGCTCACAGCTGTTGCTTAGGAAAAGAGTTGTAAGAAATGAAGTGTAACATTAAAGTATGGGATTTCTGCTTCCAACACTCAAAAGAGTAAAGACTTTCTAAGCCACAAGCTCTATCTGATCCACCAGTTGATCCCTGTGATGTGATTCATCTCTGTGATGGACCCGCCCTTCATTAATTTGTCTGACTGCTTTTTGACACAGTGACCTGCGCTGAGGCCTTCCAGTTATGTGCTTTAAAGGCAACTCCCTGAGAATTTTATTGACTGCTCCCAGCATTTACACTGGGAGAAATGATGAATACTTTTTCTTATTTACCTTCTCTGTGCCATTTGTGATATGGTAGATGCTCTTCATGCTTTCCTTCTCTGATTTTCTAAGATTGGAAGTTTCTTCCCCTTGAAGAGAACTTGCTTCCTCCCTCTAATCATCATTTTGTCTTTCCTTTTTCAGTCCTTAAGAAAGTCACTGGTTTTGAGTTAGACTGGCTGAGGGCACAGACAGTATTAAAGATTAACGTGTACTTTGTATTTATGGTTGCAAAATAATGTTTTGGGTTTTTTCTTACTCATTTCCTGTAATTCTTTCACTTTTTTGACGACTACTGAGCACGAAGCAGCATGGCTTCCTTCCCCGTGAGTCTCTGCTTCAAGAACTTTCTGCTGATTCATGAGGCATGTCTTCTTTCCAACACTTCCTACATTTCAAAGTACACCGTCCTTCCGTTCATTTTTGTGTGGCATCTGAGGATGTGGCATCTGGGATTTCAGTTTACTCAAGATGCTAAGAACACTTTTTAGACCTCAGAAAATCAATCCATCCCTTCGCCTGCAGAAATTGTGATGCATACAGTAACAAACTTTGTCCAGAATAGAGTACTTTAGCTCAACATGCTTACAGCAGGGCCAGAATCAGGCTGGAGTCTTCAGATTAGATGGCTCTATTAAGATCTATGTGTTGACATCCTCAATTGGCTTGTTTCCCTCTTAAAAAACAATTTAAAAGAAAATTTTGTTACTGAACCTCATTGGTATATTCTCCTTAAGTAAGATGTTTCTCTTACAGCAGCTGGTTGCATCTTTCAAATAGTCTTAAAGTGGCATCCTGTGTTGTTTCCATAGCCTAATCTAATTTGCCAGTTCCTAAGCGCAGAAACAAAATTCAGTATTGCTAGGCTTTAGTTTTCCAGTTTACCTACATCAAGATACCTTTGTTGTTTTGTTGTTCAGGTCCTGTATGTTCCATCACTCTTCCTGCACTCAGTATTGCAGGTTTCATAATATGGGCACTTTGCATGTGTATTTGTCTCTGTAACAAACGATGACAAACGTGATGTGCTGTCCAGTGCCTCAGTACATACCATCATATAACTGTTAGGAAACATTGGACTTGTTGAGCATGACCTCGTACTTGAACAAAGCAATGAAAAGCGTTATTTTGATAATTTTTCTCAGAAGTCCTTCCTATTCTGTTCCAGGAACTAGCTATAAGGGGCTTTCCAGCGACGGTGCATAGTCCTTTATATATTTCTGCCTGTGCCTCGTGTGTGTTATTTGTAAAATTACATGTTAGATCTACCCAAGCATCACTAAGCTTTGTACTGGAAGTATGTAGAGAATGAGCCATTAAATGCACTCTTTAATTACCATTTCCTTTTTTTTTTTTTTCCAGAAAATGGAGCCAGAAGGGAAAAAGGAAGTTTGTTCTTCGGGTGTCTAGCTCAATTAATTTTCTTTGTTATGTCCCCCAAGGTCCCTAAGACACTTAAGAGGTGTTGTGATATCTGGCTTATCTGAACCATCTATTAAACATTGGCAGTGTCAGTCACAAAATGTCCCTCAGTGTAGACCAAGGTTCTGATCACACTGATTAGTGTGTGTGGACTTCAGAGGCTCAGTCCAAGTTCGATAACCTGCCCACCTGTAGCCTGCTCCTCTTCAAAGCACCTTTTGATGGGCTCAAACTTTCGTGTGGTTTGTTCCCTCCCTCGCTGATGCTCCATATAAATCTTGTCAGGGTGTGAAGGCAGTGGTGCAAAAGCTAATAAAGGAAGACCTCAGCCGTCCATCATAGTTACAGACTAAACAATTCTGTATTGTTGAAGAATTGGCCCCTTTTTATAATAACGATAAAGAAATCTCTACAGAACAAAACCAGCAATGTTTCTATTTTTAAGGCATATTTTAAGGGGCGCTCACTCTGTCTTCTCTATGTGTCCAACAAAAAAGTGTGATTTGAAGCTACCTGTTAGGTTTAGATTTGCAAGAAGTTACCAAACGAAGGGACTGATTTGGGGCTCAGGCACTAAAAAGGTTAAAACTGAGAAGACAAAAGACCATGGTGGTAGAAGATCTTATTCCCCTTATCGTGAATAAGACTGGGATTCCTGTAATGAAAGGTTTTGAGAACATCTCTCTGTGATCACTAATGCCCAGGCTCTCGGAGGTATGCAGGACCTGCTCAGAGTTGGCAGCTGGACCCAAGAGGCGAGAATGGTTCCTAGTCAATGCTATTCCTCTGTCTTCATATGAAACCAGAAGCAGACGTGAGACTGAAAAACAAGAGGCATCTTACCTGTTGTCTCTGCTGTTGCCCCATTTCTACTTGTTGTTCAGCTGTAACTTCAGCCTTGAAGGCAGTTTCACGGGAAAGCTTTTTAGCCCTTCTCTATAGTCATGCCAGGTTTAGACTGGCTAAAGCCCTGGC
The DNA here is from genome assembly GCA_013398815.1 of Ibidorhyncha struthersii. Classification (NCBI taxonomy): domain Eukaryota; kingdom Metazoa; phylum Chordata; class Aves; order Charadriiformes; family Charadriidae; genus Ibidorhyncha; species Ibidorhyncha struthersii. Next base: position 205,062 of record VZSZ01002953.1, on the reverse strand, counting down.
CTGCAGATTTCAGCAGGGTCAGGGCCTCCATGCTTACTGGCTCCTGTGTCTAGAGGTTCCCAGCTTTTGCTGTTGTACCCTGTAATGCAAAGATGCCAGAGAAACACTCTTTAATGCTTAGACTTGCATGTTTTTTCCCACAGCTGTTACTCCTCTGCAAGTGCAGAGAAGCGCTTTGGGCAGAAGCCGGGGCCGTATGTTATTGTCCTCCACCCGTACTTTATTGCAGCAGCAGGGATTGCTGGCACGGCCCCACGCTGGAGGGAGGTCTGTGGAGCACACCAAAGGCTGTGACTGTAGTGGACATCAAGTTTCTGCACACATGGGACAGTTTCTTGTATGTTTGGCAGGATCTTCCCAGTGGCTGGCAAATGCGGGCCTTGCCTTGCCACTTTGAGGGTGGTGGAGCACTGGAACAGGCTGCCCAGAGAGGTGGTGGAGTCTCCCACTCTGGAGACATTCAAAACCCGCCTGGACGCTGTCCTGTGCGACCTGTTGTAGGTGCCCCTGCTCTGGCGGGGGGGTTGGACTAGATGATCTCCAGAGGTCCCTTCCAACCCTGACCGTTCTGTGATTCTGTGATTCTGTGAATGTGAGAGGGGCAAACCTTGTTGCTGCTGCAGAAAAGGCGGGAGCACCTGGCTGAGAAGATCCTGACGGAAAGTGCTCATATTCAAATCTTGTTCTCTGGCTTTTCATGTGGAAAGAAACAATTTGGTTTTTGTCTGTGTTTGTTTCTTCCTGTCACTCAGTATCAGTAGTGCAGCTCTATGGCATTTTAACATGCAGATGTCATAAAGAGTTCATACAAGACAAAGTAAGTATGGCTAACAATTTATTAGTGTTGTTTCTAACTTGTCAACCTAAGCAGACTCATCACCTAAATTGTTTCAAAAATAATCCATCGCCATTCTGCAAGTATCAACCTAGCAATCTGTAGAAATCATAAGGGAAATTGCCTGCAGGAAGAAATGATGATGTTACAATGTGGGTTTTTTAAATGTTGGGTTTTTTTTTCCCTTTTTTGTTTTCTAAGAACTGTGCACAGGGATTACACTCACTTCATTCTCAGAATTGCTTGTGCACAAGACAGACACGCCTGCTGGGGACTCTCAGGAAGCATATTTTTAATGTTTTGCATTGTTTTTCTTGGTTTAAAGTAAGGACCTGATTCTGTAAACTAATGGCAAAATATATTTGCAGGAAAATGTGTTGCTTCCTAACCCCTTTGTTATTACTAGTAGCTATTGAAAATATGAAGCACGGGACACTGAAAGTAAAGTAAGATGTCGTCTGCTCTGTATTTTTTGCTCAGTGATGTATATTTGCCCACAAAGCTTGTGCCCACCTCTGTAAACAAGTACGTGTGTGACTAACTTGTTACCACATGTTGTTCCAGAGGGTACCTCTATAAACTTGCAAATTCAAGGACTGAATGTGTTGATCTAATCGAATGTGACAAAATTCAAACGTGTTTGTACGTGGAGAACAAAACCGGGTCATTACTAGTAGCTCTGATTTTTTTCTTCTTTCTACTAAAGCAGTTGTTCACAGGAAAAAATACTACATGGCTCTGTGGTCTTTGAGGTATGGAGCATCCTACTATTCCTCTGTAACAATAGTCTTTCAAATAAATATGCTGCCTGTTGGCTCAGCCAGTGAGATTTGTCACACATACACATGCAAAATATATTTCAAAGACTTATCTGTCATGTAAGTTTTTAAAACTATTTCCCCTTATTGTAACTTTCTGGCAATTAAGGCTACCGATTTACACGATAGCAATTTAACCTATTGTCTTGAGAATCAGGCGGATGTGACGTTCGGTCTTTATCTTTCCTTTTAAATGAGCAAGAGTTCCTGGCTTGTACAAAAACAAGAAATTTCAGACCAAAGCCATTCCAGTCCTGTCTTCTGGAGGAACATGGGAACAATGGTGTTGTAAGCTATAGGTGGCAACTGGAGGAGCTTCTTGTTCATGTGCAAGAGGAATCTCACACAGAAGAAGGTATATTCATTTCTAATTAAGCCAGTGATAAAATGATAGAGGGTTATATACCAGCAGATCTTACTTGATTGTATTCTGATTTGTTAGTGTCACCTGCTCTATTAGAATTGGGGGAAACTTCCAGTCTGTAGCTCGAAACAGACTGGGAGGTGGAAAGGAGCTGAAAAGAAGGGTTTTACACCCTGTCTTTTTACTTTGCCTGCATTGTAAAACTGAAGGGTAAACAAAGAAAAGCAATATCTGATTCAGTCACAATAACACAGTGCATGCACTAAAAATACACTAGCAAGTGTGTAGTCTGAGAATAATGCCTATTGTTTTCATTACCATTACTTTGTTGTCACATTCCCATGCCGTTGCCACTTTTAGCTATCTTGCAGCAGTAACAGCCTTATGTCAGGTTGGCATTTGCAGCATTATATTAGACTGAGTTTTATAATAGACCTTTCTTTTCCTGTCTTTTTTTAATAAGGCAAACTCCGCGTTTATTTATGTGGCTCTGAACTGGACATATATAATTGACATCAATAATAAGTGTGTATCTGTAAACTGAAATCAGAATTTGTCTTTGCAAAAAGTATTCTAGTCTTTAATTGGACGTTTCTTTTAGGAAAAGGTGTGTCTGGTCTCCTGGCAGTAATATATAAAGGATGGTATGTTTAAGCCTCGCTAGTTGCTTATATGATTACTGAAATCAGCTCACTAATTGGAGCTCCCTACAGATTTCATCCATTAACTGCTAATGTCTTGCCAGAGAATGCATCTGTAGTTCACCATCTGCCTGACACTCATATCCTATTATTATTTTTGAAGGCCTGGCAGTACAGGACATATTTTATCGACATACGGAGAACAAAGGCTGATGTTTTGGTTGTAGAAAGCAGGAGGCAACGCTAAAACTGATTTTGGTGAATGGAAGTTTTTACCCTAATCTCTTCACGATTTCCTCCCGTTATTTCTTGCCCCTTATCTCAAGCATGTTATCACCCTGAAATCAGTGGATTATAAACATGTGGTTGTAATGGTCTGCCAGCCAGACCTGTTGGCTATGTATTCTTTCCCTTTGTGGTTGTTCGGGCAGGACGCAAATTTTGTGCAGCAGAAGTGACTCCTACTGGAGCCAAGCTGGCTGATCCAGTCTGGTGTGCTTCTTCATATCAGGTTGCCTGACAAATAACACTGCATATTGAAGGACTTTGTGTGTGCAGTGTATTAACTTGGCTAAATTGGAATATATGTGTATGTTGGGTTGCATTTCCTGTGGAGGTAGTCCACGTTTCCCTGCAATGAGAAGTGAAAATGGGAGCAAAGAATAGTTATTCTCCTAGATTACCTATTTAAAGACACATGGGTGGCTAACTGAATTACTGTGGAAGTCTGCATGGATTACGGCTTTCTGAAATGTTGTAGAACCTCAAAAATAACTTTATAAAGAATGGATAGAAAATGGTGAGTTGCTGTGAAACAGACTAAACATCAATACTCTAATCTTTCTCTTTTTGATTTTTGACAGATGCTCCTCTTGGCATTGCTGCTAACAAACCTACTGCTGGCCACTGTAATATCAGGTAGGGAAAAAAATGTTTGCTTACTGATGTCTAGGAACTGTAATACGTTTCCACTATTTCTTCTGTGAGATTCCTCCGCCCCACACTCTTTTTGCCCATCTGATCCTGCAATCCAGGCTCAGGCAATATTCTCATCCTGCTTGAGACATCGATAAAGTTACTCCTTTTGGCTCTTTGCTTTGCAACAAGCACTGTGTTGAGTCACAAAGACTCCCTGAAGTCAGTCATGTTTGGGTGAACGAACAATGGGGCTTTGCTACTGCCCTATTCATTTTAATGGGATAGCAGGCAGGCACAAATGAATGAATGCATGGTATTCCTCAAAGGATCAGGACTGAAATTGCCCATGCAAGGTCTGGGCCAGTAGAAATAAAGCAAAAAAGCCATTTCATTAATGCACATAATAAAAAAGAGTCTATGTTTGATCCTATGGGCTGCCATGCCAGGCATAGAGTCTGCCTAGAAGCGAGAGCCAAAGGTTCAGGATATGCAGTGATCAGTGGGGATAAATTCCAGCAGATAAATTCCAGCAGATAAATTCCTGAACCAGAAAATGATTGCTTTACATTGCAAGTGATGTTGTGTTTTGATATCCAGGATCATCAGGTTCTTTACTTCAGGAGTCATCGGTTTCCCGTTGCAGCCTTTTTGGTGATGATCACATCAAAACTTTTGATGGTTCTTTCTACAATTTTGCTGGGGACTGCAGTTATCTCCTTGCTGGGGACTGTCACAAGCGTTCCTTCACACTCTTAGGTGAGTCTGAGCAAGACACCAAGAAGTAACAAATGCAAAACGTTGTAGGGATGTGACATTGCATTTGTGCTGGGTTCTGTCACTGAGAAAAAAGACAGATAGTTGCCCTTTGTCAGATAGGATGGACCACTGCATAAAAGGATCTTGGTTTTCTTTCTTTTTTTTAAAAGTTTTTTTGTCACTTTGTCTTCTGTTATCCCTTGGTAATACAGCTCTCGCATAACTAAGCTTCCAAAGAATGGAGATTTTCTTACTGGCTCTTCTGAAGAGGGAAAGTGAGACCTTGTTTAATTTTGAGTTTGCTAGGGGAATGTGGCTGTTAAAGCTAAGTGCAGGAATAGGAACTACATGACCCTGTAGAACTAATTTTACCTGTGTGCTAAATCCCCCCAGTAAGAAAAATCCCATTCTGCAGGACAAAAGGCCTTTGAATTAGCATTAGCATTTGTAGTGTTATTCTTGGGGATGGGCAAGAGATGATATGAGAAGCAAAACTGTATATTACTTCCATACCAAACTATTTTTGTAGATATTCTTATATTCACTAATAACTGTTCTGTATTAGTCATAGTTTAAGATGACTTTTTACTGACTACAATTAAGAAGAAGTAAACTGATCCCATCACTCTGAAAAGGAAACATATATCAGTTTAAATAATTTTCTTCTTCAACTTGAACAACTTGGTACAATTTTTTTTGTATGTAAAAGAACCCACCAGCGTATGTGAAGTATGAATTGATTACAGTATTTTAGATGATCAATTAAATCTTAAAAAAACCCCATGAGCGGACACTTTACATTGGGCATATAAGCATGGCATAATCTATTTTTGATTCCTATCTTAGTATATGTATGTGTGTTTCTTTTGGGTTTGGATACCTGGCTGTGAAATGCAACCTACGTTTCTGAGTAAAGCATCTAGATCTGGGCAGAGCTGGCTACCTCAGAGAAGGAGCTCCCGAGCAGGCGGTGCATTGTACATGGAGCTGCTGTAAAGTCAAAGCTAGAAAACGGGCAAAAGCAGAGCAAGGACTATGACTGACCCCCCCAGCCTTTTCTCTCTCAGAGCCTAAGCAAGTTGTCTCCATCTCCATGTGCTGCTGCTTTTGAAAAATTCGGAGTGAGCTGCTCCCCAAGTTGGATAGCCAGCATTGGCATCCATGTCTTAAGGAACAGTTGAGATGGTTAGAGGACTTATCAAGAACGAAGATATCCAGTCTCAGTTCTTCCATCAGTTCAATGGATTCAACCCCCTTCTCTTACCACTGAGCTATGCCTTGTTCTTGGGATGAAACTAGGAAGGGAAAGAGCAAGACAGATCGTTGGGCATATCGCCTGTGGAAACTCCTCCAGTGTGCGTGGTAGAATGGAGAATTCACTGGCTAGAGACAGTAAGGGGGAGAGTGTGAGTCCACGGCCGGTGCCAGGTGGTGTGCTTGCCAGTGGCTGACGACAGCCCTCATCCTGGGACTCTCTGTCCATTTCACATTAGGCAGCTATGGGATGAAATAGATGGATGGCTCTCGAAAATCTTAGATGATATGCTCCCAGTCCTGTAATGTGTACTTACAAATCGTCCTCCTGAGTCCCAGAACTAACAATATTTGCTTATGTCTTATCTCTTCAGGTGACTACCAGGATGGGGAGAAAATTGGTTTCTCTGTGTATCTCGGAGAATATTTCAGTCTTCGCTTCTCTTTAGATGGAAATGTGATGCAGGAAGACAAAAGGTACCTGTGGGAACAAGTATTCCAGAAGAAAAAAAAAAAGTAATGTTTTTTGTGTGTCATGTTCTGAGAAATTCCTGTTTTTCTGCACAGGGTTTCCATACCTTTTGCCTCAAATGGCATATTTATAGAGAAGGAGGCAGGTTATTATAAAATATCCAGTGACGAGCATGGCTTTGTGGTGAAGATCGATATCAGCGGGAATATTCAGATACTCCTTCAAGAAAAGCACTATAATAAGACCTGTGGGTTGTGTGGCAACTTTAATAAATTTCCTGAAGATGACTTTAGAACTCAAGAAGGTAAGACTACAACTAACTGATTGTATTTTAATGTATGCTCTGCACACTTTTCCTGATGGGTGATTCAACAAAGATTTTGCTGATCCAGCAAAATGTTTCTACAAAACCTGTCACGTGCCTCATCTTGATCTGCCGAAAAGCTGTCTGACTAAGTTCTTTCATCTTCCTTTCTCCTGAAAGGAAATTGCTGTCACATCTCATTCCTGAGCAAAGCCCAGAAGTCTGAATTTAACACCTTTAGAAATCTTGAATCTTGAAATACAAAGATAAAGGTACAGGCTAAACAATGTACAATATAATGTGTGGGGAGACCGACTAGGAGAAGACCCAGCAAAAACCATGTGAGAAATACTTGTTGACTCAATTTCTAATTTTTCATGAGTTAGACAAATGGGAGTAAGAATAGATAGTGTTGCAATAGCAGAATATTAAATCCTGGGGGTTGCTACTGGCAGGTTTGTACTTGGATTTGGCATGGGATGGTGTTCTATAAAGTGGTTACCTTTTAATGACATTTTACTGTCTGTATGGGCTGTTGGATGGAGGTGCAACGTGTATCACACCAATTCCTAATGAGAGGGAGAGACAAGATTGCTTTTCCTGCGCTATACACCTTTATGCAAAGTCTTCCAGTGTAGGTGAAGACTAAGAGTTTTGGAAAAGCCCTGAATATGACTTTGAAGGACCGATCTTGATATGTGGTATTTCGGAGCATCTTTTAATTCTTAGCACTTACCTGAAGAGGAAAGGTTTAGAGTAAAGTTATTTAATACATTGATATGTTAAATTGATAATGTAAAGTATGTATTAAAAATAAATGACACAGAAAATAGAAAGGGAGACAAAGCAACTTGGAGAAGAGCCTGGCAGTGCTCCAGGAATGTGTCTTATTGACACTTGGGATACGTGAGCATAGCTTCAATGTACGGAAACAAACCTGATTTCATTTTACACTAAAATGATTGATCAGTCCTTCAGCAATGTAAATAATAAGAAACAAACTTAGCAAACAGAACTGCTTGGGAAGGTTTGGATACCTTGATGTCTGAATGTGTTGAGTTCTGAAGTTTACATCTTTTTCTCAAGACAATAAATAGGAGTGAGACTCTTATAAAAAGCAGGAGCAGAAAAGGAGAGTGTATTGCCTTGGACTGTTCAAACGTAGAAGATTCCCTTCTGCTGCTCATGTTTAAATTTGTTTCATGCTGTGTTTGTTTAACATGCCGGAGACTGTATCCTACCTCTTATAAAAGCAGCACTTTCACAACCACAGATTTTTGAATGTAATGAGGTACATGGCAGGGTCACTGCTTGGAAGACCTGAAAAATAATAGAGAAGGTGACAGAGAACATGCGTAGCTCCTACTGTATGAGGAAAGCCCTGACGTCTCTAACCTGTGTGGACATACAGATCTGTGATGTTAGCCTGAAGAACAGAATCGTATCTCAGCAATTCTGCCAATTTTTTACTTTGATATGATAGACCTCTCATTTAAACTAATTTGGAAGGAATTAGAATTAGCTACGTTTGAATTTGTTGCATCAGTGAGGGACATCACTACGCCCACACATTGTTTGTCTCCTTGGCAGGTCTGCTGGTGGGGTGGTTCATGTGAGTGTTTTTTGCTCCAAGTAAAATCAGCTTTTGATTAATTTGGACCTTTTTTTTTTGGTAAACTGTTGAAGCTAACTTCCAGGTGAAGGGCAACATAAGCAGCTGGGAGAGGTAATATTCTTTAAATGAAAGATGTAGGCAGCCTATTGGTAACCGATGAAGCAGTTTACCCTTTTCTTTCCACTGCAGTTTTTATTTGCTCTCCTTTTAGGCTGATTAGATCTCATAAAGGTCAACCCAACCCTGGATGTGAGCTTCGTGCAATGACTTAGCGGTCTCAGGGCACTGAAAGGTTACCTTAAGGTTGCTGGCAGACTGAACTCTCCTGTTGTAGTGTCCATTGGTTCCTGTTAAAATCTGGGCATATTTTGATTTATCAGATTGGGCCCTCACTTCTAATCCAATAGATAAATTTCTGGGCTGGCTTTGTATTGATAATAAATACAGTAACATCTTTGAGCTTCAGAATAATACGCAATGGAAGCACAGTGTGCAAAAGAAAAAGACAACAATCTAATGTTGTCAAGATTACAGACTTTCATCTGGAAACCCCTGGAGAGCACTATGCAGATCTGAATATCGGAGGCAAAGGAAGAGAGATGATGCTAGAGGTTATGCATTGGGTATTATGCTATAGCCAGTGAGCTTGTCAGACAGCTGAGATGTGTTAAACTTTCCTCCTTTTTTTTTTTTTAAGGCTGGGCAGGCACCTCGAGATAGAATAGCCTTTAAACCACTTTGATTTACACTGAAATGGTAACCTGTCTGGTTGCTAATAGTTCTTGCCTGGTAAGAGGGGAGCCTATAAGAACCAGTGTGATGGAAAGAGGTCTGCAGCTGAAATATTTTCTACTGTCTCACACAGTTTATAAGCTAATGCAGTACTTTTGTATCATCTTTGCATCTGCTTGTATAGGAGGAAACTCATGTGAATCGATGGCCCATTTCTAGGGCTTCTTTGTGGCACCAGAGGACAAGATCCCAAAGTTGCGCAGAAGTCAGAGTTGTCATAGATAGAACCTAGCCCATAAAAGCTGTCCTTTGTGTAGCATCACACGTTTTGTCATGGTTTCAACAAAATTGCAATGTTTATGTTGAAAATATGATTTTTCTGTATTTTAGAAAAAAAAAATAACTGTGGTTTAGTAACACAGAGAGTTAGTTTGGTTTGCTCCTAAGAAAGTGGATTATGATATAGAACTTCATCAATGACATTTGGATTGTTTTGGGATGGTGGTGAAATAAGAGGTGAAGCACCTGCCGTGTTACTGGATGCTACCACTAACAGCAAGTAAATAAAGGAGACATGAAGGAAAGGGTGTTTAAACTTAGTGAACAGTGTGTAATTATTTTTCTTTTCTCTTGGTATATTTATACTCATGTTCTAAAATCTATCCAATTATGTGGCATTCTCATGGCACTCTTATGACTTCTTACCATGTTTTGGTGTGGAAAATGGGAACTGATAGGCTGAGAGGATAACATTACCTTGCTTCTATATACACTTTTGATGCTCAGTTATTGAGGTTCTGGAGGTCTCAGTGATGTGTCTCAAGCTATGATACCCTAGCAAATTAACATTGGTAGGACCCAGCTTTGAAGGTAGTAGCCTTAAGCAGTAGCTCTTGAACGTCAAAAAAAAAAAAAAAAAAAAAAAATTCCCCAGTGGGTTTCAGAGTTGCAGACACACACAGACAGAGGATGGACTGCTGAGTCATTCTCATTAGTTGGTTACTAAACTAGTTCATCCTGCAGAGAAGTGCTCATGTCCTGTCGAGACTTACAAACAAGATTGATTATATCGTACGTGGTTGCTTATTTATTGGGTATGGCAGTAAAAACAAGCCAGCTGTTCCCTGAGAGTTTGTTCTCACACTTTAAGCATAACTAAAATATAAAAAGAAAGTTCTCAGAAGCCTTCCAGAGTTGTTTGTTTGTTTGGTTTTCCCCTAGATCCTAATGAAAGAGTTAATTTCTCCTCTTTTTCCCTCCAGCTAGGCTCTGATCCTTTATAGCCAATCCTGTGAATGCTTCCAAGACTTGGTAATTGAACAGGTTCTGCTTTCTGACATCTTCATACATTTCTAACTGGTTGCAAGTCTTTGCTCCCATCAGAAACATGCAGTTGAGTCCTTTCTAGATGCTCAGATTTGATCTGTTTGGCAGCCTTCAGCCTGTGGCATTTGAATATCCCATGGTCGTTGCTGTGAGCATTTTACGACTGGGGATCCAAAGCACAGGCCAGAAGAGATGACTTACGTAATACTACAGAGGAAATCTGATACAACACAGGCAACTTGATTCTGAAATCTCCTCAGGGCATGCACACATGAGCAAGTTGCCAAAACGCCATAGCCTTGTGGCATGTTAGTAGTCGACGGGCACGCTCTTACCTTGCAGAAAGGGTAAGGTAATCTCTCCCCAGTGGCAGAGGCTGCAGGGCAAGCTCATGGAGCTTATTTGTGTGCCTGTAGCCTTTGCCTTGTACTCTTATTGTTGAGCAGTATCACAGTGACATTGCTGTGATAGGTGCTTGGATGTCTATGTCATCAAAGTTTATTTGCGAAGAAGAGCTCATTCAAGTCCAACACAGGGATATTAATCCATCATTTTGTTATTTGTGCAAAAAAAAAAAAAAACGCGATACAAATTAACCCAGTGTCCCATTATGCTTTTCTTGGCACTGGCAGAAAGTGTATTTCTGGGAATCTGTCTTCAAATTACAAAGACATTAATGATAAAACAATACCCCTGACTAATTTTGGATAGAGGCTTGATATTCTGAGCCTGCTTCAGCTGTCAGTAACATATTTCAGCCTTTTAAGCAGCTGAAATACAGAATATATATTGCCACTGGAGACTGAATGTAGGTTAAACAGGTAGAAGCAGACGGTATCTGCAAGGAAAAATCCAATGTTTCAGGTAATGCATATGACTGAATATGCAACTTCCCTGTGTGTAGTACCTGTTACCAGATGCTTTTAAAGCACGTTCCAAACTCACAGTGACGGTAGTGCAGATAATTATTTTTTTTTTCCCTAAAAAAACCCCAAAAGTTTTCATCATTCAGAAATCGATTTTTTTTGGCATTTTAAAGGATATTAGTAATTTGATTTTAGGTAACCTTAAAATGTTTGTTTGGCCTAACTAAATAATCTCATTTTCTTCCTTGCATTTTAATTTGAAAGCAAAGGGGATAGATTCACAAGGGAATTTAGCTATCATTTATAAACTGTACAGATGAAGACGACTTGCCTTGTACCTCTCTTCATTGTATAGCATTCATCTAAGATGCCAGAAAGCTGCATTCATAACCCACTCGCTTTATTCAGAGTTTGGAATTAAAGTTAGACATTTTTGTTGTGAGAAGCATGCCTTTCACCACTGGGCTGTGGAGTTTTGGAGGTGACTTTTTCCCTCTCTTGTGTTTAATATTGTTAATTTTATATTCATTGAACCAGAGAGGGCAGGGAAGACTTTATAGCCCATGACTTCAACATTTCATATAATTAATTTTGTCCAAACTGTGGAGCAGTTTTTGGTCAACCTTGCCAATAGTTTTGCTTGCCTGGAACCATGTACTAAACCATGTAAAACTGTGTAAAAACAAAAAAACCCACCCAACCAACAAGCAAAACAACCCCCACTGCTTGGTAAATAACCAATGTGTGCAAATTTGTGCACCTCTGCTCACAGTATTTCAGTGCCTTGAACAAATTCTTGCATATATTTTACAGATGAGTTAGCAGACCCTGGGAGAGTTAACCCGATGGGCCTGGGGCCATATCGAAAATCTGCAGGAGGCCCAGGGAGGGAGGTCAGGGGTCCTGCCTCCCACTCGCGTGCCTTGCGCGTAAGGTGGTTATTGCTAATGCTTCGCCTTGCCTGACTATCAGTCTCAAAGTAAGCAAACAGCATAACAGTTTCAGATTTCAAAAGGAACTGGTGATTTTGAGACACAGATATCATAGTAAACGCTGGTTGTTTTCTTTTTTGTGTGTGTCAAGACTGAACATCATCTATCTGAAGATCAGATAGTGAAAACAACTGTTTTGGCCAAAAATTAAAAGGGAGGGGGGAAATCTTGCCTAAAATATATCAGTGTGGTGGGGGGGGGTTGGTTTGTTTGGTTTTGGTGGTGGGTTTTC
>VZSZ01002953.1:92878-192880 GCA_013398815.1 Ibidorhyncha struthersii | reverse complement strand
TTTTTTTTTTTTTTTTTTTTTTTTTCTCTCCAAAGAGACAGAGACATGGGGGCAGCAATTAGAGCACTAAAGTCGTAGTCCAACAGAACGCCCGGGGAGGCCCTACCTGCTGCTCAGGTAGTTGGTGCGTAGCCCCCTCTCCTTGAGGACTTTAGCAGGGTCATCAAAGTGGTGGGATCTTTCTGGGTCATAGGGAGAAGGTGAGATCTGCTTTAACAGAAGGTGAGGTGCTTTAACAGCTGCCTCCTGAACCCATCTTGTATCCTAAAAGGAGACTGCGTGCTAACTAGCTGCCTGGGGGTCTTGGCTGCTGAGCAGCCAGTTCACATGCTGGTACCAGTCTGTACTACAGTCTGTGTCAGGCACTGTTTCTTCAAGGGCTTGTCTTGGATCCAACTTCGTTTTCATTATATTTTGTGACAGCGTCTATTTTCGGTGCGTTTTCCTGCAAGACTTTGGCGAAACAAGTGTTTTAGGAAAAATCCCACCGGGGCTGTTTGGAGGGTTTCTGGGTGTAGGACTCTGATGAGCCCTGGCTGGGAGTCGTTTCTCCAGAAACTTGGCTGCTTAGGCAGAGCATAAAAATCAAACACAGAAGGAACAGAAGTAAACCAAAACTGTGTTGTGCGTTTGCCTGAGCGAGGAGACCGTGTTTCATGAATGCTAAGGGGAGGGATGGGGAAAGGCAGAGGGAGAGACATCCAAGATATTTATACCTCAGATGTTGTGACAGGAATCGATCAAGATTCAGGACAGGCTGAAATCAAAGAAAGAGCCTCTCACTAGCTGGGGGGAGGGCTGCTCAGCTAAGCCAAAAGGTCTTTTAAGAAGGAATCAGGTTGTCAAAAAGGGTGGTAGGAGAGGAGTGCAGTCGTGCTGCCTGGGGGGTGTGCGGTGACAGAGTAGGCAGCTGAGCTGCCCAGCTGCTCTGCTAATAGTATCACCTGCGCACTTTTAGGCTGTTTTTGTTGCATTGTCAAGTCCACCACCACCTTTCCTTTCTTATCCCCTCATGTCCTTCAGCAGAAGGAAAGGGAGGTGTCAGGTGAAAGGCGGTGATGGTGGCGGCAGCTGCTCTCCCCTCTGCCCAGAGCAGTCAGATGTGCTGGGGACAATCCTCCCTTCCCGCTTTTCTTCCTGCAGCCTCATCAAGTAGATGAAGTATTTGAGAATCACCACACTGGTCAATAGGGCACGTAACACAGAGTATGGGTTGAAGAGTCCTCTCTAAAGTAACCCTCTGCAGAAATAACATATCCCCACGACCCCAATTTGTTAAGCAGCGCAGTGGCCCCAGAGTCGCTTCATACTTTCATGCTAGAGCTCTTCTGATGGCCAGTGAAACCTCCAAGTCCAACTGCTTTTTACCTTTCAAGGAACATGGAGTGCATCTTTCTTACTGCATGTTTGTAAAGCTGCTCATTCAAGGAAGATACAGGTTCCACTGAATCTGTACTATGGGAAGTAATAACTGATGATATTCCGTGAGATACCATGTGTCTTTAGTGACTGCGTTGTTTAGTGTTGAGGACAATGTTTCTGGGGAAAAGCGGGCTGGCAAATGTGCATGCAAAGTTTTGAAGCCCTCTCATTTTAAAGTCATAGTGCCTCTCCAGCCCTTTATCTGTTCCCAAAGATCTCTTAAGGCTACACTGAACAAATCACAGGAAAAACACACTGTCAACTAATCTCTCTTAATTCATTATTATCCTAGATTTTTCCTGTTGTATGTTGAGGAGGCTTACCGTGGACAGGACCCTGAGCTATTGAGCAAACCCAAATTGATCAAGTATTGCCTGTTCCAAACAGCTTGTAGCTTAGTTTAAGGGCCCCAGGACTTTGCAAGGAGGAAGAACTGCCCTGGCAAGTTGTTGGCAAATCGATCATGCCTGTGGAATGGTCTGCTAATATACAGACAGGCGCTGGCAACAGGAAGGTTTGAAGAGCAGATTCAAAAAAAAACCCCAAATGACCCCACAGAAATTTTGACATTATTTATTTTGAAAAAATTCTGCTTGAAAATATTAATCATAGAATACAGCAGAAGAGTTAAAATAGTATTATACAAAAGTTGCATAAAAGGGCTACTTAAGAGGCATAGATTTACATCCACCACAGAAGAAAAAATCTAATGAACGGAGAGAAATGAAAAAAGAGGTGACCAGCACTTCAGGGCCAACAGTTGTCCCAGCCTTCAAATCTTAACTTGTGAGTAAATGAGTGGTACCTGCCAGTGGGAAGCTCAACATGGACATGGATTCAGAGCCAGAGGAACACTAGTTCAGAGCGGAGCCCATCTCTTAGTTTGTAACTGTTAGCGAAAGACTGCATTTGTGCAAATAAAAGGGGATGTATTTAATTTGACTTCTTGCTTCTCATCAGACTAGATTTCATCGTTACTCTAATCTTTACAATCTGTGGTAAACTAAAGGGTTGTGTTATTTTTGTTGCTGTGTTTTTTCTTTTTTTTCTGGCTCCATAGATGAAAATTTCATGCTGTTAACCACCTTTTACCTGTCATCTTTCCTTGGAGTCTTCCTCCTTTGTCATCTGCTGTGGGCCTAATGTATGCTACATTTATGAGCCTCTAATTTCTAGTTTGCAAACTGAAGTCTACTAAAGTCTGTTGGTTTTATTACATCTCCCTTAGCATTCTCAGTGTAATTTTCATGACTAACCTTTAGTTTAGGAACAGTTTTAGTGTTCAGTATATTCTGTGTGTTTGTACTTAATGTACAACAGGTAGCTCAATGACATTTTTATTATATATACATATATATATAATATATTATAAAAATAGTATATAGATATATCTAGGAAGCATTTTTCTATTTTCCAGATACGTCCAGGGTCATATTTCAACATATTCTCTGCATAAGGTCTTGTGAATGTGTTAGTAGTGGCAACTGATATTCTTACATGCAACAAAATAGGGTTTTAAAAAGCAAAGTTACAGAACTAAAAGAGAGTCATGACCTTAACCACTTTGTAGCAGGTACCCTCAGAAGAAAGTAGAGGTAGTTGTCTAATCAGCCAGGGCATGGGAGGCAAAAGGGGGAGGAGGGAACATTCCCTTTCTGAGAGGATCCCCCTTCTCAGAAGGATGGAGCAAGATAAGCAGAGACATGGCTTTCGTCTCCCAGGAAGCAGCAGCCATACAGATTAACTCCTTCGGTTTTGTTTTTATGCAAACTGAGTGTAAATCTTGCCACATCTGGGCCAGAGCTGCTTGTAAGAGAAGAGAAGAGCATGTTTCAGGACAGCTTAGACAGTATGATCATGGGCCCAAGCAGTTATGGTGTATGTCAAGTTTCTTTGCAAACAAGATTTAATTTCACACAGAAGGAGAAAATCAAGGCTAACTGGTATCAGGAATGCTAATACTTTCATCAGTTAGGAGAACAGCTTCATTTTGTTTCCCTCTCTAACAATGTCTTATGTTGTATTGACAGCTTTTAAACAGTAGGAAAATGTGTAGGCATGCTTAGGCTTCTGCAGATTATAGCTGACCAGCAAATAACTCCTATCATGTTTATGCAGTGTGAGAAATGCTGGGAGCTGCCTTCTGCAGGCTTTAGTCTGTCCTTGAGCTCAGGGAGGTCCTCTGTAGGAGTCAGTCCAGATCACTGAAAGAGGCTTTTCTACAGCCACAGAATCAGAGAATGGTTTGGGTTGGAAGGCACCTAAAAGATCATCTAGTTCCAACCCCCCTGCCATGGGCAGGGACACCTTCCACGGGACCGGGTTGCTCAAAGCCCCGTCCAACCTGGCCTTGAACACCTCCAGGGATGGGGCAGCCACAACTTCCCTGGGCAACCTGTTCCAGTGCCTCACCACACTCACAGTAAAGAATGTCTTCCTAACAGCTAATTTAAATATACCCTCTTTCAGTTTAAAAACATTACTCCTCATCCTATCACCTGAGAAAGAGTCCCTCCCCAGCTTCCCTGTAGGGCCCCTTTAGGTACTGGAAGGGTCTATAAGGTCTCCCTGGAGCCTTCTCTTCTCCAGGCTGAACAACCCCAAGTCTCTCAGCCTGTCCTCATAGGAGAGGTCCTCCAGCCCTCTGATCATCTTTGTGGCCCTCCTCTGGACTCGCTCCAACAGGTCCATGTCTTTCCTCTGTTGGGGGCTCCAGAGCTGGACGCAGTACTCCAGGTGGGGTCTCATGAGAGCGGAGCAGAGGGGCAGAATCACCTCCCTCGACTGCTGGCCACGCTGCTTTTGATGCAGCCCAGAGTACGGTTGGCCTTCTGGGCTGCAAGTGCACATTGCCGGCTCGTGTTGAGCTTATTAACCAACACTCCCAAATCCTTCTCCTCGGGGCTAATCTCAATCCACTCTCCACCCAGCCGGTATTTGTGCTTGGGATTGTCCCGACCCAGGTGCAGGACCTTGCACTTGGCCTGGCTGAATGTATTTGGATAAGAAATTCATTTGCTACGACAGTTTTTATTTTTAAAAACAGCTTTCACGAAACTGTCACCCTGATAGTAGCCAATAATGACCTTTAGTTGCTCAAACCCCTAAACAGCCATGTGCTTGTTTTCTTCATTCACAGGGACCCTTGTGGGAAACAGTTATGATTTTGCGAACTCCTGGGCTTTGCACAGTGAAAACAAGCGGTGCAAGAGAGTGCAGACTCCAAGCAACACCTGCAACATTTCATCTGATATTGCAGAGGAGGTTGGTGCTGCAAGATACCGTTCTGGTTTCGGTCCTCCCCTACCCGAAGGCAGCTTGCCTGTCCTTCAACAGAAGAACACAAATGCTTCCTTGAGTCCACGTCTGCACCTAACGTGATCCTCTCTCACCAAGTGGTTAGGATGCCAGGCATGGGAGGTACCAGTTTTGAATTCATGCGGTGCAGTGTGGTCTGAGATAGCTATGCTGGGCACTGCTCTTGCCGCTGCACTGGAACGAGCTGCGTGGCTCCTTGTCTAGCCTGGCAGGAGTTAACCGCAGGGCTGGCGGTGGCCTGGCCATGCACAGGTCCCTGCTGTGGTGTAGCAGGTGTGGTGCAGGCAGAAGGTGGAAGTGACCCATCTGTAGCGCCTGCCTGTGCTGTCTGTGGGCACTCCCAGCCTCTCTGTGAGCCAGCGTGGGGCTGGACGCAGGATGCAGCTGTGTGCTTGTGGTCCGTGAGCTGATAACGATGTGCCCTCCCCGCAGCCTCTGGCTGGTGCTCACGGGAGGATTTCTGTGTTGGGCTGCCCGGTGCCGTAGAGAAGTGACCTCGGATGTTCCATGTTATGACTGATGCCTTATTTACCGCAGTCTTAAGAAAGGAACAGTTTACTCACTAGTTAGTGAATGCAATTTTTCTCTCCTACTGCACCCTGCCTGTTGCTATTCTTTCTAAAACTATAATACATACATCCCCCTCTTACTCTCCCCCCAAAAAAAACCAAACCCAACACACAAACATAAAACAGATAAATAAAGAAACCAACACCTAATTTGAGCCTGAAGGGTGAGCTGCTGCCAAAGAAACTGGGGTATTACTTGGGAAAGGTGTGTTTAAGTGGTACCTGTAGAACGAGGTAGTTAATTCCCTCTCTGATTCCACCAGCAGGGAAGCCTCTGTGGGCACCACCACCGCAAATAGTATTTGTGATTGGGTTGCAGTTCATATGCCTGGGAGCCACCAGAGCGGGAAGACAGTTTGGCCAGGCTATTTTTGGCAGAGGAGATGTTCTCTGCACGTGTTGCAAAGGCTCTGTGCCACCAGGCTATTTCCCTTGCCAGGAGGAGATTCCTTCAGTGATGCATGTAGATAGTAGCTCTGATTTGTTAAAGAAACACAGAACTGCTTATCTCAGCCAACTCTGTGACCCCCTTTGCTGCATCAACCTTTTTCTTCTCTTTTATAACTATAAACATGTTCCTTGTTTCCATTAGACACAGGACAGACATACACAGATGGTCAGCAGTTGAGGGAGGAGTATATACTGACCGCATGTGGTATATTACAGGTTATGATTGTAGTGGTAAATTCAGTCTTCATCCATTGAGGGTTTGCATCTGATTTCATGTACTCTGTTGTAAATCAGAATGACCTGGTGGAGGCCAGATTTGGGTTTAGACAGAGTAACTGGTGCCAAAATTCAGCTCTTAGCTTCTTGCTACTCAAGTCCTGTAGACCAATACTTGGTAAATTAGGCTGAAACAATTTCTCAAGAGTAGTAGCGCTTCCTGGAACAGATATGCTCAATGACTACTTTGAATGTTGGTTTCCTGGTTAGCTGAAAAAAGCTAACTAAGGCTTGGACAAACTTACAAACTTCTCACTATTTACAGTTCCACTGAGCTTTTGAACGGGGACGGTTGTATTAGCTGTGTTCTGAAATTCAGCAAAGCATGCTCGTGCATCTTAGCACTACAGCTTCAGTCTCTGAGCCTACAAACCTGGCTGAGGAAATACAGAGGTGATTTTAAGTTGGAGATCTCCAGCCTATGCTTCTTGCTTGAGACAGTGTGCGTGGAGCGTTTCTGTTGGGGTCTGGACTGATTGAACTTGAGTAATGGTGCGTGGTGCTGAGAGTGTGACCAAAGCATGAGCGGTTTCAACCTAGCTGAGATGTCTTCTGGAGGACAGGACTGTGTTTTAAACCCGCTTAGAGCTCTAGAGCAGGGCTGGATCTTGCAACTGGTTGTGGCTGCTGGAATTTATCTATTCCGGCAAGTTTAATGTTTAGAAAATGTCAACATTGTAACTGAGGCCAGGGAGTGGCATGCAGGACAAAATCCTGTCTGATGGGTAGGCCGCAACTAATGCGAGTTTTATACAGATCACATTAAATATTGATGCTTGGATAAAGTTTGCTCTGCCTCAAACTGGATGAAATTATCTTCTCTCTCGTGCAAGTGCATGCGCTCACAGCATTTAACATTGGCTTAATTTATGCACTGCACAAGAATAAACACAGCGCTATTAATAGAAGTCCAGCCAAAGGAGTGCCTGTTGAAGAATGTAGGGCTTTTTAATAGCGTGCTTTGTTTGCTTTGCTTCAGCTTCGGGAATGTAAATCTCCCCCGTCTCCCAGGCTCCCTCCCTGCCAGGCGGTCAGCTGCTAGGTGAGGAGAACGACAGCTTTGGTTCAGTGCGCTCCTCCTGCCCCTGTCCCCCAACGCGGAGTAGATCTGCAGTTTTCTCTGCCCTCTCTGCCCCCCATGCCCCAGCAGTCTTGCAGAAATGGCTTCTGACTTCTTTGCAAGATGCAGTGAAGCCAGAAAGCCCTGTTGCTCTTTTATCTTTAAATCAGAGAAAACACAGGCAATTTTGTGTTCTTTAATATGGAAGAACTTTTGTCTCGATTAATGGCACTGTGTATCAGCTGACGGTCTTGACTCTGCTCACATGCTTCCCCTACTGTTGCTCTGGGGCCCCCCCTGCCCTCCACCTCCGAAGCACATACACACTTACATGTGTTTGACTACTGCTCTGCCTGCAGATATGATTTCTGTTCAAGCACGTTTTCCCTTCCTAAGGCAGGGTGCAGCTTGGCATCTGCCCGGTGGAGCTGCCAGTTGGCTACCTCGTCTCGTGATCTGGAGAGCATGCCAAACTGGGTAGTGTTGGAGCGGGAGCTTCAGCCTCCCTACCATGCCCTGCCTTCTCCGGCTGCTGCTTAAATAGTTACCAAAAAGAATGAGCATCTCTCTGTCGTCTGATACATTTTTTTCACCACTTGGCTGTGATGATTATGCTACCTGTTTAGTGAAGTACCGCAACCTAATAGCCTCTCAGACGAGCAAAAGTATGGGTAACATGGATCTTGAAGTATAAAATGGAGTGAATAAGTGTGGTAATGAGGCAGCCTTAAAAACATAGACGTGTTTTAAAGCATTGAAATTGATTTATGTGTTCTTAGATGTTACCTTTATTTTCTAGATTTCACCTTTAATAGGTTCATGGAGGCCACAGTTCACTGTATTCATTCTTTTTTTTTTTTTAACTTTCTTACTAGGAAGTTATACCCATAGCATGTTAGATGTGAAAGTGGCTGAAATTAGAAGTAACTAAATTCTGCTCTTGCTGAACTCAGCTCTTGCTGCGGTTGGTAAGATGTAGTCCCACGCATATCCCATGAATACTTCCACGTGCAATAAAGAAATAGCATTTATCCCCAGATCTGAAAGCAAGGCCACAAGCAGGTCCAGCAAAGATATGGACGTACGATACTATAATACATTTTAAGGGTGAAAATGAGGCCCACTATATCTAAAAATCTCATTTTTCTGCTCCTGAAATACAGTTAGCTGAATCAACATTCAAATGAAGTGACTTCTGTCAGATGTTATTGTGTTTGCTCAAACATATAGAAGCATTTGGCGTACCAAACATACTGACTTTGAATGCTTTTTACTTGGAAAGATGGGAGGCTAAATCATTATTCCTTTGAGTGAACCAAAAGAAGATGTATTCTGAAAAACTATACCCAATTATGGCACCAAAACATACCCTTCCTGAACGATCTGGAAAGACACTTCTGTGTATACCACAGGGTTTAAATTCAAGGGAACAAGAGGGTGTCTCTGTTTTCCTCTGTTAACTTTTTAGGTTGTATCTCTTTAATGGCAGTTGTTAAGCAATAGATGAATGCAGTTCATGCAGCAGCAGAAAGAAATGCCACAAAAATTGGAAGAATGTACAAAATTCCACCTACAGCTCTGTGTGGTGGGACCAGGGCAGAAAGAAGGTCAGCAAGTTTGCGGTCGCTAGGGGTTGTCAGTGCCAGGACACCGCCAACGCATTTAAAGAAACACTTAAAATAGAACTCATGCAGAAGTCAAGGGAGAAGTTTCAAGACGTTCACCTGTATTTTGCGCACTGCAGTCAGTTCTGCTAGTTTTAATCTTACACCCTCCTGTACCTCTAAGCAGTGTTTCAGCCCGAGGCTTCACTCCCTGGTTTGTTGGGTTTAGATGTCTCTTTGTCCGTGTGGAGCTGCTTGCAGGACTGTTGCTCCATGAGCAGGAATGCTACAGCAGTGGATGAGATTGCCAGTATCTGGTGCTCACCACATATGCGCGTTGTCCCCTTAAACTGAAGAATAAGTATCTCTCTTAGTTCAGCCTGACCACTGAGATTTAAAGAAAGGAAAGAGAGAAAGTAAAAATAACTTGCAGAATGGTTTAAGTTGGAAGAGACCATTGGAGGCCAATCCTCTGCTTGCAACAGGGCCATCCTAGGTCAGATTGCTCAGGGCCTTGTCCACTCACTTTCCAAATATCTCTAAGGTTGGTGGTTCTACAGCATCTCTGGACACTTGTTCCAGTCTTTCACCACTGTCATGGTGAATTTTTTTTTTTGGTTTTGTATCTCATTGGATTTACCCATACTTCAGCTTATGTCCATTAATTCGTCACAGTAGTTGAGATATGTCTAAAAGGTGGGAAAATTTCAGCTATAACTTCTTGTATGAAGTCACTGGAAAATCTGAAGCAGTTTGAATGGCGAGAAAACTATATAGAGAAAATGAATTGTTTGTTTATTTCTAACATATACTGCTTAGTTTCTTGATAATCAGCTAGAACTCAGTCATTAGGTATGTTCTTACTGACCAAGACCAAGACCAAAAAACATTACAGGTGGAAAAAAAGGGCTTTTAATATTTTTTTTTGGTGGAATCTCCTTTTTTTTTTCCTGACACATCTGACATTCGTGTAATAAGCATGGTCATAAAAAAATGGTTTCTACTAGTTTTACTGTTACCTTGTGTTTAGTGGAATACACAGAGTCTGAGTTCTGTTGCAACATAGGTTGCCCAGAGAAGTTGTGGAAGCTCCGTCCCTGGAGGTGTTTAAGGCCAGGCTGGATGGGGCTTTGAGCAACCTGGTCTGGTGGGAGATGTCCCTGCCTATGGCAGGGGGGGTGGGGGGTGAACTAGATGATCTTCAAGGTCCGTTCCAACCTAAACCATTCTATGATTCTATAACTGTTGAGGTGTATTAGCCTTTTAACAAGAAATTTACCTTATAAAGAATGCTTATTAACACAGCCCCTAAATGGGCTTATTGCATATACTAGTTTTCTGTTGCATTGGACAGTATCTGGATCAAGGCTTTGATCCAGGAGTTGCTGTACTGTTCATCCTCTGAATGGCTCTGAGCTCACTTTTGGTTATATCAGTTTCATCCTGAAGTGCTGCTTTAATAGCTTTTTTGGCTGCTTCTGTTGTTGCTACTTCCACTCTTAGGGCACTTTTTCAGCTTTCTATACTTCTGTGCAGTCTTAGAGCAGCACCAACCAGCATTTATGCCGTTCCTGCTCCCTTCGTTCTAGTCTTTTTTTCCAGCTTGGTGGCTGCTATCTGAACGTCAGAATTATTCCAGGCTGAAGCTGATTTTCTGGAGGAAATAATGTTCAGCTCTCTAAGGGCACTGTTAGCATTGCTTTAAGTTCCCTGAGGCCTTTGTCAGAAAGCTCAAAAACTCTTTGTGTATGTGGTTGTTCACTGAGTGCTTTGCTAAACTCTGAATATATTACCAATGGGCCAGACATTTCTGGTCCATTTGTTTTCATAAGTAAGAAGTTGTCTCTCAGTTCAGACATGTGCTAGCTTTAGCTGATCACCTGGACAAAACACCCTTTAGGAAAATAAGTCTTTTCTACTCAGCGGTTTTCCTGTACAGGTATACCATCTGCCATTCAGAGAAGATATCTAGATGTCTACTGAACTCTGTGAGTTTTTTACTCCCCATTTTTCATCTCCCCAAAAATGAAAACAAGACTTTTCTCTCTCTCTCTCTTTTTTTTTTTTTTTTTTAGCATGGCAGCTTGTATGTGCTGTCACCTTAGGTACTTGTTAAGGTATTCAGGAGTAATGCATTGTTGCTGTGAACTACACTGAAGAACACCTCCCCCAGGCCCCATCCTATGTATAACACCTGAAATATACAGCATGGTTACATCTGCTTATATAAAACATTGACAAATAAGTAGAAGAAAGTTGTGCTTCAACATTGTGCTTGGGTTGTATCAGAAAGTCATTTCTTCCACTTATCTAAACTCAGTGTCAACTTTTCAAAAAGCTGCATTGAGGACCTCAGACTTACTGAACTGTGGCATAATGCATACATAAGAGGAAGTCTATTTGGGAGCCTCCCTGGGTGAGCTTGGCCATAAACTAAGTTTTTCTTAGGTTTTGTTTCATGTACAGCTAAGTTTCATCTTAGCTTGCTGCCGTCTGACAGGAGAGGTCTTGGCACCCTATCCCCCGTCTCACTGTGCAGTCTTCTCCTTACACTAGCTGTCACCATGCTGATTTAACTCATGAGAAGAGAAGAACAAATTGCTTTTCTTCCTTGGGTTAATTTTCTGCCATTTATCTCAGTTAAACTGACCTGTCATGAACTGGACAAGCCAGCAGGAGTGACAGGAACATGCAGTCAGAACCGGGTAATGAATGTGATTCCTTGAATTCCCGTCAGACTCAATCTTTCACTCTGAAACTTACTCTGTTCTCTCATTATCCAAAATATGGTCTGGTCATTTTTCTTCCTAGGTACTCCAATTTTAAGTTCCTCTCCCTTGCTGTGCCTTTCTTCCTGGTACTCCAGACACCATCTGGTTCTTCACTGGGTAGGAAGAAGTTCTTTGCTTCCCTCCATTCGCTGACTGATTGACGGACATGTTTCTGCATGAAACTTCCCTTACATGACACACTATTTTATAATAACTAGGATATTAACGTACCTCTGTGTATATATGGATGTGGTGAATAAATGGATGTAGCTTTTGACTATGATGTTATTTAACTACACGGTGGTGTTAAATAATAACCATGATGTTATTTAACAACAGTGGTGACAGTGTGTTTGGAAAGATTGGGTTTTCTCCCTTCTTCCTGAGACTATAGTAACTAATTTCATCCCTTTTTGTCTCTCCCTTTCTACCTTTGCTCCTCACTTGTCATGCAGGGCATCATGGAAACCTGCCAGCTGCTAAGAACATCTCTGACCTTCTCCCGGTGCCACCATCGAGTTGATCCAGAGCCATACATTGATCTCTGTGAAAGAGACATCTGTGCCTGTACCCAGGGCATGGACTGTCACTGCTCAGTGTTCCTTGATTATGCAAGAAGCTGTGGTCACGAAGGAGTGATTTTGGACATGTGGCCTGAAGAGAGCTCATGCAGTAAGCTGACAGGATTATTCCTCGACTGCTTATCCCAAATGAGATCATGCCTGTCCTGCAGATTTATGTGCTGCTGCTAAAAGCAACTGATGCCTTTTTAGAATGTTGATTCAGGTTGATTCAGGCATGGCAGGTCAAAATCTGAAGTGCCTGTCACTTCCGTTTATCTGAAGTGCCTTTGCTCGCTCCCCCTTTCAGCTCTCCATCACACACCTTGTTCTAGGAGAAGGGGGAAATTGTTTGAATCATATATGATCCTCAGCTGCTACAGGTCCCACCATGGTATAAAAGTCAGTGAAGTCTTATTTGATACACAGAGGTGTGTACTAGGACTAGGATGTTTAGCAGCCATTTCACATGTGATTCAGACGTGTGATGTTACCCAGCCTGTACTTGTAAGCCAGCATCCTTGTGAAAGGCTCTCCTTAACAGTTTTTGTTGAAGACCATTGTTTCATCCTTTATGTACTGGAAACAATTACATTGAAATGGAGATGCCTTTTTAAAGTCAAATTTTGTCTAGGTTAGAGATCCTGGTTGCATCTTGAAATGTTGCCTTTATTAGCCCAATTTTGTTGACGTCAGAGGTCCTGATTACATCTCTGCTAAGATGCAACAAGGAAGTGCTTCAGTTGACTGGGAGGGATTGTCTTTATAGAGGGAAAGGTCGTGTTCGCACCCAGCATTGATATACACATATACTTCTGTTGGAGAACCCTGGTTAAACACTTAAGCACACAAATGAATAATATAAAAAAAAAAATCAGTGCTCTAATATCATGTTCTCAATGATTTATGTCATGCTTTCTTCATTACACAGAAAGGACAATTTTCTCAGGATGTTTATGTAAATTGATTTCATGGGGTAACATGACTGATTTGTACTGACAACACTTTCTTCTGCGGTAAAGATATTCTGCTATTGGCCACCACTGAAGAAAGCTGCACCTTCAGATTATGGTTGGGGTAGGGAGATATTGCCAACCACTTATTCAAGGGATTGTACATCAGAGGAGAGTCTTATTTCTAGCAGTCATTTGTTACCTTTCCATTGGGACATAGAAGGCATCTGATGAAAACTTGTCTCCTTGCTCAGAGTGCAACCCCGAGAACCCATTTTTGCTAGGGCTGTCAGTAAAACTAGCTAAAGCCATGAGTGAAACTGAGCCCTCTCTGTTCCCAGGAGCTGTAGAGCTCATTTCTAACCCTTGACTTCACAAACCATGTTTTTCTGAGTCAGGAAAAAGAGAGGTGGCCTGCTGCCACAGCAGGAGATTAGTTTTCCATCGCCCTTCGTCTGCGCTGTGATGCTGTCTCAGGAGATGATGATGATAGTTGTATTAGAGGCACCCAATGCTCTGCTGCATTGGAAGGGGGGGGGCGTGCTGTACTAGTGCAAGCTGGTGCCCAAGCCCTGGAGCCACAGAGGGTGAGACCACTCCTGCGCTACCCTCCCACCTCCTTCAACAGAGGATCTGCTAGGAAAGGGCAGGCTCTAATCTTTTCTTCCCACTCCATGCCCACGCAGTCTTGCAGGTTATGTCTATGCATCAAAATGAAGGGACGGGTATAGCGTGTGCTTGCATAATGGCCTAACCTAGGTAATGGCAGCAGTGAAGGTACCACAGCATGGTGTTACCCTGTGCTGGCAGTTCTCTGGAAGGAGGAGGATGGGATTTCAGAGTCTTAACTGCCTC
The DNA here is from genome assembly GCA_013398815.1 of Ibidorhyncha struthersii. Classification (NCBI taxonomy): domain Eukaryota; kingdom Metazoa; phylum Chordata; class Aves; order Charadriiformes; family Charadriidae; genus Ibidorhyncha; species Ibidorhyncha struthersii. Next base: position 179,042 of record VZSZ01002953.1, on the reverse strand, counting down.
CCAGTTCTCTCTGGAAACGTGAAACTGCGTAATTTCCCAATTGAGGGGAGTAACTGCATAGCTTAAAGGTACAGAACAGTGCCTGTCTATCCAAATTACTTAGATATTATTGCAAAACTTCCCCCCATGTCTGATTGTTCTTAATGTGCTTGGTTTTAGTTATTAAGACTTGGTTTATTAGAAAATAACTTGGCTTTAACCTCTAAGTGTTTACTACAGGACCTGACACATGAGGATATTGCAGCAAACTGAAAATCAAGTGTTTCTTAAATGTTCTGCTTCTGAAAAAGAAATAATTGATTGGAGAGGATATGACCTTTTTGGTGTCTCTGTGGTTCAGCCTTTGATAACTAAGGGATTTATTTATTTAAGAGTTATTAAGGAATTTGCATTTCTAATTTCTTTTAATTGTTTCAGGGCCAAGATGTCCAGTTGGCATGGAGTATAAGGAATGTGTATCCCCTTGTGCCAAAACCTGCCAGAGCCTGAATATCAATGAAGTGTGTCACGGACAATGTGTTGATGGCTGCAGCTGCCCTGGTAATTTATTTACTGGGTTATTTACAGACAAACATTTGGCAGTGATGCTACCTATTTTATTAGAAGAAGGAAAGCTGTGTCTTCCCTTGAATTTTCCCCAAATCAGAAACACTTCTCTTTTCTGGGATCATGGCTTAGAATAAACCAGTTTCTATACTGCCTGTATGCTCACTTCATGAAAGGGTTATTTTTCAGACCCAACCAAAAAGTAAATGTTTCTCTGAAAATCATCACTATCTAATACTCTGGGATTGCCTTTCTTTCTTGGCGAGGGACCACTTACCATTGAGGTATCTAGATTCCTTCTGAATTGCTTTTGGTTAGAAGCATCCAGTTAGAGGAAGAAAGAACAGAGAATATTCTGAAGGAGTTTCTTACAGAAAAACAGTACATGTAGAGCTCGTGCTGTAATTCCAAAGAGATCTTCATGATTTCAGATGAACGCTTTCACTTATTATAGACTTATTCGTAAAGGAGATTTGATTGCCTTAAAGGGGGCTGCCCAACCACCACTTTGGGTTTGTTTTTTCACAGTTGTTCTCCTCTGTCTATTGTACTTAAGACAACTGCAGGAGGAGAGCTTTATTTCTGGCTGCAAAGCTCCATATGCTCCCATTTCGAGCTGTTTTTTTGTTGCGTGTTTTTTTTTTTGGGGGGGGAGGGTTATTTATTTGTTTGTTTGTTTTTAATCGGACCATCTCTGCATTTCACTCTTCAAATCTGGACTTCGTGTGAATGCACAGAGGTATTTATTGTCCCCTGTACAAGATATCAAGCATGATGGAGGTTTACTGAGAACACAATTTGGTTTCCAAAACAAGGCAGTGATGACAGTGTCAACCTTGTTTGAAGGGTCATTAACTGCATTCTAAAACATTCCCAGTCATTCAGAGCTTAGTAGTTTCCCATTTAGCTGCCAGTCTCTTGCTGGAGGTTCAAAACTGTCACTCTGTGGCAGGACCTGGGAAGGTGCACATGGAGCGTGACAGGGTAACTAGGCACAGGAGCTTATTTTGTTGTGAAAGACTGAGCTAATATATTTGTGCAGTCCTGGAAGTGTTGGGAAAAGCTGAAGGAGATGAATCCACTGGCTGCAAAAGGACTCTGGCTATATTCTTCCTTTGGTAGCTGCACTGGTCAGTTCAGCACAGGAAAGGTCTAAGGGGACAGGACCTGAAAAGCAGAGAAACAGTAGCTCAACAGAAAGAGTACTGCACGAGGAACAAGTAGTTGGGTAGAAGGAAGTGAATGAAACTCAGTACAGGAAAGACACGGACCTATTGGAGTGGGTCCAGAGGAGGGCCACAAAAATGATCAGAGGGCTGGAACACCTCTCCTGTGAGGACAGACTGAGAGCTGGGGTTGTTTGGCCTGTAGAAGAGAAGGCTCCAGGGAGACCTTATTGTGCCCTTGCCGTACTTAATGGGGGCTTATAAGAAAGACTGGGACAAATTTTTTGGTAGGGCCTGTAGCGACAGGACAAGGGGTGGGTAATGGCTTTAAACTAAAAGAAGGTAGATTTAGACTAGATAGAAGGAAGAATTTTTTTATGATGAAGGTGATGAAACACTGGAACAGGTTGCCCAGAGAGGTGGTAGATGCTCCATCCCTATAAATGTTCAAGGTCAGGATGGATGGGGCTCTGAGCAACCTGATCTAGTTGAAGACGTTCCTGCTCATTGCAGGGGGGCTGGACTAGATGACCTTTAAAGGTCCCTTTCCAACCCAAACCATTCTATGAAAAGAAATCAGAATCAGCAGTTAAAACCTTTTACTGTTATTTGGTGCACAGTCAACAGGGAAGAACTTTGGTTTGGGTTTCATAGAGGGCCAGGCACATCTTACAGATGCATAGAGGAATTTGGGATTTAGGATAAGGTTTATACCTTCTCTTAACTTCTCTTCAGTGAAGAGGATCTGTTCGAGGAATGTGGGGGGTTTGTTTTTTTTGTTTTTTTTTTTTTTTTCTTTCCTTAAATGCACCACACAGTTACTTTAATTGCTGTAAATGGAATTACTATTGCCAGGAAGAAAAAAAAGGTGGATGTTCTATTTTCTTGTGCTCTCTGGAGAGCCACACCACTCTTAAATGCTCAGATCTTGTTTTGAGTATCTCTCACTGGAAGAATTGCTCAACAGCAAAAATCTATCCAGGCAGCTCTATGGCAAGAATGGGGAGAAAGGGGATTTACCTGTGTCTCACTCTCAGTGGTGACTGCTCCTGCCAGGGAACAGGGCCAAAATCTCTGCAGTGAATTGGAAGGAGTCCTTCAAAGAGGAGGGAGAAGGATTTTCAGCAATCGGATTTGTTTTGCTACAGCAGCTCTTTTAAAAACAGAGAAATATCAAGTATCTATCAAAATGGGGGTCTAAGAGAAATAAACTTGTCCTTTCTAGTGCTACTAGCTTGTAGTTCAATCTCAGGCAAGTCTTGCAACTCATCTGTACCGCCATATAGCTTTGTAAGATAAAATACTCTATATATAGAATAGGTAGCTATGGTTGTGTAATATGGAAACCTCAGCAGCTGGATCCAAGTGGGGAAGTTATCCCTTTGACTTTTTGCTTACGCAGAAGTTGAGGAAAGAAACCCCAGCTCCACATGATAATGTTTCTTTCTCTCAGACCCTGTCTGCTAGACTTTTATGTTGTCCAGCTTTTTTCCTTCATGCCTTACTTTGTCTCCTCTTCTGTCCTCTTACGACAAATACAAAACTTGTCCAGACACCCTTTACTGCAGTCAGTAAAGTGCATGTATCTTTCAGTCAGATTTCTAGACCAGCTCTGATCAAGCTAGATTGTGCTCCCTGTGTTCGGCTCCTGTGTGTTCCAGTATGTGTGTTTTGGGCTCGGGGACTGGCTAAGCAAAAAGCTCTTCTGGGAACATCAGAAATGCTCTGTTCAGGCACATCTGAGGGAGAGGTAGCACTTGAAGGAAAGTAGACACCAGTCCCCATGAGGCTTTTTCGCAAGCCTCATGCTTTTTTATCGCTGTCTGTGACTACCTATGGATAATAATGCATATGAAGTCCTGCCAAAGTATATGAAGAACTATAAAATCTAATCATATTTATATTCGTGTCCCTGTGTGTGTGTGGCATGTGTATCTGCTGCTACCTGATCCATCTAGAGGGGAAGCTCCTTGATGGCGAACATTGCATTGAAAGCTCTGACTGCTCCTGCATCCACTCTGGAAAACATTATCCTCCTGGCTCCACCATCTCCCAGGACTGCAACTCATGGTAAATTCAGTGTTGCTCTGGTGAGGCTGCTGTTGCTCTAGATAAGTACTGCCCACCATTTAGTGACTGTTTTAGACGGTCTTTCTAGAAATCTCTCTCTCAACTTTTAAAAAATGTCTTTTCATTGGCAAAGGACCTGCTCTCTTATTGGAAATGCCAGCCCCTTCCAAGAAGTGAGCTGTTCACAAAGACAAAATCAGCTCTGCTTTTAAAGGGATATTTGATCTGATAGAACAATGTGAGGGTCATACTCCTTCAAATAGTAGAGAACTACCTGTTTCCTGCGGATAAGACAGACTGGCAGGTTCCCATGTCTGGTTAGTGTCAGCGGTGGTGTCTTTGTTTTGACTTCCTACTTTTATTTAACCTCTAAACCCCATTTCTTTCCAAGAGGAGTTAGCTCAGGCACGTCCTTGGAACTCCTCACAAAGCTAACGAATCTTCCCAGCTGCATAGCTCATGATTTTTCTTTCACTCATGAATGCCAGCCTGAAGGGGAAGGCTAGCTGCCTAAAGAAAGGAAGGGGAATGAGTAATGTGTTCCCGATCTGGTTATGTATAAGTATGAACACATTTGTGGAAAGAGTTCAGACAACCCCGTGCCCAGCTGCTTCCCATTAGAGCACAAAAGAAGGACTCAGTTAAGGCCACCATATGCAAAAGAAAGACGGTCTGTGCATCATCCCTGTTAGCCAGAAGTTTTTCATTACCTGCACCGTGTGTCACAGAATATGAACCAACCGTGACATTAGCATTTTGTCTTTGTCCCTGGAGCTGTCTGCAGCTTTGAGCTTGGCCACATTGTTTGCCTTTATTGCTCTTACTGATCAGTGCCACCTGACAGGCTGTATTGTTAGAAAACGCTTCCTGTTATTCAGATCTGATAATACTGTGGAGAACATCATTCTATTGGCTCTGCATTTACCATCCTCAATAAACTGACCACAAATGGTTTTCAAGGGATGAGATAACTTAAAGGAATTAAGAAGAATCTAGCACTGCTTGAAACTTACTTGATTTTGGAGATTCTAGGATTGACTGACTTGGCATCCCACAGACCCAAGGATGACAGCCATCTCAATCACTATCAGCACCTGTTACTGGTTACCAGTAGTGCTTGTGGGTGGCGGCAGTAAATCCACCACCCAAAGACATTAAAGCAGAGACAATCTACCTCCTTGCAACTTGCACAGAAAGGGAAATTAAGCAAGAGAAGCTTAAGTCAGCAGCGTGCCATCAGGCTGTTGAAGGTCCGCTTTAGCAGAAATGTAGCTGGCTGGTGAAGCAAAGGGATTCTTGCCCTCCTGTGATGAACTCATGAGGGCACGACTGGAGTAGTGTGACCAGCGCTGGGCTCCCACTGCGAGAGAGAGGATTACGGACTGGAGAGAGTTTTGTGGAGGACAGTGGAGATGATCACAGCAGGGGAGCTTATGACGTGAGGAGAAGCAAAGAGAAATAGGTATTTGCCAATAGGGACACTTTCACTGCCTAAAGGGAGGTCATAAATAAGACAGAACCAAACTCTTCTCAGAGGCAAGCACTGAAAGAGCAAGAAGCAATGGACACAAGTTGCAGCAGGGGAAATTCCATTTAGACACAAGAAAAAATTCTTCCCCCTGAGATGGTGCAGCATTGGGACAGCTGCCCAGAGATGCTGTGGGACCTCATCTTGGAGATTTCTAAACTCAAATGGACAAAGTCCTGAGCCACCTGATACATCTTTGAAGTTCCCTTCTTTGAGCTGGGGATTGTAGAATATGATTTTTCTGGAGGTCCCTTCAAACTTTTTTTCCTGATGATTCTGTCATATTAATAGACATACCATGCAAACTGCATTTCAAACTTATTGTACATCAGTGGAATGTAGTTGAAAACTATTAATCACAGAGATGTGGTGGAGAAAAAAAGAAGTTCTTGAGTTTTGCAACTATTCCAGCTCTTATTACCAGCAGTTGCTGTCGAATGATGGTAAGAAGGGATGGATGTATTAAGAAATGAGGTGATGGGAGATGGAAAGGATGCTGGGGACTGGTCTAATTTCCCTGAAACAGGGACGCATGATTCAATTATTTGCGAAAAATTTGCAACAGAAGATTTGAATTCATGTACTGTTGCCTAACTTGTCGCGATATGTTTTCTAGCATTTGTCGACATGGCACCTGGATCTGCAGCAATGGGGAATGCCCAGGTATGTTTGCTCTACTCCTTTCAGGTTTTGACAAGTAAGCCTTGCCTATGTCCCTCCCACTTACATCCCACATATTTTTTTTCCACACAAAAGGTGAATCTGTCTTTGTTTGTTCTTGCTTACGCCAGTGCAGGCCACATGGGTTCATACTTCTAAGCATTTCTTGTGAGACAAGCCAGACATTGTCCTGTATGGTTTACGTGTAGCAATGAAAAATACTGTTTGGTGAGAAGAATGGTTCCTCTTTTGATTACTTAGTTTACCAAGATATGAGGGTCTGTATGTTCAGGTAGAGGAGAACCGCTTTCAGGTAGAGGAGCACCGTTGGGTTTCTTTGACCGGGTACCATTCCCTATTTGATAGTCTGAGTTAGCATACTTTTGTTGATGGGACAATATGAAGTACTGGGAGTAGATTGGGTCACTCTGGATACCCCGTGGCTTTGGGCCCTATAGGTCATGTTACAGGTGAAGGAGTTACACCCCTGGGGAGAAGGTGGTCACCCTGCCTTCTCTGGGTGGTGGCAGGCTGGCGAGGCAGCTCTGCTGGTGTTCTCGCTCCTCCTCCTCCCCTTTCTACCTCCCAAACTCACCAGTACTGGTGATGCTGTCCCAGTTTTTTGCATACATGGGGCACCTAACTTTTCATGTTGTGCGTTGGCCAGCAAAGCGCCACCTTCCGTATTTCCTCCTGATAGTTCTGTGGCCCATCCCCTGTCTGAGCTCCTGCATGATGTTCAGCCATGGCAAGGCCTGCTTTACCTGAAACAGAATTTAACTCTCCTTGCTTTGTGCGTAGGAATCTGTAGGGACACGGCACGGGTCTTTATCTTGTTTGGGAACTGAGAGTGGAAGGGATGAGAAGGAGACTGGGGTTATGGCAGGACAGGAAAAGAGAGAGCAGTGGGTTTTTTGTTGTTGATGTTTTTGTTGGTTTTGTTGGTTTTTTTAGATGAGGCTGTGCAACCCTCACAAATTAGGGGAATTACAACTGTCTTAAAATGGCTATCCAAGTCTGTCTTTCTATTAACAGTAAGCTTGCCTGACCCACCAATGCTCCATTTCCTCCCACTTTAGACTGCAAGAGCACTCGCCCCAAAATGTCAGCAGAAAAAAAAGGATGTGTGTGTGTACAAATGTTCAAAACGGGAACGACATATTTAGTGAGCTACGCCAAGCAGGACTATGACAAGCCCCATGCTTGAGGTGTTCAGTAAGATTTATCCAAGTGCAGGGAATCTCACTGTCTAAAACGCAGAATCAAGGGCACAGCCCCAGCTGAGTTGTTATGTCTTTTAGCTAACAGGCACCAACGTGTTTACAAGCGAGAAATAGATCTTTTTCTAACTTCAGTTTTGACCTAGGTTATAGCTCTTAATGTCCTTGCTTTCTGGGCTACTATGAATACTATGTGGGCTAAATTTTTATTGTCAACTCTGGCCATGTTTTCTTCATAGTGATCATAGAATTGAAGATAAGCCTGGTATTGAGGCTTGCAAACAGACATCGATATACAGCTTCGTGCAAGAGGGAATAAAGCATTACTGTCTTTTTCTGAGTCAGGAAGCTCTGCAGAATGAGCAGAAGTCAAAAAGAAAACCAGCTTATTTTTATGCCTTCAGTCAATATATACAAGTCGCTTTTCAGCTAGGTTTGTACAAGACTGAAGGTCGTGTAAGTGCAGCTGTTGCACATGTACCTGTAACATCTGCAAACTGTACTGAGACAGTAAGGGAGGGCAGCAAAGCTTCCCAAAGTAGCAGTACCTGATAGTAACAGTAGCCATGTTTATATTGTCACCTATCCTGTTTTGTCTTTATTTGAGCAATATTATGGACACGTTTTTATTGCTGGTTGGTTATTTTTGCAACAAATAGTTCTAAAATCACGTGTCACAGACAGTTGATGTACCTAGACTCACATGAGCTCCAGGTAGTTATTTTTTTTACCAATCTGTTTGTCAGGAAAGGTTTCTTTTATATTGTGGGAATGAATTGCCTAGCTGTAAGTTTGGTGATAAAGCTGGGTACCCAGCTGGAGGTAGTACTTCAGAAAGCAGTGCTGTGTCAGCCAACTAGCCATAGCTGGCTAGCACTAGCAAGAAGCGCTCAAGCTGATGTCATAATTAAATAAATTATGAAGGCAGTAGGTTTCAGGAAATCTCATGGGATGCATTACACCAAATAGAGTAGATAGAGGGACCCATAAGAAGAGACTTTGCTGCAGGAAAGAAATTTTCCTTCCAGGAAGCAATGCCAAAGGACTGGGATTTGTCTGGGGTAGCAGTCCCTAGCTCTCCGTGCTGCAAACCTGTCCTGTTCGTTCCTAGTTTCAGAGAACACCCTGGAAATCAAACTGTGTGTAATATAGTGGGTTATGCCTGGTTTTTAAATCTCTTCTCCACACCTGATAGCCAGTTAATTGACCCTGAAGTTGAGTAGAATAACACTTGTTCTACCTTTGTCCAAGCTTAACTGAACAGAAAGTAGAATTCCAAAATACCAAGCCATCTTACTCTCCAGGGACTGACAAACATCCGTGGAGTGCTGGACTTTGCTTGAGGCTATGCAAGGATGGGAATCCTCAGGACCTGTGATGTTGTTCTTTAGCACAGGCTAGTTTAAGCTGGTTAACACTGATAATATGTTGAAGAGGGAAATTTCCATTTGATGCTCCTTAAGCACGGCTTCTGTGGGACTCAAAGGCAGTGGAGAGAGAATAACTCATGGGGTTTACCTGCCAGTTTGTGACATTGTAACGTTATAAACTTCCTCAGTCCTTTGTCAGTGGATTGCCAATGCAGGCCCAGTACCTGAATTTTGTTCGGCACAAGGAGGTCTCTGCCCACCTTGTTTTCTGTGGAACCACCTCTAAGTGTAATTCTCTTCTCATATGACAGAGTTTAATTGCAAGCTCCATGGAGTTGGATGGAGCCTTCCTATGTGTTTGCAGAGGCCCTAGCATAACAGGGGTCTAAATCCCAGTTGTGGCATCTGAATACTGCCTTCCTGGAAACGAAGAGCCACAGCTTACCAAAACATGTTAAGATGTTGATGTATTTTAATAGCCTCTTCTCCTGCTAGAAGCGTGGACAAGCCAGACTTTTGCATTATTCTGTAAGAACTTTAGATGTAGCTCTTATAACTATGGCTTTATTTTTAATTTTGTACTAGTTAATTAAGATAATGGTTCAGAGTAAAGTCCACCATAAATTCTGCCCTTGGAATAACTCCAGCTGTAATTGTCTTCCAGCTCTTCATTCTGATAAGGTATTTTTACTTTAATGTTAGAATAACTTATTGGTATTCAACGCAGTCCAACAAAGGAATAAACACTTTTTTTCAGGGCTGTGTTCAAGGAGGCCATTGTGAAGAAGGCTTTCAGACACTGTTGCCTTCATAAAACCATACTGCAATGCTCTAAAAACACCCATAGAGAGACAGAGAGGGCTCACAATCTGCCAAGACACAATTGTGAAACACAGAACGAGGCACCTCTGCAGAAGAAGAAGAGCAGAGCAGCAGTGAGAGTCCAGCAAGCCTTGTTGCAAATTTTGATTTTCAGCTCTCTAAAAATGCCCGCATTCTGCAGCCAGCTCCACGGGTGCAGGTGTGCCGCACTGGGCTAAGTAAAAGCGGATTTAAAGTGCGTTATGACAGGATGTTGCAACTCCTGCGTAGGGGTAAAGAGGCAACGTTGCCCAGTGTACGAGACTGACGCCGGGTGATCCCAGGCGCTAATGCCGGGTGATCCCCCTCTCCGTGCCTCAGCTACCCCATTGTATACAGAGGGAAACTTAGTCCCTACATAAAAGAGGGTGTGGGTTGCTGTTTACGACTGGTCAGTGCCAGCAGCACCCGTCCCTTCGCAGGCTAGGTCGTACCTAGTACCTGAGAGCTCCAGTGACTCTGCTGAGTTTCCAGGGCCACTGGGGTATATGCTACAGAAGAATCAAATCCGCTCCCATGCAAAGAGCTGAGCCATTCGCTGACATCCTCGTGACCCTCCATTTGAAACATAATACAGGCTTTTCCATAGACATGAATTTCGGCTCTAGAGTGTGATTTATACTGTATTCCCCAGCTTTTGTCAGTGCTGCTGTTACTACTGGTAATGACTTACAGGAAAAAAACAGGGAGATAAGCATCTCACCGGTGTTTTCTGGTCTGCGGGGACCTGGGCCTTACGTAATCTGCTCCACTGGGCTGCTTTTCCCCCTCCGTGGCTGGGGGGGGAGGGGCAGTATTTTGCTCGCAACTGGCACTGAGGTGATTAATGTCTCTCTGCATTTTTCAGGAGAATGCTCTGTCACTGGCCAGTCCCATTTCAAGAGCTTCGACAACAAGTATTTCACCTTCAGCGGGATTTGTCAGTACTTATTTGCCAAGGACTGCGCGGAAAATTCCTTTTCTGTGATCATCGAGACCATGCAGGTGACAGGAGCCTGGGCTGGTGCCTGTGCGCCTCGGCGCACGCTCTTGAGAGAGTGGGAAGGGCTGTGGGAGTATGATACGAATTGCAGACGCACAGGCCAACAAAAGTAATTTTCCTATGAAATAATGAGTTCAAATAACAGATCCAGTCTTTCTCCTTAGTTAATATGTGTTTTGCTTCTCCTCACTGCCATTCCCAGGAGCCTACCTGGAGACTGAGATTCGTAATGAGATTTGGAGAACGAGCCTTTGCTGCCTCTTTGCCAGCTGAACAAGCAAAAGCAGACAAGGGAGCGCCCCTGCAGAGCACCCTGAAGGCGATGCCTCGCTGATGCCTGGGGAAAGGGTGTTTCCTCAGACACGCAGCAGGGTGCACCGGCAGAGTAGTACCTTGGGTTGCTTTCCATTAAGCCATGTTGGCTGGTGATGGCCGCTGCTCACTGGCGGGTCAGCGGCTCGTGGCCTTCTCTGCTGTCTCCCGGATGGATGTGAGAGGTGCAGCTGGACGTCCGTGAGCAGAGGCGGCTGGAGAGAGGCAGGAAAGGGAGCCAGGCCAGCGCAGGGGACTCTGGACGGGGTGTCACATGAAAGTTAACGTGGTCGTGAAATCAATCAACCAGTTGCACATGGGAATAGGCGAACTAACCTGGAGATTGAAAAGGGCTCCGAATCAAGCAGGAGGGAAGAGGGGGGACGGAGAGCCGAAGGCAGGGAGAGCTACGATGGAGTCAGGAGACCGATGGGAGCGAAGGGGACGATCAGCCTGTCTCGCAGGCCACCAGCAGCAGAGAAGTGGGAGGCTTTGGGGAAACGGGGTGTGATGGTTGTACGCACCATCTGCGTCTGCATCCGGCCGTAGAAAGCTCTGGCAACGCGGCTCTGAGGTCACCTGTGCTCGGGAACTTGCAGAACGGGTTTCCACGAAACCTCCCGTTCCAAACCAAGGGAGGAGACCTGGGGGGCTGCCATCCCTCTTCCTCACCTGCCTGGCCTGCGGCCGGGAAAACCAAACCAGCGCAAGAGGCTCGGGCAGTGCGAGCCCCGCGTCCGTTTCCCAGGCGGGGGGGGCCGGGGCGGCAGGGTAACACCCGCGGGCTCTGGGAGCTGTGCGGGGCTCCCTGCTGCGTGATTAGCAGGATAATGGCAGAAAAGCAGCCCGCCTGGTGTTTGCGGGATGGACAAGCTAGATCCGTGAAACCGTCGGGACAGGTAACACCTCCCAAATGAGATGCTGAAACGCCTTCTGGGGGCCTGGGGCTATGTCACCGGTAAAGCGAAAGCCTGAGGTTCGAAGCCAATCTTCCGTTCTCTGTAGTGTGCAGATGATCCTGATGCCGTGTGCACTCGCTCAGCCTCTGTCCGAGTCTGGGATATGGACAACAGCCTCATTAAAATGAAACATGGAGGAGGAATTTCACTGAATGGACGAGACATACAGATCCCTTTGCTACAAGGTGTGTTCGTGTGGTTTAACTCCGGCCATCCACTGAAGGGGTCCTGCCTACCGGTGTTTTCTGGCACGCCTTAGCTCAGTTCACTCAAAAAGTGTTTTCAATACCAAATTCTCACCTGCAGCCTCTTCTAGAAGCTCTGTCATTTCGGCTTCTCTCCACGCAGCTGACACACCTTGGCTCAGCTGCTCTAAAATCAGGAGAATTAAGCTGATCTGGATTTGTGAGATGTGATCTTGAAATCCACTGTTGGTCTATGCTTTTTAAAATTATTATCATTTTTTTTATCCAGAAGCTTGAAATCCCTCCAGTTACCTTGCAAAATGTCACACTTGATGCCTGAGGTTTTGCAGGATGCACATACATCCTCTTCTAGGGCTCCCGAGCGCCTTAAAGCAGAGCCTGTGGACAAGTTCATGCAGATGTAAACTGCTGAGCAGGCACAAAGCTTGGGAAGCGTGAAGTGGGCGTTGCTGGCCCCCCTTGCTTTGGCAGAGCTGCATGCCCCCTGCTCTGTGGCAGCCACTCTGTTGGCCTGTTGAGTGTGGTACAGCAGTCCCAGGCAATGAAACACCACGTCCTGGCCTGACTGACACTTTGTGGTTGTCCTAAGGTGCCCTCCGTATCCAGCGTACGGTGAGGACTTCGGTTCGCCTTACCTATGGGGAAGATTTGCAGATTGACTGGGATGGTCATGGTGAACTCCTAGTGAAGGTACTCTTTCTTTCTGTTTTATTTCTGCCTTTTTGCCCCCCTCTTGTCCCACCCAAACACTTACAAAGATTTTCTTGTCTGAAGTGAGAAGTTGCTTTGTGTTGCATGTTAGAAATTCCATTCTCTTTTGCTACCCCCGGAGCGATATACAGGTCCTTTTGTACTCCAGAAATAAACATTTTCATCCTACAGCAGCTTGATAGATCTTTTTTTTTCTCTCTTCTTTTGTGCAACGACAGCCATTATTAACCATGAATAGTTTTGTGTTTTGTTCAACGGATACCCTCCAAACTGGATTTTTGCTTTCATTTGCTTTGACTGTCCTGTCTAAAGCAATGGATTTGTATTACTTAAAATGAGGGAAGAATATAGCTCCAGGGACACAGTTACTCATAATTTCCAGGAAAAATCAATTAACTCATAGAAGATATGTTGCATGCTCCTGCTACTGAGAGGGATGCTTAAAGTCACCCTTGATTAACAATTAACAGTAAGCCTGTGCTGAGATTGCAGCAGAGTGTAGAAACATCCAAACCAGGTTTAAAAGAAATGAGCTGCAAGGGAAGCAGTCTAGGTGCAACAACAGAATGCTTTCCATAAACTGCTTTTTGTGTGTGTGTGATATAAGCTGCAGAATTATTTGCAGTGCAGAAAAGCCTGTAAGGGAAGGGGGGAAGATTATTTACTGTGGAACAGTCTCCTGATAGATAAACCATCGCAGCTTCTGCAGCTAAGCCATCTATCGCATCTACTTTGCTCATACAAGAGGCTGTTTTCTTTTAGAGTGTTGTCCCTGAGGGTATATTCGATCCCTCAGGAGCACGAGTCTGTCCGTAGTGTTGCTTCCTGGTGTGGCCACTTGCAGGCTACGGGTGCTAAGTCAGGGTGATGTGCTCCCGCATGATGCCGGGCAGCTGCGGACTTGCGTGCTCCTGCTGTGTTTGCATGGGTGGGTGCTTAACCACAGCCCTGCTGCCTTTGAGCCCTGTTTGTGATAGGGAAGCTGCAGCTGGGCCCTGTGTGTGGTAGTTTTGCTCACTGAGAAGAGTTTTGCCAAGAAAGTCAGTTTTCCTGGGGTTTTCTACCAAGCAGTGAGCGCTGCCCTCTCTAAACCATGGCATGCCTTTTGCACTCTCCTCACCTGCCCCAAAATCTGGCTTAAATGTCACATTTGACACAGTGTAAAGGTACATGAAAGCTATTTCAGAAGTGAGTACAAGAGTTGAGAAGAAAGGTCGAGAGTAATTTTAGAAAGCATCCACGGTTTTGTTGTTGTTTCGATCTAGCCTGTATCTCTGTGCTGCAAGGGTCCTAGAAGTTGTTTTGGGCTGAGAATAATTTGGTTCAGTCTCTTGGCACATCTCAGAAGTTTTGGCTTTCCTCAGTATTCAAAGTATTTTTCTGCCTGGTCAGAGACCCATATAACCTGGTAAATTTTTTCTTTCAGTTAAAACAAATATAATTTTCTGCTCCAGATCCTCTACCCATAAAACTGGTGGAAGTTTCTCCAATCGTCTGCATTTATTCAGTTCTGCTCTGAGCTCCGTCCTTTGCTGGCTATCAAAACCATATTTTAATTGTTTTTGGAGAGTTAATTTATGCTGGATTTGTAGACTGACCTGTTGCCAAGTACTTCTGACAACTGGGGGAAGTGATACACTTCCATTGCCTTGGCCAGACTTCTGGTAAAAATTCGTTTTATGTTCCTCAAGAAGACTCCCCTTTCCGTGACCACTTGATGTTTGTGGTTCAAGCTTCCACTCAAAAGTATGTCAGAATTTGGGTTTGTATGAGTCGTTGTCTGCCTGCAGAGTATGTGAAAAAGTAGCCTCCTTGGCCATCAGAGTAATAAAGATATGCATTCTCTAATAATCCATGGTTGTTCCTTTTGGTGCTTCATATTTGCTCTCTGACCACTGTCTTCGAAAGGAGGATAGTATTAGGTTATATTTTGGAGGTTGTTTTCATTTTGATTATACAGAAAACCAGTTTTCTTCAAAAATGTGTTTTTCTAGCTTTTTTGGTTCTGTTTCACCTGTTACTCCTGCCAATTTGACTGAAGTAGCACTCTACTAAAGGCGTACAGAGAGCTACTGTAGCATTAAAGCACCGAGTCAGCTCCCGAGGGCAGCTGGTAGTACTTGTGATGTACCAGATCTTTACTTCTAATACAAACTGGCAGTTCCTGCTAGAATAAAATATACTGGCGCCTTTGTGTTGCAGATGTTGTTTAGGCGGTTTCCACCTGTCTACCTCTAAGTTTAGGGTCCCATTTCAGCTGTCCCTTGATTTGCAGCAAGAACAAGGCAGGGTGAAAAGTCCATTTGCTCTGTGGGTTGTTTGCAGTCCTGCTTTTAGTGCATCATAAGTTTCTCGAGGCAGGAGGGAGCTCTAATGCAAGGTAATGTAGCTTTAGGCGTAGTAGTCTCTTTCTTATTTTATTAACGGTCCTTAATGTTGAGGGAAACAACTCCTCCAACATTGTCCCTGTTTTGTGACAAAGCAATCTGTTTACGTTTTCTTTTAAAATGTGAAATGGTTTCAAGTGCCATATCTTTTCCCAAATTACCATCGGAAATATAATCATCTCACTATGTTAAACACATGCAACCCCTACTGTTGCCCTGTTTGTTTATATGAATGAAGGGGAAAAATAGGGAAAGATTAAACTGGAGTGCTGATCAAGGCAGAAAAGTAAGCCATCTTTCTCCTGGTCATCTTCAGTTACCATCTGAAATTAGCACTGTACTGTGCAAAAATTGTCCTGCCGCTACTAATACTAGCATTTTTGTTAGAAGTTTAAAAATGTAGTACAATGAAATTGTGTCTATAGTTTTTTACTACGTGTTTGAGAATTTTCTTGATTGTTAAGTTGTGTATGGTTCATTCTTCAGAAAATCTTGCCGTACAGTGGTGACCTGTTCTGGAGGATGACCAGGCTAATGTTGTGTTCCTTAGCTATCTCCGGTCTATTCCGAAAGGATGTGTGGGCTGTGTGGAAATTACAATGGTAACCAAGGGGACGATTTTCTTACACCTTCTGGCATGGTGGAAGCTCTTCTGGAAGATTTTGGGAACTCCTGGAAGCTCAATGCAGACTGCCAAGACTTGTTGAAACAAGACAGTGACCCCTGCAATCTCAATCCCCGTTTAGGTACTGAACAGCAAACTGCGATCTTCCATTTTACATAACAATAAAAAATAATAATAAAAAAGCCAGTCTTGCTTACATTACCAGTAGGGTGACTGCAATCTCTGCTTAACAAAACAAAACAAAAAAACAGGAAAAAAGAAAATAGATGCACTGACTGATGCAGGCTTCCTAAGCAAAATGTAATGTTTTGTGAAGATTGAGAACAAAAATCAGTAATGCTGCTCTTCAGTTTGGATCACAGTCAGAGTTAGACCATCACAGCCACAGCACAAACTTGTGTGCCACTGAAACTACTCTTACAAGTGATAGCAATACCACGTTTATCCTTTGGGTGGAAAAAACACCTGTCGTCTTCACCGCTCTGTCCTTACTCCTTACACACTTTTCCTGATTCCTTGTCTCCCTTCTTTCACTGCATCCCAACAGACAGCCTTCCTCTTCCCCTCCTTGGCTGTCCTGGTTGGACGCAGGGAGAAATTTTCAGCACAGTTTTCTTGTTGCAGGTGTTACAGCAGCCTCTGATTTCTGGGAGGAGCAAGCACACATAAAATTTTATGGCCGTAGATCAGAGCAGGCACTGTAGGTTCATGAGTATGGTGCAGCCTAGAAGGTTTAATTTTGCAGATATGAAAAGCAGCAGAAAGCAGAGGCCCTGCGAAAGGAAGCACAGCACTAGAAATAGTCGTAACAGAATATAATATATGCATTACTCTTCCTTGATTTGTTTTACTAGTGAAACGTTATTCTTTTAGTGGAGCTCATGACCTGTGAGCTATGATGCTATCTATGCCTATTGATCCTATTTTATTCTTCTATGTGTTTTGTTTTTTTTTTTTTTTTTTTTTTTTTTTTTTTTTTTTTTTTTTTTTTTACAAAAGAAGAAGATAATGCTTACTGTGGCTTTTCTAGGTTTTCTTGAAAGCCACTGATTGATTCAGTGTAAGCGTGTATTTTTTCTCTTTTTAGCCAAATATGCTGAGGACTCCTGCTTAATTCTGATGTCTTCTGCATTTGAACCCTGTCACCGTGAAGTCAGTCCCAGTCCCTATGTGAAGAACTGCCGCTTTGACGTTTGCTCCTGCTCCAATGGCAAGGATTGTCTGTGCTCTGCTATTGCTAATTACGCAGCAGCCTGTGCTAGGAAGGGCGCCCTGGTTCAGTGGAGACAACCTGACTTCTGCCGTAAGTGAAATGCTCCTAAAACCCGCTTATTTTCCTTGTCTCGAAGGAATTTCTTGGCAATGTTAGATGAGAAATCTAGAATGAGATGATTTCTGCGAGGTGCCAAATATTTCTTATGGCAAATGATGAGAGAGTACATCTTTCCTCCACTCTAGCAAGGATGTTCACGGAGAGTGCTCAGCACTGGGGGAGAGAAGCAGTCATCTGACATACCTCAGCAGAGCTTTTGACCGGATGTCTATTTTCAGCTGTATTTAAGTTTCAGCTACTCACCTGGAAACTTTCTGAATATCCCAGGGTGGGAATCTCCAAGTGATTTATAGTAATGTATAAATTTCTATTTTGGTACTTCCTTCTTTCAAGGCCCAAGCTTCCCGGCTCCTGACCTTGTCAGTGACTCCTGATTTTAGCCAAAGTTGAGGGTATGGAAGAGGCATAAAGGCAGGTACTTAGCCAAGTGGTATCATAAAACAGAATCATACAAGTATAGACAAACATGTCAGAAAGGACCTCTGGCGGTCTTCTGGTACAACCCCTGATCATAGCAGGGCTAACTTACAGCAGATTGCCTGGGGTTTTGTCTGGACAAGTTTTCAGTATCTCTAAGGATGAAGATTGCACAACCTCTCTGGCATCCATCTCTCAGCAGTTTATTTATCACCCTGTCAGTGCAGAGGTCCGAGATCTATGTCAGATCTCATTTCGTGTACACCGTTCAGCTAGTGGATGAACATCATTTTTCTAATGACATATGAGCTCCTTTCCTTCTCCGTGTAAATTCTAGTATGATGTGGCAGCTCATTCAAGACTAGATCCCGAACCTCGATCACCAGGCTGTGGGTGGCACCACTGAGCCAGGCAAACAAGAGCTTTGTCTGTGGCATTTTGTGTAGACGTTTAACTCCTATGAAAGTCAGCAAGTTTTGAATTCCCCTGAGGACTGTTTGCAGGATGCCACCTGTAATAAACGGCAACCCTGGTTCAGAAGCTTGCAGTCTAAAAGATGAGATGTAACAGGATAGAACAAAAATTCAGACTGCAGGTTTGGGTTACAGTGGTGGGGTAGCAGAAGGAACAGGATGTCTTTGCACAGATCAGTCCGTTGCAAGGTTAATAGTCAAACGGCTAAGATGCTGGAGCAGGAGAAGCCAACATCTTTTCTTACTTTTCTTTCTCTGTTAGGTCAATGAAGTAGGAAAAAATCCATTGCAATGGAATTTTGATGGAACATGGACATACTTTTCTCCATAAATATTTGTGAAATTAATGTTTTTCCATTTTCCTGAGCGACTTTGCTATTAAGGAAAGAAGACAATTGAAAATTTTGGGGAAAAGCATGCATACTTGGCAGCCCTCCAGATCTGTTCTGCTACTTCTTCCCAAACAGGCGGTGGGAAAAACATTTATAAACGGTGTGTGTAGAAACTGGAAGAAAGAGAGAAAGAGAGGTCAGTGGCCTTCCACCTGGTAGGGTCTGTACCTGTAAGGTCAGTGACTACAGCTTCTGCAGGCTGGAGAGTATTTACTGTGAATGAGAACAAAACCAGTTTATGTTAAACTCCTGCATGGTTTCATAATATTTTACCTAATTTATGTAAATGTTCAGATAGTGGTACAGTAATATAATAAAAATCCTTTTAAAAATGTGCGGGTCTGGAGGCTGAAAGAAAGAGCAGCGATAATGCACCATCTTTCTTTCTGTAATTGAACAAGTCAATTTTCACAATTAATCTGTAATAGTGCAGAGCTGCTTCCTCCTCTCTGTGCATTACAGAGCGCTTTATGCTCTCATAAAGTGATGATTTCCCTGATTGTAGATCCATCAACCCCCATTAAATAATCCTGATGCCCCAGACATCTCCTGTCACATGAAGGAGAACAATCCCTCTTTTAATGGGCTTGAGACGGGAATGTGCAGGTTGCGTAATTTGTGCTGATGGCCCAGTGTACTGAACACGTGCTCCTCTCCTGCCTTGGTCAAATGGAGATTCAGTTTCTTGGGAAATGACTTGACAGAACCAGTTTGCTTGATCTGAAGTGGATAAGTGGCAGGGAGGTAAGTCATTAGTGTAGCACAGCATTTCTGCTGCGTGCCAAGCTAACAAGCGCATTCATCTCCCACGTCTTCGAAACTATTTTAGTTGAAGTTTGATTGTTTAAGAGCTGACTCCTACCCTTGCAGCCCACCGTGAATAAGCAACACAGTCAATCCCTTCATGTTGCATGGAAGGAGCAGATAAGCCGTGCTGTGATGGGCTATCTCATGCATGTGAGTGTAAAAAAAAAAGCGGGCTGGATGGCTGGGCCTGAAGAGTTGTGGTGAATGGAGTGAAATCCAGTTGGTGGCCAGTCACCAGTGGTGTTCCCCAGGGCTCAGTATTGAGTATTCTGTTTAAAATCTTTATGAACGATGGGGGGATCGAGTGCACCCTCAGTAAGTTTGCAGACGACACCAAGTTGGGTGGTAGTGTTGATCTGCTTGAGGGTAGAAAAGCTTTACAGAGGGATCTGGACAGGCTGGATCGATGGGCCGAGGCCAATTGTTTGAGGTTCAAGGCCAAATGCCGGGTGCTGCACTTGGGTCACAATAACCCCATGCAGCGCTACAGGCTTGAGGAAGAGTGGCTGGAAAGCTGCCTGGTAGAAAAGGACCTGGGGGTGTTGGTCAACAGCCGGCTGGATATGACCCAGCAGTGTGCCCAGGTGGCCAAGGCCACCAGCATCCTGGCTTATATCAGAAACAGTGTGGCCAGCACGACTAAGGGAAGTGATTGTCCCACTGTACTCAGCACTGGTGAGGTTGCACCGTGAGTACTGTGTTCAGTTTTGGGCCCCCAACTACAAGAAAAACGTTGAGGTGCTGGCGCACATCCAAAGAAGAGCAACAAAGCTGGTGAGGGGTCTGGAGAACAAGTTTTATGAGGAGTGGCTGAGGGAACTGGGGTTGTTTAGTCTGTAGAAAAGGAGGCTGAGGGGAGGGAGACCTTATCACTCTTTACAACTACCTGAAAGGACATTGTAATGAGGTGGGGGTTGACCTCTTATCCCAAGTAACAAGTATTAGGATGAGAGGAAATGGCTTCAAGTTGCACCAGGGGAGGTTTAGATTGGATATTAGGAAAAATTTCTTCACAGAAAGGGTTGTCAGGCACTGGAACAGGCTGCCCAGGGAAGTGGTTGAGTCACCATCCCTGGAGGTATTTAAAAGATGTGTAGAAGTGACGCTTAAAGTCAGGGTTTAGTAGTGGACTTGGCAGTGTTAGGTTAATGGTTGGAGTCATGATCTTAGTGGTCTTCTCCAACCTAAATGATTCTATTTCTCATGTGTGTATGTATGTATTGTTTTGTGGCAAAAGGAAATCACTCAACGGTTCCCTAGATCTTTCTTCAGGTTTTAGGACCTATTGATAATCCCACTCTTTTCCTTAATGTGGTGTGGGGGGTTGTTTATTGCCTTTCCATGTCTTCTGCAAGAGGATTTGTATGGGATAGATCCAGGAGTGCTGGAGCGGGGAGTAGGGAATTAAGGGCAGGCTCTGAGCAGCATTTGAGGATGGCTACATTGCATGGTGGGGCTCAGCAGGCCAGCTGGTGCCAGTGAAGTATCTGTGTTAAATCTAGTCCTGACAGGGTGCAACATCGCCTAGAACCTCTGACCTAGGTGTGATTATGTTTTCACCTTGTGCTATCTGAGAAACTGGTCAGGATTTATGTCTCTCTCACTCTGTGTTGAAAACCCACACACAAGAAGCTGGATGAACTATCTGACGGATACACACTTTTCCAATGCTTTCCCACTCTTTTCAGTCTTATCCCTGGGACAGGCTGAGCTTCAGAGCACAGCGCTGAGCTGTTTTGGTTTTATAACAGGCATCCATAGAGACTAGATGCACCTCGCCTTTTCCTCTCATTTTCCTGGCAATAATGGGATGTTGTTCGTGTTTGGTTTTTTTTTTTTTTAGTGACAGTGTATTACAAAGTGTACAGACAAAAGTCCCCTCCCAGGTCAGTTGTCTTGCCTTTTTGCTGTTAAAAACAGATGTTGCTGAGAAATAATGAAACAGTGGATTAGGACTTGGAGTATGAAGGTGGCATTGGGTAGTAGCATAACTGGAAAAACGAGGGATATTTCTAAAATCTTAGGAAGTGCATGGGCAGGTAAGATGAGTTAAAAAGCTTTATCTAAGAAAAGGATCCACTGCAAACTTGTCCCTGTGGGCAGGGAGTGTTACGACTGAGTAGAAAGCAGGGCAGGATGTTGGGCTCAGGGATCCTATCCTTGTTCAATCTTGAAACTCTAGTAAACTGGTGTTCATGCCTGAAATGTGCCTAACCAGTTCCCTGCTTTCAGAGGTTCCTGTGTAGCAAGTCATAGTTTTGGCAGAGGCTTCACAGTCATCCTGCTTACACGTGCCTTCAGTGAGGAAAGTTGCTTTTTTTAAAAAAAAAAAAAAAAACACAACAAAAACCTGGTCCTCAGCCCTGGACTGTGCTTGTTCAGTATTTGATTTACTGCAAAGATCATGTTTATGTAAATTAGAAGCACTGTTCTGTAAATAGCTGCTAAAGACTTCTGTAACTGTGAGTGAATCTATCATCTGTTTATTTCTGAGCTAGGAGGTATTTACTCTGCGTACTGTGTTGATGAGCACACACAAATTTCTTGGGCTGTGTTGTGAAAGGTATATTAAATAGCTTGGGCACAAATACCACGCTTGGGAGGTCTTTGCTCTGAAGAAGGCTTCAAGTGACCTTAGATGCTTCTGGGCTGGATCCCCAAGTTAGGGGCTTATGCTCCCAAGCATGGGACTTCAGGTGCCTCAACAGAAGTCTGGGAGATATTGGTGCAACCATGCCTCTCTTCAGTAAGCAGAAGTAGTTTTTCATTTCAGAAGAATTTTCTGTAGGTAAACATTAGACATTTAGCATGTAGAACTTGCTTTGCTAGCCTCAGTGTTCGCTCAGCCCTGCTAGCAGCTGGGTGAGGCTGCAATAGATTTTCTTTTACTGTCATTGCTGCTACAGTTCCCAGGGGTGTGTGCTCACAGAAGAGATGTTTGGGATTACTGGATTATTCCGCAGGGATGAGAAGAGGAAGAGCTTTCTCCGTAACCCCTTGATTTTGGTTTTAGCACAGTACACGTGCCAACTTCTATTCGCAGCTGCTTCCGTCAGTCCGCTGAACATCCTACCTCATCACCTTACAACCCTGGCCGTTGGCTTTGGAAGGTTCCTACAAACGACAGGTTTTGTAAACTCTGGCAACAGGAGGCCTGTTAAAAGCCCTTGATAATAGTAACTTGTTTTCTAGTCATCTTAAATGTGTTGTCACGGCTGCCACCTAGTGCCGACGGTGGTGCGTGTCAAGGAGGTTGTCTCGAAATCAGCGCTGTAGAATGAAGCGGAAGTTTTATAAACAAAGAAGCCAAAATGATTCCAAAGGCCATAATTACGTCTCCATAAAAATGAATTCATCGTGAAAAATCGTTGGTACACAAAGTTTGGCTCCACGATCACTAAATGACTTCATTATTTGCACCTGTTTCCACAGAAATCACTGAGAGCTGCTGGGATGTGAGGCTTTAAATTGTTGTAGCATCTGCTTATCAAGGCAGAAGCTTACATTTCTGCTTATTTTGACCAAATTGTCCCTAGCCGTGTTGCAAAGGAAGAGAAGTGTGAATGTGTACATAACACTTGTAATGCTCCTAACTCGTAGATCCAAGTAATAACAGAGGCTGGACACAGCCTGTATTTTTTGTTCTGGATGAAATTTTGTGGATGGATTTCCGTTGCAGGGGTTGCCATGCAATCCCAACATTTATTGGAAACTGTATGTAGTAAGGGTTTTGCCTGTATGTGTGTAAGTGGTGCCCTAGGCTTCACTGGTGCTGCAGCGCTAAGGAGAGGGAGTGTAATACAGGCATCCGTCAATGAGTAAATGCATTTTAATCCCCAGCGTCCCAGTCTGGTTTAGGCAGCTTTTCTTTTCGTTGGCTTTGGATCAAATGCCAGTCTCCCTGATGTGCACATCATTCAACAGCAATGGCCTGTCCTGAAGGCCAAGTGTACCGGCAGTGTGGGACGCCGTGCAACCAGACCTGCAGATCTCTGTCCTACCCGGATGAGGACTGCGATGAACTCTGCGTGGAAGGATGCTACTGTCCCCCCGGGCACTACCTGGATGAGCATGAGGCATGTGTGCCAAAGTCCCACTGCTCTTGTTACTATGACGGTGAGATCTTCCAGCCGGAGGATGTCTTTTCAGATCATTACACCATGTGGTAAGTGCGGTCAGTGTTCATAACTCATCCCTACATGCTGTTATAAATTTTTGGATAGCTGGCTGGTGAACTGGTTCAGTTCCTCAGTTGCTTTACCTCCACTGAAACTAGTTTAAAAGAGGGCAAGATTTTGCCTCCAGCAAACAAAATGGTGAATTTTGCTATTGCATCTCTGTCCATATAATTTCAAATGCTATCTTAGTCAGAAAAGAGGGCTAAGCCCTGCTCCATGAACAGTTCCTGCCGGTTTGAAATGGAGCTTAATTACTGACAATAGCTACTTTGAAGGCTTTTAAAATGTCACTTTAATGTGCTGCATTACATTTCTTAAACATTAAAACCTAATTACCTCTATCAAAGATACAAATATTGAAAAGCATTTCTAATTGTTAAATTGAGTAGCGGTACACTGAGAGTAGGAATGTAATTGCCAAGCCCAGTTTTGGGAACAGTGTCTGCTCCTTTTCTCCTCTGCCACAGAAGTCGTAGGTTGCATGCATGAAGTGGTCCCTTACCTCTCTCCACAGCAGACCTAACTATTATCTTGCTCAGCTTTATGCCCATGCAGATGCATTGGATTCAGCGGGACAGGGCTAGCATACAGCTGGTTTGCCATGCTAGTATATCACTGCAACTATCTTCAGCCTTTAGGGTTGATGAGCACGTTGAATGGAGAGCAACAGATCAGCCCCAATGAGAAGTGTAATTTTGGTACTCTGACAAGTTCCCTGTGGGCCGTTCTGAAAACAACAGCGTGAGTGAAAAGCTAAATGTCACTTTGTTAAATATAAGCTCTCTTTGTTTTTCTTAGCTATTGTGAAAATGGTTTCATGCACTGCAGTACAAACAGAGTTCCTGGTGCCTTCCTGCCAGACGTTTTCGCTGATGAGAGACCATCTGCCAGAAGTTAGTATGCTTTAAGAAATCAGTATTTATTTTTTTTTTCCTCTTCGGTCTCTTGGTCATCTAGAGTAGGGGAGAAGTACCAGAGGTTGCAGTGGCTGGTGATGTTGGGATTCTTTTTCTAAACCTTTTTTTTGTTACAGATAGAAACAAAATGTTTGCATGGAAGGATGCAGGGCTCATTGTGTCCCACCTCTCAAAATTATAGTTAGCCACTGCAGTCTCTCTTTAGTTGAAGAGGTTAAGGGGTCCGTTGGCAGTGATCTGAGGCCCTCAGTTGCTATTTGAGGATCACACGACTTCAGTTAACTAGCCAGCTTTATACCTCCTGCTTCTGACTAGCAGGTTGCAAGTTCTGGTGCAGACAAAGCTTTTTGTGGCTTGAAGGTTAGAGTACTGCCAGGCACCGAGTGTGCCCTCCAGCCACCAGGCATCTCTCCATAAAGCCTCTTGGAGACTGACAACTGCCTTGCAGAGCTAGGCACTGCATTGGAGAACAGGATATTAGTGTTCTGGGATTTTTTGAGGTTCCCCACTGATATATGGATGGAGTTTATGGGATTGTGTTGGGAGAGGGGGTCTCGGTAGACCACCAGTAACAGTGTCACTGCTTGGCCCCCACTGTCCTTCAGGTGAAGCCTTGTAGGTGTATATTTCACCAAACTCTTGCTGTAATGTTAAGACATAATTTTCCTGATATTAGTGTGTTAAGACTTACAAAACCTCAGAAAGGCATATTTCTAGCATCCCTTGAAATAATAATCTGGAGTTTCTTGGGAAATTCTGACTTTCTTTCAGAACCTGAGTTCTCGAAGAGTTTGAAACCTTTGTATTTAAGTGAAGGGCATTGTTATTGGCAGTCACCCATGTAGTTATATTCCATGTTGGAAGTGAGTCTAAACACAATAATATATGATGCTGTTGCTTCTCAGAATATGGATTTTTTGCCGACGTTGGTAGTGTACACTGCCTACAGTTTGAAATATGTTTCACGCTAGAGTGTGCTTGTAGTGCAATCTGGAATTGAACCCTTGTGCAGCTCCTTTTGCTTCTGTGTTAGAATACATGCTTTTATCATAACCTAACTAAGGTCACTTCGTTGGGGAGGGGGGACTGTTACCTTTACAGTGTCATGCATAGTGTTGTAGTGGCATTGCTCCATTCTATATCCTAAATTAGTTTTCTAATAAAAATGTTGATCCATCCTTTAGAAAAATACTGTGCTAGCAATGCTTGAGTTCTATTTGCAATTTTTGTAAACATTTTTTAAAGTAAAAAGGAGCTTGACATGCAGATCCCCAATGGAAAGATTTGTCTGTCCTGCAAATAACCCAAGAGCTGAAGGGTTGGAATGTGCCAAGACTTGCCAGAATTATGACTTGGAGTGCATCAGCCACGGCTGCATATCTGGATGCCTCTGTCCAAAAGGGATGGTAAGCAGGCTCCTCTTTGTTTTCTTGCCTTCGTTTTTTCCTACCAGCAGTCTTCTTGCGGCTTGGGAATACACGGTTGTGAAGCATTGACTCTGCCAAATTGTGGCTGGTTTAAAATATCTATAGTAGTATATCCGCATAGAAGATGAGGTTAAGCTTGTAATAATTGATAATCAAAAAGCCCAGCCCCACTTTTTTTTTTAAGACCAGTTGATGTCTTCCTTAAACTCTCCTACCAAACTCCTTCTCAGTCTTGCTGAACTTTCCTAGCCAGAGAGACAGAAGTGCACAGGTCCCCATACCCCAAATACACACCCCACACCCAGTCAAACCCTCCTGCTGATACTAGCTGCTTCCTTGTCAACTCTTCATCTCTGCTGCTGCCTTCCTGTGCATTATACCAAACTGAGAGTTCCCCGTGAGATGGAATGTGGGACATGAGACTTGCTAAGATGGTGCCAGAGGGTGTCCTGGAGTTGCAGATGGTGTGCTGAACGTGCTTTTTTTCACTGGTAAAATGCTTCCTGGAGTCCAGGGTTACATTCCCCTGCAATCCTCGAATTTGATCATTAGTTTAGTCATTTTTAAAAAGCACAAATAGTTATTTGCTAAGCCAGTGACTGTGAACTCAGTATCAATTTAGACCCCTGATAAAAAGCAGACAGAATAGAATAGACAGCAGATTGCTGCTGCTGTACTCTGAGCAATAGAAAAAAGCATCAGTGTTCAGTGCTGTGCAATACTCTGTGGGCGAGCAAAGAGTTGTACACAGGATCTCGCTGAGGATATAGTCCCAGGCATCACGTGAATAGGATAGAGGTGGAGCATGTGGT
Source organism: Ibidorhyncha struthersii (assembly GCA_013398815.1). Lineage (NCBI taxonomy): Eukaryota > Metazoa > Chordata > Aves > Charadriiformes > Charadriidae > Ibidorhyncha > Ibidorhyncha struthersii. Next base: position 152,683 of record VZSZ01002953.1, on the reverse strand, counting down.
ATCCTCTTTATGAAGTTGAGTAAATGACACTTTTGAATTACCTGTCCCGCAAAACTGCTGGTATTAAAAGGTAGTTAAATTCAGTGCATGAAATGCAGATGAAAATACCTGATAGGTGCTGGAAAAAGACTTGAGGCTGTGTCTTTCTTTTGTGTGAAGGCTAAAATACTCTACAATTGTGAGACTTTATTTGATACTTGTGGTACTTAGGGGTGTGCTGGTGCAGTTTTCTGTCTCAGAGGGGCATACGGTAAAGCCAGATGTTTTCAAATGCTACAACCCAGGAAATCTAGAAATGCAAAAGATAACTTTTATTTTTTTTACCCTTTTATAGCTACTCAGGGTTCAGGCTCAGATGAATATGCACTGAACACTGACTGTTAGAAAATTAAGGTGTGGATTATTACTTCTAGGGCTGAGATGCGTGTTTATTAGAGCTTCAGCTCTAATGAATTGACTTCACCCACTATTTTAAATTCCATTTTAAAAAGGAATTAACTTTCCCTGGAAACATGTATTTTCATAAAGATATGTTGTTTTTTTCTGCTTCTATGTGAATACGGGTGTTTTTTCCCTCAAAATTCCTTCCATTGTCTTACTAGAAACAAACAAAAAAGAATTCTCATAACACAATTTCTAGCATTAATATTAATGTATTTTAACTTCGCTACCCTATTTTGCTGATCAACACACATTTATGTGAATAGATGATTCTGCAGAATAAAATGCCAGCTGTAGACAAAATCTCAGGCTTGTGAGTATCTTATAAGTCCAAAGTGAAAAATACAGAACATAATTTGAAGGCATTCATATCAATATTGAGCAAATTTTCACCACAATTTTAAAATGAGTGTTGTTTCTTTTCACATTTTGTTTTTTAAATGTCTCTCCTTTTAGACAAGAATATTCCCAAATAGTAGTGTGATAAGTAAACTTACAAACATTTGTGTACTTGTAAAGCTCTAATACGTCTTTCTCTGTATTTAACTATCAATCAGACCTCTTTGATTTGGTGAAGGGGCTTGAGATTTAGTTTCATTTCCAGGATATGGTAATAGTACACTTTAGAGATAATTATGGAAAAAAAATTATGATAACTAGTCAACGGGGGGAAAAAGAAAGAGTGATACCCCCCCCCAACTTCCTAGTAATTAACCTTCACATTTAGTGTAGAATTTCATATTCCTTTTCAGCAGGTTGGAACTATCATTCAGACAATTGCTTCATAAAATTTTTGCCAGGAGAAACAGTCCTTGGCATTCTGGAATTGGAAATTCCGGCTGACTCTGCAGCAATGTGAAACATGCCACTGAATTCAACAAGATGGTTTGTCAGGGTTGGGATGGAAGAATCGGGCCCAGTACTTTTAAAAAAAAAACCTAGTAAAATAAGGTCTTTGTCCGCTAGATGACAGTATGGTTCAATCTTCCAGTAAACTCAGTCTATAATTGCTTGTTCTTACTGGCTTCCAGTCTGGCAGACAATAAAAATTGTGAGATTCACCTTTTGCAAAGCCACGACGGGAGAAGCCAGTATATAGGTGATTTTGTTGTAACCATGGCCATGCAAAGGCAGGATCAAGCTCCGTGCTTTCGTTACGTGGGTGCCCTTGGCCATGTGTTAGGCTCCTGGCATGTGACTGCATGGGACCTGCCAGCTTATTGCCGAAGAGCAGTTTCCTCCTCACCTCCAATAGGTACCTAACCAGGATGGTTCGGGGGAGGCTTTTTCCTTATTTCTACATTCTGCAGTGAGCCTTTGTGCTCCCAGTATTATTTACCAAAGATGGAAGGATTTGGGGTGGTGACCAGGTTCTCCTTTCCATCTTGCCTCTCTCTGCCTTAAAGACTCTGGGTATACTGGAGGCAAGTGCTGCAAAGTCATGAAGTCTCTGTTTTCCAGACTTGTACCAACAGAGCTGAGCAATAAAGGGACCGGAAAAAGGTATTACTATTTATTTTACCAGTCAGTCTCCCTTGTTGGTATTCTGTAATCCTGTTTAATTTACAAGCACTCATGGAGGTGAGCTACTGTTTGTAGGAATGTCTGTGAGAAGTAACAGATTACTGAACATTTGTGGGAATAAACATTTGCACATATCATCATTCTGGAAGAACTTGTGCCATTTTACTAAAGATTTTTTTTTGTCTTTTGCAGTACACCAGCATATAAAAATTATGAATGGTTATGGATAACTTATTAGCAAAAAAAAATTAACCTTCCTGCTTCTCTAAAGTGGTTCATACCATCAAGAAAAAACAATCGATGATACATCGTTTACATAAACAACTCTCTGGTACAATTTGCAGTTATATAAATTTAATGTGGAATTAAGTGCAAAGTTATTCTTATGTATACAAAGAGATGTTACAGATTGGTTAGCTGAGTTACCAGTCTTAAACAGAGCAATGCATAGTCTGAAATCTGTATGCACAAATTGCCTGCCAATTTTGAATTACATATCTGAAAAATAATTTCAAAACCATCAAGGATTGTTCAGGAACATGACGCTGCATTTGGCTAGATTTGAATTGGAAAATTTGCTCGGGCGAGAAATTGCCAATCAATCGATTATATCCCCAATCAGAAAATGCAGATGAAAGCTAATTTATTTCAACTGAAAAATAAGTTTTCCAGCTCATCTTGACTTAATATTTTACATTGTTTTGATTTCTTGAAAATAAAAATGTTCACTATGTCATGAAAAGTAATTCTTCTTTTTCTGTCTTTGATCGTCCGGAGGGTGGGAAATTCTCCATACTTGTCACCCTGTTGCAGAGCAGAAAAGATAAATCATAACATATGTGCAGAAGTGTGGGGAAAAATATGCTTTCTCAGATTAGTTTACTGCACTCCAGGTTTTTCCCATTGGAAAATATTAATAAATATACAAATGGAGTGTTAACCACCTTTCTGGGGAAAAAGAGGAGCAGAACAATCAGAAAGCACAAAATCCAGACACTCCAAAACTAGAAAATTAATTTCTTTCCATTTCCAACAACTAAAGCAAAATTAAGGTTTAAAACTGAAATGAAACCTTTTATTTTATCATGGCTGCTGAAATAAAACTATTTATAAATCTATGACATGTTAGTAGAAAAAGGGAAAAAATAAAACCCTAAATATATTAATCGGAAAAGTTCGAAAGGGTTTTTTTCTTCCGGACTGTTTTCAACAGAAACTTAATGGAGTGCTATTTTGATTTTCCTGCTAGCTCTGTTGTGTATTCTTCAGTGTAGGCTTATCCTGTGACAGAGTCTTCACGAGGAGATGGGTACCAGCTTTTTGGTACGTGCATCTGCCCGAGGATAATGCTTCATAAAACAAACATGAGAAGCATACAGCTGCCATAGGAAAGAAAAGTCAGGTGTAAAACCGCACATGTTGAGCGGTCTGTCCTAACACGTTTTTGACTTGTCTTTGCATAGAAATGGTGACAGGCTGTTTTAGTTGAAACATATCAGCTATTGGGTTCTAAGCTGACCCACTTCCTTTACTTAATCACTTACCCCTTTATACCTTTGGTTGACTTTCTGCTGCAGCCCTCAGGTGTATCGGGAGGAAGAGAGTGGAATCCTGAGCTCGCCTTGACAGTGAGATACTCATCAAAATTGTGTTGAGCAAGAGATTAAAATTCAGCCTCATCATGGCAGAGTTTAGGGGAGAAAAATCTTAAAGGTTCTGAAATCTGTGATATTGTCTTTCCTTTTGCAAGATTTGCCAAAGCTTGACAATCAGTAAGACAGAGGAAGGAAATGATGGACATTTCTGTTGGATCCCCAAGTTGGGGCGGGGGATCATCAGCAAGTTAACCACTTGCAATCCCACAGACGTGCTCTCAGGAGTATCATCACAAGGGTGTAAGACGGTGCCAACAGCATCTGTTCTCATTGTAAACCTATGTCTTACCTTGTGGTTGCCTCCCCAGCACTTATACCTTCCGTCACCTCGGGCACTCAGGACTGTTAGATCTCTGGTATTAAATGCTATCTATTGATGCACTGAGAGGCTTCTACAGAAAGTCCAGCTGTTTGCGAATAATGCCACTGGCCGAGCAGTACCACAGGGTATTGTGCTCAACAGACTCAAAACGCAGCATGGCATCCCGCTGCCAGATACACCAGCTTTTGGATGTGGTGTCAATATGACCAGTGGATTCTGTGTTACTGTTAAAAAGATCATAATCCACTGAGTTTTGCAGCAATTAGTATCACTTACTCTGTCCTGTGCAACCTGCTGTAGGTGCCCCTGCTCTGGCGGGGGGGTTGGACTAGATGATCTCCAGAGGTCCCTTCCAACCCTGACCATTCTGTGATTCTGTGATTCTGGTCAAAGTCCACTTTAGGTATTTACGCCCAGCTTTCTAAATCCCACCCACCTACTCTGCAGGGTTCAGGTGAGGTAGTCTTCCCTCTTTGTCAGTGGGTTAACAGTTGCTGCACTGTAACTTCACGGTGGCCAGACGTTTGTGATGGAAATGCTAATATCAGCCTGTTAAGTTTTTAGACTTGTGGGTAGGCTTTGACTAGCTTCATGTCAATGTGTGAGGGAGCAAGCAGAAGAGGTCCTAATCCTCCTTTTACTAACCACGTGCCTAATCCCACATTTTGTATCCGGAGGCTAACCCTCCAGTCTGTTGTGACTTGTGTTGCTGAACACTGTGGAAAAATTCAGAAATGTAGCCGTGAGAGCGAAGTCATATATTGTTTTTTTCCTGAGTGCCACCAGGAAGGAAGGAAGGAAAGAATTAAACACCCTTGGAAACATACGGTCTTCTGGGGCCTGTTTTCTCCCTGTTCTTTGTGGAGGTTAAGTCTGAGGCAGAGCCCCAGCTCTGTCATCCAGAAAAGCATTTCTTTGTTTCCATCTTGCTTCTATTGGTGTGAGTTTATTTGGCATAATATAGCTCCCCATGAGCCACAGAGCATGTGGAGCTGCATACGGATGAAGGGTGTCTGGGCTGTGAAATCCTTTTTATTAGTGGTTCCCTGTGGCAGTTCTAGATCCCCATAGGAAAAGGTAGAGCTGCTCTACTTTATTAACCTGGCATTCAGACTACGTTGATCTCATTGGCCCATATTTAATGGTAAAAAAAGAAACTATTTTAATGATTTTACAGAAAGAGTTTAAAGTGGGAAGGTGATATTTTGTGACTTTTGAATGAGAGGGAGGGGAAGCGCTCTCCATTTCAGTATTCCATGAAGCAAGAGCCAAACCTACCCCTGGCTTTGCAAAATCACGTCCAAGTGAAAAACAACATAGCCAGCCTTGGTTTTGTTTGATTCTTTAAAAGCTGCTGTCTTCAAAATGGAAAGGGAGCAATCACAGAAAAAATAGAGAAAAGGAAGGAAAAAATGTCGAAAGGAGTTAGCTGGTGTTTTTTTTGTTTGTTTTTGTTTCTTTTTACATGGGGCAAATGGTTTGTTGTTATACAAAGAGAAACTAAGATTGGTAGACTAAAACTGAAAAATTAAAAATTGTAGACATAATGAAATGTCCTATTTACCAGCAACAGAGCCTGTGAGAGCAGAAAAACGTCTCAAGTGGACTAATATTTATCCTGTCTTATAACGAATAAGTAGGCATGTGAAAGAAAAGTGACTAGTCCAATATTCCGAGGCGAGCTGACAGGGGAGTGGGCTTTTTTGCGGGGGTGTTGTCTGTGACAACCAAATCTTCATCTGCATGTGAGTTTTTCTGGCACTGTGGCTCCTCGTCTCCTCCTCAGTGGTCAGCTTTCGGTTTTCAGCCCAGCTGAGCTCTGCATCAGGCTGCTTTTCTGGTAGGCTATCCTTCAGTTTGTTGTGTGTGAGAAGTACGTGCTGTTCAGCTGCTCTCCATATTCAGTTTAGCCTATTTTATCTTCACTGCATACTGGTTTGGGTCAAATTGGACTTTCTCATCAGGACATTCTTCTGTAATCTAATTTATTCTCCCAGCAGCTCAAGTCGGTGTTCAGCCCCTGAAGCAAGACTGTGATTTATGTACCCATAGCTCTATTGATGTTAATGGGAAAAAATATTAGCAATGCTGTACCTTTCTTACTTTAGATTATCTTGAACCATATTCTCTATCCTTTCCTTTATCGTTATCCACATAACCTTGTGCTTAGTCCTCTGTGCACTGGCACACACCAACAGACCTGCATGCTGACAAACTCTGTGTTTTGCTTAGGTGCGACATGAAAACAAGTGTGTTGCTCCAGAAAGATGCCCGTGTTTCCACAATGGAAGAGAATATGCCAAGGGAGAGACGGTGACTAATGACTGCAACACCTGGTGAGCCACTGGAAATGCATTTTTCTGTTTCTCTCTAGGGCACCTAATGTGTTTCTAATAAAACCAAATGCTCTTTTTTTAACAGGTCTATTTTATATAAAAGACAAGTTTTGCAGTGTAGTAACACATACCGCACAGACCAGCATATTCCCTTCACATGTTGCATAAAGACCAGTGCAAAACCTGGCAAACTGTACCTGGTACCTTACAACTAGGCAGTCTATGTGTCTGTGCAGGTCCTCTGTGCCCCCTAGCTAGTGGATTTGCTCTTGATCTTGCACAGAAGGTAACAATATAGGAGCTCCTCCGCGCTGGGAGGATGGAGCCCGCCCTTTGTTGCTAAGCTCTGCTGTCATGCTTCCCTTTTCTGCTGCGTGGGGCCCTTCAAATCAGTCTTTTTCAGCCAGAAGCATGCATCAGCAGAAGGGGTGTGGTATGCCAGCTCTAATGTGACAGGAACTCTTCAGGAAAATGCTAAAGAAGCAGGCAGAAAAAGAGTTGACCTCTTGTACCTCAAACAAGTGCTCAGTCCGTTGATCTGTTAAAAAAAAAAAGGGGGGGGGGGGAGAAAAAAAAAAGATGGACTTGTGTATCATCTTAGAATAAAAGAGTAAGTGCTCTGTGTCTTTCTCCCACATCCCTATCTATCCTGTTTGGTTCTTGAAAAAGAATTTTTAGGTTCAAAAGAAAGTGCTGGGCTGTGAGGTTTGCATGGAGGGAAACCCTTGGCACAGCCTTGGTAAGGCACAGGGTATTTGCCTGCTGGAGACTTCTTGGCTTCTGCCTGCAGAGCATGCTTGCTGCATTGGAGAGGTGCTTTGCTCTCCACGCATGCTTGCAGAGGGACCAGTGGCCTGTTCCTGCAGAGCTCCAAGAGTCCCAGTTGTAGGACATCCAGCCACCAGCAGTGCGGAAACTGTTGTCTTTGAACTTGGACTTCAGGATCTCTTGTATATTTTACCCAAAATGTCCCTGCCCAGCTCTGTGGCACCCCCAGAAGCAGTATTTCTGTTATCCTCTGTGTGACTGGGCGGAGTTGGATTGGAGAATCAGCACCATTAAGGAGACGTATGGTTTGTTTTTTGTTTTGTGCATTGGTCTTTGAGCAACAGTTGTGTTGTGTTTTTAAATTGGTGGGACTGCTCCTAACTGGTTTAAGTTAGACTTGGATATAAGATTTTATGGTTTTATATGGAAGTATTGACCTTCCAATGTTTTGTTTCATTTTTTTCCTTTGCAGCTACATATTACATTGTGAATCATGTACTATAAGTAGACCTGGGGAAAAGTAGGTTTGAAGGGAGGAAGACAGAGAAGTTAGGTATATATACTATAACCTGCTTACATTGCATCTAGGTAAAAGTGACTCAGCTGAAAAACAGACACAATGAAAACTTTGTTGAAACAAGAACAGTAAGGTGTAAAACTGCTAGGAGTTGTGAAATTTGCAAGATTCTTCAGAAAAAATCATGCGCAATCTTTTTATTTTCAGTCATTCTTATAATCTTCAATCTTAAAATAGTCGTGACCATGTTGCTTCATTCATGAAACTGTCGTTTTGTTTCTGGCAATGCCATTGTAAGTGACATTTCCTCTAGCACATAGAATTGTCTTCAATATCAGGGTCAAGAAAGTGTTAGAAATCATGCTTTTTCTCATTGATAAAAAGTTCTTCCTCTCATTTTAGGTATTTTTCTTGAACGTGTAAGTAAAATTGGAAATAAGGTCCATTCAAATATGTCACTAGAGCTTTTTTGAGCTATGTGACTTTGAAAAGCTTCGTGATAGTTCTCAGCAAATATCAAGTCAAATGTCATTTAGAAAGTGATATAGTGACTTATTATTGCTTTGAGAATTAATAAGAATTGAGAGTCTGCATTTTGGAGGTCAGATCTTCCTTTTCTTTTGTTTTTGCTTTTTGTACTGCTGTTGCAGGAGTTCTCATTCTCACTTGTTCTTAGCCAGATGTGAACACCTGCAAACGCAATATATGAGCCAGAGGTGTCAGATTTGGCTTTTATATTCAACTTGACATATGGGAGACCCTAATTCATGAACAAGGGAATGTCTCCAAGCCTAAGCTAGTGGCAAAACTTTTGTTATGCTATGTATTGGGAATTCATTGTAGAGCTCAGTGAAAATTTTGGAATAATGTTTATGAAGCAGTACAAGGCAGAAATTTGCTAATCTGAATTTTGCTATACCACACACTTTATAATCTGTCCGTGCACACATACACAAAACGTGGTCTTGCTCTGCCTGTTAGTAAAGATTTAATAGCACAGGGTGCAATAGGTTTCATGTTACAGATATTTCATTATTTGAAGAAAATGTATTGCACAATATTTATTATACTGGGAATTGTTATCAAGATTAAACAATGCTTATGCTTGGGTTAGGGCATTACTAGAGAACTGGCTTCAGAACCCGTTTTTTCTTTGGTTAGCAATTTGATCTTGGGAAAGTACTTCAGGTTTTTTATCCCTGAGTTTTTACATCTGTAAAGCAGGGATAGAATTCCTCTTTCTCTGCCCTTACAGAGCTTGATTAGAAAATCCCTGGGGCAGTGATGGTGTCCATCTGCGTTCATGTAGCATTTCATGTAGATGAATGTTTCTCCAACCTCAAGCAAGCTGTTGCTTGTTAGATTATCAAATTATTATTATTAGATTAGATTATTAGATAAGGCGTCAGATGCTATTCTAACTCCCCAAAATTAATAACAAACAAAAGAAGGAGCAGATTTTATGTTTCATTGACCTCTGTTTTTTATTTTGGTTGCTCATTCTCTTGCTAGTTAGCAAATTCATTTATTTCACTGATAAAAAGTCCGTGGATGCCAGGGGAAAGATCCCCTTTCATACCTGCAGCTTCTGTAGCAAGGCTTGTGGTTCTCCAGGATACCTCTGGAAAAGGGCAAGAGGACTGGGTGGATCCTCTGAAGTCTTTTCTTGTCCTTATTTCTCAGTTTCCCTCTTTCCCTCATTTTAACATGATGATAATAGTATTTACCTCCTTGAGCCTTATTTATCAGGGTATCATGTAAGATTTAGATGATTATGTATCACAGCAACCAAAGGATACAAATGTTCTTGGAAACTCTCATAAATTTAATCATGATTGGTGTTGAATGCATCTGGTTTGATGTAATCATGAAGAGTAGGAGCCCTACTCTTTTTCCTTCTTCCTGTTGTACTGGCATAATTACACTGAAACCAACTGAGTTACACCGAGATAAAAGAATTGGCTCTCTTTTCATTTTGATTATCCACTCACAGGATGGTTGCCATGTGTTTTTTTTGTTTAGTTCTGTTTTGTTTTTTAAAAGAAACCAAAACCCAAAGCAAGAAAAAAACACAAAGGGCAAAGAGCGCAAAAGGAGGAGTGAAACAAAAAGAAGAACGCTGTCCCTTTCATCGTGGCATCACTGATTTTGTATAATAATGACAGCGCAGTACAGCTGCTACAGCAGTTTGGGTATAATGATATGAAGACCTTAACCCTGTGTCTGATTGCTCTTCAGAATTCCCCTCCCCCTGAAAAAACAAGTCAGCACCTTGTTTTGCTTTGCATGTCAGGATGTCCCTTTTTGTTTTTTTCTTGCATATTCTGTGCTTATGTGGAAGTCTAGGAGGTGTCCTCAGCAACATCACTTGCAAGCTATACAGTCAGGGAACCAGAGATGTATATCCTTTCACGATCAGGGGTCTTGTCACATCCTGTCACACCTCTTGTCGCATAAGCTGGTATTTAGCTTGGAGTCCTATTCGTGTGTCACCAAACTTGAATTCTCCTATAGGGCAGACGTTCTGGTTTGATCACCACAGGAGACCTCAGGGGACAGTGTCACACTGTTGGACATTGCTCAGAGGGTGTATAAGTATATGTACAGAAAAAGAAATATTTCTATCCATATGTGTGTTCTTCTCAGACTGTGAGGTAATGTCTCCAATTGCTAGATCAGTTAAACGATCGTGAAGAATGAATTTAAGAACAGAGAGACCTCTTTGGAGAAGTGTAGAATTATACTCAAGTATACAATCTGAACAAAAGCCACTGGGCAGACGGAATTACAGCCCTGTTTACTTGGCCCCAGAAGTTGATCACTAGAGTAAACGCATGTCCTTTGGCATCAGTTGGATATTAAATTTACTACTATGTTGGTTTTCAATGAGGGAAAAATGGACAGTACCGCAAATAAAAACAGGTTTACAGATGTACTTTGTATTCAACCTGTAATGGTCCTTAGAGGGTAATCAACCTGTTTATCTAAAAGGTTACTCAGAGCAGAGCAGGATATCCATAATAAAATACTAATAGTATTACAAAGTAGTCTAGCAGGCTCTGTCCAGGCCTCTTTTTGTAATAGGGAAGTTCAAAAAGTACATACTCCTACCTGCAGCTTGTAAGAAAAAGGGAAACACATTCCTTATTCACTTAACACGTTAATACACTATTTGGATTTATGCACCCAATACTAATGTTGCTAATTTATGTTAATGAGAGAGATTGTCATCTGGTGCATGGTAGTAGTAATGTAGTTATGGAAGTCTATATCAAGCAGGATTCCAGCAGCCCAGCATGGAGCCATCTAAGAGTACCTTCTCAAGGCCAAACGTAGAGAGGATCTGCTGGGGACATACCTGAGCCCAGACAGCAGCACAGAAAACTGCAGAGATTCCTCGTGGAGATGCAGCTGATGTCTGGCTTAAGAGGCACAGGGGAACAATGCTCCTGTTCAGTCTGCAGTAGGTTACTCCTTGACCCAGGCCCAGGAAAAAGACCAGAATAAGGCAAAATAGTAGATTATCACCACTTGTGTGTCTTTTGGAGAGTCTTCAGATCATGAGCTCCTGGAGGCAGAAACTTTTGCTCTCTCACTTTGCTTGTCGTACCTTGCTTTCTCACGCTTATTATATACGTTGGAAATAATGATAACTGTCATGGACTCATTTTCTCTGTTATAGTGTGTGCCGTGGTCGAAAGTGGGAATGCACCAAAAAAACCTGTGACGGCACCTGCACTGTTGTTGGTACAGCTCATTATTTGACATTTGATGGATTGAAATACAAGTTTCCAGGAAATTGTCAATATGTATTAGTTCAGGTAAGACCGCGTCAAATGCTGAAGCTGTCTGATAAGATGTGAGGTGTTTTACACCAGGAGAGAAGTCCAACATTTGGATAAACAGCAGTAAAGTATTCTTAATTACTAAGCCAGATGTATGGTAGAGGAGAGCAGAGTTTATTAATGACTTCAGAGATGCCTTGAGAACTTTGAAGATTGTATTGTGTTCTATAGGAATGAGTTAGGTTGTCATGTGTCTAGCTGGCAGTCATAAAACATAGGATAGCAGCATGGTATGGAGAGGAGCTGTCTGAACCTCCTCTCTAACAAGGAATTGTAGATACCCATAAATCAATCTTTCCTCATTCCCCACTATGTGGGGAATGTGCTTTATCCTGTAGCAATGGCTTACTGTCTGAGTGAGACAAGAAGTGCCCCGTGAACCTTCTCTAAATGTGTCCAGAACACAGACTGTGCTTGTTCACTTCAGCAAAGTCACTGTTCTGTTCTATACAACCTATTTGGAGTACATTGACAATATGCATTTTCTTTGCAGGAAAGAAGGGAGGTGGATAAAGTTATAGCACACTAACATTAGCCTGTGATTTGTTGGAGCAGCCAGAAATTTAAAGAGCTAAATAAGATTAAGGCTCATCTACACATGCAAATCATTGTGTATTTGAAAAAGTGAGTGCAAGAGAAGAAGGATTTCACTGAAAATTTAGTCTGAAACTAGATGGATCCACTTCTAATTGATAACAACAGTCTTCTGCAGTTAGAAAGTGCTATGTTTCTTGTGTGGGCTACTTTTTTCCCCACAGACCCTTTTCATGAGGTACATTCCTCCTTGCAGTTCTCCTTGGGCAGGAAAGTGTGATCAACTAGGTCTCGGAAATATGCTCCACCTTGATGCCAGCTTAGAAGAACGATTGCTGTGACACTAGTGAGAGCGCTGTGTAAAGGTCTTATGGGAAGCAATAGCATACAGTACTACAAAACTACTTAAAAATGAAAATGAGATCTGTTTTCCGCAGATGGCAAACACAGAGAACCATGGACAGGGTCTTTTTCTTAAAATGAGTACTGAAACAAAACCCCCCAAAAACTAAAAGGCCTGAGAGTCGTAAGTTATCATATAAATGTAATACAAACTCTTCATGCAACTCAGAAATATTTGACTTAAAAGAAAATCAATACATTAAACTTCATAATTGCTCCCCAAGAAGTAGGTTGACGTTATTGTAATTATTATTCGTGTACAGGTGGGAAAACATGGGCATCAAACTTTTTGCTCAAAACTTTGCAGCAAGTTTCTTTCTAACCCTTCTTTCTAACCTAATCTTCCAGGTTTATATTTTTATTTTATCGTTAAAGCTGCAAAGTCTTATTTTCACTGTTAAGTTAATTAATTTCTGTGTGTTAAGATGTACACTGTGCCCACTGCACATTTTTAAAATACCACAGATACTGTAATAGCATGGATCCTTGCTACGAAATATGTATGTATGTGTGTCACTGGCAGAGTGGACCTCATTTTTTGAGGGGTGGACCACGTGAATATCAACGCTAAGCACAAAATAAATGAATATGCCAACAGTTGACGTGCCAACATATATCTTAATGGCCACAGAATACACAGGGTATTATCTGAACCTCCCTTTTTCTCTGTAGATCTGCATGTGTTTTTCAAATGTTCTGCATTAATGACTCATTCATTTATTTTTGTCTGATAGGATTTCTGCAAGGATGACTCTGGGACATTCCGGATACTAATTTCAAATGAAGGCTGTGGCTTCACTGGAGAAAAGTGCACCAAAAGGGTTATCATTCTGTATGAAAGTGGGGAAATAGAGTTGCTGAATGGAAATGTACGTACACTTCTGTTCTCTTTCTTTCCCTTTTTTGGGAGAAAAAATTTCAGGTTGTTTAGTAAGATAAGGCATGAACAGCCTTATGCTCACTGGTTCTTGAAAATTAGATCATAAAATGAACAGATTAGTAGGATTAGACTTATCTATTTTGCTCCCAGAGTTATAATGACATTTTTGTATTTCCGTTTGATGCCAATAAATTTATCTCAGACAAGAATGCTGTTCAATGCAACTCATGTGAGGAATGCTCTTTCTAAACATGGGAGGTCTAAGTCTATCTCAAGCAAGGTTAAGTGCAAGGAAGAGAAGTGACTGACCCACGACTAGTGAAACTAATTTAGCCATCTGAAGGACTGAGAACACAGGAAAAAACGAAGTCACGGCTGAAAGAAGTTGATACTGCAGAAGAAAATATCACTATCTTTTCCATTGTTAAAGTGTCAGGTGGAAAATCCAGATGACTGGATTCTCTTTTTTTTTCGACTTTCCTACCAACAAACGCTGAAGAATTAACCAAGAATCACTTCCACCTCCACGGCAGGAAACAAGCTTTCCAAAGGGCAGAGTTCAGCTCTTTGCCTTGAGCACTGTAACAATTAAGACCGTCTGTGTGTTCAAACATTACAGAGCTACATTGGATTATAGTGTTTCAATTGCTCAGTTTTCAGAAGTACTGCGCTCTGAACTGGCATCTGGACCAGAGATTTGCAAAAACGTTCCCAGTGAAATGTGAAACTACTCTTCGTTTGCCTTGTTTTGGGTTAACGGACAGAGCTGAACCAGGCTTTGCACAGCCTGCAAATGGCCTGCAAATTGCTGCGTGCCACTGATTCTTGACAGGAACATGTAAAACATGGCCATTATTAATAGTGTCTCTGCGGTGCATCTTGACAGCATATGATCTGTGTAGGCTTTTGGTTGCTGGAGGACTGAACATAGAACCTATTGGTTGCCCAACCAATTCTTTATTTCTGCTACTAAAGAATCCCCTACCTGGGTGAGGGTGAATAGTAGTGCAGGGATCGTCAGTCCATTGAGCCAGGCCTTGTCTGAAAAGATCTTCAGGGGATGTATTTTTCAGAAGAGCTGTGATGCTCCTTGAACACCTAAATAAGGGCCAGAAAAGACAGGAGGTGATCAGGCATGCAGCATCTCCAGCAGCAGAGGATGTTTGGTTCCTAACAGAGTATGTCCTTGCAAGAGCTATGTCTTTATCACGAGACTGTCCACAGGACCTTGACTGAATTTTTAGCTGTCTTTTTAGAGAGTTTAAGGCTCAGTGTAATATCTAGAGAAGGTTTTCTTAGACATAACAGCAACCAAAGGAGGGATTAAGGAAAAAAAAACTGATATGAAGACAAATGACAGGCATATGAATGTATATGAAGGCAAATTCTCACCCAGTGATGACTGCCTACACTCTTTTTCCACAAGAATCCTTAGAAGCAAGCAGGAGAATCATCTGTCTTTGCCATTAAAATGTTTCCAGGCAGCATTGTTTCAAGATGATACTGTTTTTAGAGCAGGTTCTAGTTTTAAGTAAATGGGGTCTTAATTGAAATATCTCCTTTTTACAGTTCTGGCTCACTTTAAAAAAAAAAAAATTATCATGAAATCATTTTTGCTCTTCTGAAACAAAGAAATCTGCCAGTTTGCAAGGTCAAAAGTTTATGCTTGGGCAAAACGCCTCCATAAATACAGAAATTCTGTAGTTTAGGTCAGCCTCCCAGCTCAGCTTTGTCCTCCTCTGTTTTTTTGCCTGAGTTTGCAAAGGCAGAGACTACTATATTTAGAAGATAAGTGACCAAGTATGCTTAGACTGTATAGTAATACATTGGGCATAGGTCAAGATGAAAAAGCTTCCAGTTCTTAAAATATCTTTTAACCCATTCTTCCCTAAAGACATTGAAGGCCCTCTTAAAGAGATCCTTGAAGGATGTGAACTTTCTTCTCTGGGGGATAAAGGTGTCTGATAATAACCCAGAGATGAAGAGAATTGAATTATGGTGCTGAGCTTTTACTGAATTGAGTAAGAAAGAACAGTGGGATAAAGAAATATTTTGCCCTCAAACTAGAGAGTGGGTGAATGGTTTGTGGGGTCCTCTTTCTCCCTTGCTTTAATCACTATATATACTGAATGAAAGCTTTCACCTGCTTCTTCCAGAATTAAGCGCTTTTCAGTTAATGCATTAGTGGTGCTTAAAGTAACAGCCATGCCAGACCTTTCTCTCCAAATGTGGTTACTAATCCTATTAGCATTCACATTGAAAGGGGATTATGGTGTGGAAAAAAGGCATTTTAAATTAATCTCTTAAGTTCTTTGTAGCCGGAGGCGGTGAATTTGCAGCCAGATGGAAACAGAAAGAGGCACACAGGGGAAGTAAAAGTGTTGGAAAAAATGAAGACACCAAAAGGCATCTTTCAGGATTTTTCCTGTTGGTGTAGCTGGTTGGGAAGAATGTCCTTGCTGACTTCAGAATCAGACTCTGGTCCTTCAGAGGCCACCGATGCACTTGGTTCTCCCGGTTCCCGTTACTCTTAAACCTAGCCAGCCCTTTTGTCACTCCCTGCCTCCTGGGCACAGAATTGTTAGTTTCCTAAAAAGATGAAATAAAACTTAAATGTAATTATTCAGTGAACTATTGACTGAAGACTAAATTGATCATTAATTGGGTATACCCCATCCACTTTATCAGCCCTCCTGATCAGCAGTCATTGCCTTATGTCCCAGTGTTTGAGGTGAGTGTATGTTATACCCCGGGGAGCACAAGGGACACTGCCTCATTCAAAATTACAGAAATGTGATGAGATTGAATTTGTATCCCAATTTGCTGTTTGGAAGTGTTTTTTCTAAGGCAATAATTTATCCAGAGCAACATTTCATTGTTGAGACAAGCTTGTGATCAGTCCCTTACACATACCTTGCTTACAGTTTTGCAAGTGCTCCGGAGCATCTGTATGGTGTATGGGAACTATCTGTTTTTCTGGAGAACAGCATGTTTTAAAATAGCTTTAACCTGTAAGCGCGTGTCCCACTGGGAAAGTGACCTACCTCAAACAGGAATTAGAGAGACAGTCGATAGCACAATGTGCTTTTCTTGTTCAGGTAAACATCAAGGTACCTCCTAAAGATGACAGTGATTTAGAAGTCATGAAGTCTGGCCGTTATTACATCGTTTTACTGGGCAAAAGCATCAGTGTGATGTGGGATCTGGCCATGGGAGTCTCAGTTATCTTAAAAGGCAATTTCAAAGTAAGTGTTTTTTGCTTTACTTCTTATTCTCATTCTTTAGAATGCACTTACCCTGTAATAGCCCCTTTTAAATGCAGACATGCTGATAGGGTTCTGTAGAGTATTAGGCACTTGCTTGAAAATGAAGGTTGTTTTTTTTTCGTAGTACCATAAGGATTGCTTACTTTCCCGGAAGTTCAAGTGTAAGGGGTGAATTCTGCATCATTGGAGATGAGCTGTGACAGAAAGGATGAATGCTGTTGTGCCTCAGAATAACTATGCCTCGAGTGATTTCTTCTGTATTCAAGAAGAGCAGTATAAGGAGCCGGATTTACTAGTGGTGCTGATAGGGCTGTCATCTCCAGATATAAAATGGGATTGTAGGGACATACTCCAAACAGAGTTTGACCCACTGATCAGTGTTGTCATCTTGCTTCCTGGAGACCTTGGAGACAGTATGGTCCTACTTTCAGCAAAGCAGATTGGGAATAGGAGCTAAACTCTCTCTGTGAGAGACTACGTCTATTTTAGTGAACTTGGCAAGGCCAGGAATAGTTCAGTTTTTAAGCCGTTAAAGCACTAGGCTAAAAAGACTTCATAGCAAAACTCTAAGCCAGTCTACAGATGTAAATTTTATGTATCTTGTGTTTCTTTCCCTGCAAGGATCAAGTGTGTGGTCTGTGTGGAAATTTTGATGGAATCCAAAACAATGATTTGACCAGCAGCAATGAACATCTTGAAGTAGATCCAGTTGACTTTGGGAATTCTTGGAAAGTTAATCCATACTGTGCTGATGTTGAAAAGGTGATTGCGAATGAACTTTGAAAACAAATTAATACGGGTTACAGTATCACTCAAGAGCGGGCAAAGTGGTTTTAAAGGATAAAAATACATAGAAATTAATTCCTTCCCCCATTTTTTTTCTTTGCCAAATAATATTTTTTCTTGAAATCTGATAAAAGATCAATTAACTTATTTAGGGCCTCTGCACTGCCTGGCTTCATATGAATGTTAAAGTAGCCAATCTGTATGGTAGAGGCTGTTCATGAAGTTTGCCAGCCCAGATGCTTGAAATCCAGGTATAACTGGAAATCTCATTTTAGAGCTTAATCCAAAAAAAAAAGCAGCTGGAATCTTCAGGCAGGGGGAGTTCAGGTAAAAATTTTGTGTTTCCCTATCCAAAGTTCTATGTCCCAAATCTTAGTCTGTCCATTTATGAACAACCAAATGCACAGATTAATTTCTTTCTCTATGCTTCTCAATCTTTTTTAAAGAGCATTTAGTTACTATTTTCAGATTGGAGAGGCTTGAATTGAAAAAGCAAGATACAGGAGGGGATGTAAGACCTTACTGACATGCTGTCACTGCTTCTGAATGTTGAGGAGGTTATCTGCTATCTGAAAGTGTTATCTATGTCCTGGTGCCAGATATTAGGTGATTTCATGAGGTATTAGTTATGCTACACATGAGAGTATACTTCCTCTTTTCCAAATACAGAGTTTTGAAAGAATGAGATTGAATTTGACCTGACAATAATAATGACCAGAAGTATTTCCATATCAAAAAGTGAGAGGAAACAACTTGAAGACAACTTGTTTTGACATTTGTAAAATGAAGCATTTCATTCAGATGACACTTTTAAGGCTGAAAACTTTCTCTTGAAGATTCAGCTAATTTTTCTAAGGGGGTGGAAGGCCTTTTTTATCTTTTCCTTAAAAGATAAAAATTATCAGAAAATAAAGCAAAGCATTTACTTTTCATCACATGAAATCCTTTGGGTTAGTTTGATAAATTGTCTGCAAGTGTGATATAGCCTCAGTATTACCTTGCTGAATGTCAGTTTTTAGATATGACTTGGTTGGAGCATAGAAGAAGTTGCGATAATGAGGAGTGAGACCGCAGGGTAAGACTGAGAAGAATCAGCTCCTCATTTCAGTGTAATAGGCCCAGGACAGAACCTGCAGACTGTCTCCATGATAACTGCCGTGTCAATACCAGTGTTCCTTGTTCTTAGCTAAATTAAGGGAGAGGGGGAAACTACTGAGCAGTGGCTATGGGTGTTGTCTGCTGAAGACTGATCATATTTGTGGGTCTTGTTGGCGTCCTGTAGAACTGTGAATGATCGTTTGTCAGGGTGGGTGTTTGGTCCAGTGGGACTTTTTGTCATCAAAATATCTATGTTAAAAATGCAGCGTACAGGTAAGAGATGGAGAAAATACAGGAGGTGACTTGTTCTACCCTGCATTCTGCAGTGGCAGGATTTGCCCTGACAATTTCCTTTGTCATGCAAAATGTCTAGTGCTAGTGCGTCTGCTACTTCGGTTTGAAGAGTCCTGAGGTCCTGAAGGCAAGGTTAATGAAATGTGTGCTTGTCTCTTACAATATTAAGCCCAACCGGGAACAGACCTTGATGTCTCCACTGTGTAATGGAAACATAGTGAAGCAAGTGATGGTAGAAACGTCATGCAGCATTTTGTCTGGGGATCTCTTTCAAGAATGCAAAAAACTTGTGAGTATTGTGTCATGTGTTTCACATTCTTCAATTCTGTATGGTCTGTGCTGACACTGATTACAGCTGAGGGGAAAAGTATGGTTGTGCTGACAGCACACAGGACCTGGAGGAATCAGCGTTCTCATGTCTAATCCTGTCCTGTAGCTGATGCTTCATGGGAAAATGCAGGATACCCCCAGTAGAAAGCTATAGAATAACTTCTGCTTGAAGATCTGCACTGATTTATGTGGCACCTCAACTCTTGGTGAAAGGAGCAGGCAAACCACCTGAAGGTTAAATGTGTCTAGAAAAAGGAGATGAGGGGAATCAGTGAGTGTACTCTGTATTTCTCTTTTGTAGGTGAATCCTGAGCCCTACATAGATATTTGCATGTATGACACTTGTGCTTGCGAATCTATTGGGGACTGTGCTTGCTTCTGTGATGCTATAGCAGCCTATGCACATGTCTGTGCACAAAAAGGTGTTGCTGTCCACTGGAGATCACCAGCTTTGTGCCGTAAGTACAGGGTGGATGAAGAATCGGGTGAAAAGCTTCATGCTTTTAATCAGTAAGATGTTGGCTCAGACTGTTCTTTTCCAGCTCTGCTCCCACTGATGTCTGGAGAAGTTCACTTTAGTGGGAGTGGGCTAGCAGCTCATGGTGACATTTCCTCTCCCTTTTCTGTTTATGTTCAGAGTCATACCTGGAAAAAAAGATTCCCTCAGTAAGGGGATATAATAGCCTGTGGTACAAACAAACGTGGTGAAAGAATTGGTTTCTGTACATTTTCTTTTTATTAATTAAAATTTAAAGATCATTTTTACAATTGTTTTTATAAAAGAAAAAATGTCTAGATGTAGAGCAAGTACTTCATTATGTGAAAAAAAATATTTAAGTGTGAAGAAGTGGCCTGCCCTGAATATAGTAACATATTTTTATTTAAAGATGGAAGTCTTTCTTTCTCTATGCATATGTGGTCCACTTGGTGCTGAGTTTGGTGTCATAGTTCTGAGACGCATGTGAATACACTTTGGTTTGATTTTCTTGCCTCCAATTCTTTCACTCCGTAGCACAAAGCTGTGAGGACCTGAATAAACAAGAATTAGATTATCAGTGTGAATGGCGATATAATAGCTGTGGACCTGCTTGTCCTGTAACGTGCCAGCACCCACAGCCTTTGGAGTGCCCTGTGCAGTGTGTGGAAGGATGCCATGTACACTGTCCTGCAGGTAAGTTCATCTTTTGCTTTAAGCAGTGATTTACCTTTTTCTGCTATGCTCAGAGTCTTTTTTTTTAACCCCCTAAGTTCCTGTTGCATGAAAAAGAGGTCTTACAGTCCAGAAATATCCACAGATTTGTAAGGTTGGTGATTTCAAAAGACTTAGAGGAAGCAGTTAATTCCTTAATGGACTTACCAATGTGTTTCCACCACAGTTTCTTATTGCATAAAGAGGAAGGTGGTTAGGCATCCTGTTTTGCGTTTGTGAAATGAGCACAGTGTGTGGAGGGCATGAAGTGGTGCCTAGAAGAGGAGAATGAAACACTGCCAGCAAGAACAGGGGAGGATGAGAACAGGGTGATAAGAAAGGAAGACAGGAGGGTTAAGGGCTGCGTAGCAACAGATATTTTTGACTATGTAGCTTAAAAGTAGGGTATGAATTTGTGCTGGACACTCATTAAATGCTGTCCTTCAGAGCAATTACTGCAGTGGGGGAAACCCATTGCCTTGACCTGCTTACTACCTCCAAAGCTCTGATGCTCCTGAGAGTGCCCAGCAGGCATCCTTCTGTGTGCCTGAGCTTTCAGCTTAACTGTTTCTGACAACTATCTCATAAAAAGGGGAAAAGATATGGGAAATATGGGGTGGGGAGAGGAAAGACAGACAGAAAGGTGTGAGTGAAAGACAAACAAGATCCAAAAGGTGAGTGAAAGCTCAGATGAATGAATACCTCCTCAAGGCAGAGCGAGAAGACATGAAGGCAAGGAAAGAAGGTATTTTAAGACCCAGTATAGCTATTCTGGGCCCTGCTATCTGTGATCAGAATGAGGTAGGGGATACTGGGAGAAATAATTAATATACATGTAGAAAGGAAAATGGCATTTTCTCCTGTCATCTTCAATGCTTTGTTCTAAAGATATATTAACCTTCCATATGGTACTGGTTGTTGCAGGTTATACACTGGGTTAAGTACTTCCAATATCTACCTAATAGTGATTATGAAGGAAGGAAATACTTTTCTGTGTCAAGCTGGCAGTGGCCATAACAGAAGCACAGTATTCAGAATGTTTGAGCCCAACTCAGAATCACAAAATCATAGAATCTTAGAATGAAGCCTTGATATGTTTTTTTTTTTTTTTTTTTTTGTAGCAGGCTAAATGCAATGTTTAGTTTTGCAATTCATGAAAATTGGCATCTTTATACTACTGTGTTATTTTGAAACAGGGGAAATACTTGATGAACTGTCCCTGGATTGTGTCAGTCCAGAAGATTGTCCCATGTGTGCAGTTGGAGATGTCAAGATCCCTCATGGAAGGAGAATAGTTTTGAACAGAGATGATCCGCAGCACTGTCAGTCTTGGTATGATGGGTTTATGCAGTGAAATTGCACGCCTGTTGAGTAGGATGGAGAGAGAGATGAAGCACATCTGCATGAATAAGTTTTTGGATGTAAATTTAAATATACCACTGAAGATGAGGGTTGAAAACCATCTCTTATGTCAATATCCCTTCACATAGAATCTGAAGCTGAAGTTTTTCAGTGGCAGTTGGGACTATAGGATGTCAGCTGAATTTAAGCAGGTGAAATTCAGAAATTCCTTTCAAAAAAGGCCTTTTCCCATGTGTAGGTGGCCCTACTGGCTTCAGATGTTCCACTTCTTTTTGTGTAAGGTGTGATTCAACATCAATAAAGTTATCAGTCTCTTTCCTTCTGCCAGTAATAAAAAAAATCCTACATACGGTGCAAGATCTACATGTGCAGTCAGTCTAAACTTGCTGAGATTATTAGCAGTTGGAATTGTGCACTATTATGGGAAAATCAATTTCCCCAACATTTCAAGATGATATCCCATGGCCTGATCCTGCACACATGGATTTCCAAATATGACTAAATTAATGGCAGGGTGCACAATGCTGTACACCATGCAGGATGAGCTCCTTCAGCTGCAAGGCAGCAGAGACTGATTTTTGTTCTGTATACTGCCCACTGGCATATCCCGCCATGGCCTGTAGTATCCGAAAGTTTGGCATTCTCCTGATGTCTAGACTCTTGAATACTTTCTCTAGTTATTTGTAACGCTGTGAATACAAGAGCCATTTCCATCTTGTAATTTGACCATATGTAGTAGAAACTGTGTTGTAAAACTGCAGCTGTAAAACTGGGCTAAAAAATTAGCCCAGGCTAACACCTTAGCTCCAAATGCTCTGAACCTCACAGAAGTTCTGAGTGGGTACAAACTTTGAATTCCTGGCCTCTTGCCAGGCCTAGCGTATGTCTGTGCTATAAACCTAGGGCATGAGACTGTTAGACTAATCAATTAAATATATATTTTAACAGCATACACAAAAAATCTTGAGTTCCATCAAAAAGTCAAAAAGAGTCTTCATAAATGAGTCTCTGTTCCCTAATTTTTATAATCCTTAATAATAATTTATCTTAAATGTGGATACACTGGCTGCTGCTCACAAAAGAATTCAGAACATTAGGAAAACTTACCTCACTACGGAAACATCCTTTTGCCTTTTGCATAGCTGTCACCTAATTTAGATGCCTACACCATCTGTACAAACAATAGAAAATATTGCACAAAAATGAATTTTATAGCAAATATCCAAAGGAAATTGGAAACTAGAAGAGGATTAAAATAATAAATCTTCTGTTGCTATATGTTAATGCCAAAAGTAGCTGTGCATTCTTCAATTAGGAAGACACTGAAAGCAGCTTGAAAAGAACATAGCACTTAAACTAAGAGAACTTGACTGAAGATGCGATGTGTAAAGTGAAGATATTCCTGGAAAATGGCACCTTCTTCCAGTCTTGATTTCTTTAATTTGTACATCCTGAGTTTCCTCTGGCAGTGAAAACAAGCATTTTTTGGTCCTTGCTCTTTCATAAACTTTTCCTATTCTCTTTCTTGGACTGTCCAGTAGGATAATGACTGATTTTGTACCACCCTATGCGTACATACAATTGTGGTTTTTGCTCTGATAAATGAAGTAAAGAGAATCATACAACCAGGAATTAGAAGGGCAGAAGCATAAAGCCTGTAAAAGGCAGAGATGGGGAAAAAGAAAAATGGGACCTGAGATGCAAAGGGGAATAAAAAAATGTACTAATGGAGGTAGGTAGAAACGGTGAGGGAAGACATAGGACTAAAAAGAGATAATGGCTATAGATGAAATACATCATTTAATATGAGAAAAGGGACTGAAAAAGACAACATGGAAAATAAGAGGAAGATAAGAGCGACATAAAAATAAATCGAGGACAAACGTGCAAAAGCTGTATTCAAAACAAAATGAAGTCAGGAAAAAGGAAAGGAACGCAAGTGCACTTTGGAGGTAGAAAAAAGGATGTTTGTTATTTTCACTAAGGTTAAAATCTAGGTAAACCTAACCTCTTCACAGAGTCTGCTAAGTCATATCAGAGCTAAAAGCATTTTACCTACTCGAGGATTTTACTTTGTGTTAGCTGCCCCCTGTTTGCCTCATGTTTTGCTTCCTTGTGAAGCAAACCAGATCTGCCAGTTCAGTCTGCCAGTGGCTTGTAGGTAACGGTATTGATGAAGCTCAGTGGGTTTCTAGACAGTTTCCAGACATAGATTTTACACATTCTGCCAAAAGCTGTTATAAGGAGAGTTTCCTCTGACAAACACCTCATAGTTTGTCATGTTTTCTGGTTTTAAATAAACATGCATGAACATACAGGATTTGGCTGTGCAATACCTTGTGGGCAGTTATGGGGAAGTGGGGTGGGGAAAAAATAATTCACATTGTGTTTTTATTGTGGTTTTGAGATGTTTAACTGTTTCCTTATGGACATTCTTTTATTATATGTGGGTGATGTGTTGTTATAAGCATTGATTTCTTACAGTTAATTTCGGTGATTTTTGTAGTCTGTGTGAAGGGAAGAACTTAACCTGTGTAGCCTGTGAACCAGTGGAGGACACCCCAACACCGACAACACCTGCTCCAGAGGAGGACATTGAACTACCACCCAGTGAATACTCATGCAGCAAGATGATGGACTTGGCCTTCCTAATGGATGGCTCCAATAAACTGTCAGAGGAGGACTTTGAACAGCTGAAGTCTTTCATCACTGGCATGATGAAGAAACTCCACATCTCCCAAAAGAAAATCCGAGTGTCAATTCTAGTGTATAGGGCTGGCCCCACAATCTATCTTGGCCTTAAAGATATCAAAACACAGTCCCAAATGAGAAAAATTGTCCAAAGCATAAAATACACAGGTGATGAAGTAGCATCCGCTGCTGAAGTTCTTAAATACACTGTGTTTCATGTGTTTGGAAAAGCAGAAAGGACCAATGCTGCCAGAATTGCAGTGCTATTTATAGCAAGCAAGTCTCCAGGAAAACTCCGCAGCATCCTCACAGCTTTGAAGAATAAAAAAATTGCAGTAATACCTGTGGGGATTGGACCGCATGTTAATGTGGAGCAAATCAGGTTCATTGAAAAGCAGTCACCAGATAACAGAGCCTTCCTGATGAACAATGTGTTAGAGCTAATGGATAATAGGGATCTCTTGATTGATCATCTGTGTGATCTTGGACCTGAAGAAAGTTTTGTGTTACAAGCTATGTCCACTCCAACAACATCCAGTGTCTTATTTCCCCCTTTGAGACTCACAGTACCACCACTCTCTTCAGAAAAGCCCACTCACAGAAAGCTGGACATTGCTTTTATTGTGGAAGGATCTGACAATGTAGGGGAGGAAAATTTCAATATCGTCAAGAAATTCCTTGAGAGAGTGATCACAGGAATGAATGTGGGACAGGAAGATATTCATGTCACAGTCATGCAGTATTCAGAGACTGTCACTCTGGAGTATGCCTTTAGGGAAATACAGTCAAAGGAAAGTATTATTGAGAAAGTGAGGAGCATACCCTACCAAGGAGGGAAAGCTACCAACACTGGGAATGCCCTTGATTATATTTCCAAACACACATTTACACGAGTGAATGGGGGCAGGCAAGATGTTCCTCACTTGGTATATATGGTGTCATCCAGTCCTTCCACGGATGTTATCACGCGACCTCCAAGGAACATAAACGTTATTCCCATAGGCATAACCCCCAATGCAAATATCCAAGAGCTCAGAAAGATGAGTCAGCCTAATAACCCAATTATCTTGCACAGTTATAGCACGCTTATTGAAGAAGCACCTGAATTAGTGCTGCAGTCGTGCTGCTCTCATAAACTTTGGACAGACATTCCAGGTAAAGTTGGACATCTTTTCTGTATAACTTCCTCTTTCCTCTGTCCTGTCTCCTCCATTTCCCCCTTACATCATTGAAATTTGAAGGATTCCTTTATCTCATTTGGTGTCTTGTCCAAGTGCCAAGGAAGGACCATTTATCTTCACTGGAGGCTGAGGATGCTGCCCCAGTTCAGCAGTACTAAGCACAGGCCTGCAGCCAGCCTTCTATGGGTTTAGAAGTCCTTGGCTCCGTTTGTCAGTAAAGTACATTATCTTTCAGATAGGTTGGAGGGTGACAGAAGAAAAAAAGTTATTCTCATCTGCCTGCCTCAAGCAAGTTAAAATTAGACTTCCTCTTTCCTGAAGAGACTTCGTTGTCTTTTTTTGCGTGTGTGTGGTTGGTGGTGGTTTGGTTTTCTTTTTTTTTGGGGTGGTGGTGGTGGTGGTGGTGGTGTATTTTGTGTGTGTGTCGGGGGGTGTGTGTGTGTTTCTTTGTTTTGGGTTTTTTTGGGGTGGTGGTGGTTTGGTTTGGATTTTTTTTGTTTGCTCTTGGTTTTCTTTAGTCCCCTGAGACTAAAATAGCATTAGAAGAAAAGAAGGAATTGAAATACCTATGTATCCCTCTGAATATAAATCTCAAGGTTTTCATTAAAGGGGTATCACTTGTTGTTTCAGCTGGTCATTATCTTGCTTTGTTTTCCCAGAATGCAGGTATCTCTACCCTTTATGCTCCTACCAATAGATTAGCAGATGCTACTTTGGGTTATTGTGTATAAATAATCTTTTATTTTTATTTTTTTCTCCCCCTTCTCAGAGCTGTGCAACAAACCAATGGATGTCATGTTTCTTCTGGATGGAAGCTCTAATATTGGAGCATCAGAGTTTGAGGAAATGAAAAACTTTTTACGGGCATTTATTGAAAGTGCTGAGATCAGTATGTATCTGTCTTTTAACTCAAACACATAAAGATATTTTGTATTCTTTTTCTTATACAGGACAAAACATTTTCTCTTTATACATTTTTTTAAATTTTTATTTTTAAATGACTCATTCCAGTCGCTCAAAAAAAATTAAGTTTATCTTGGAGAAATCGGGCTAGTATAGCTTTTGGTTCAGACGCAGTTCAGTTTCCTTCCAAACCAAGCTGTTCTGGTTCAGGTGAATAAAGGTTTGACAACCAGTTCAGGGAATTGGGTGATGAGGAATAGCTCAGACAGCAGCTCTGATGAGCGCTTCCCTTTGTACTGTACTGGGCATAAGAAGTGTGTGTGTGCCAAATGGCCAAAGGGGTCCCTGCCACAGGATGGAGATTTAGCTGAACTGTTATTCTGTGGTAGAATAGCAAAAACACGTGTCTGGTTTTGGTTCAGTTCTAGATTAGATTCGACAGACTTGAAAATAATAGTCAAGTTCAGTTGAGATTTAAGTAATAATGGATAATTCAGATGGGGTTTGGTTCAGGTTTGGTCTGACTGCAAGGTTTTGGTCTTTGGAACAGGCATGTCTAGTTCTGACCAGCCCTTTTTGGCTAACCTAGGGTGCTGGAGCTGACTTTTTAAGATTTCCTGACCTATGTTGAATGATACACACTTTTTGGGAGTGCTAGACCCACTGAGCTTGCAGTGTGTGTACACCTCTAGTTAGGTCATTCAGCACCGGTATTACGAGTGCGCCCACTCTTGCAGAACGCCATATATCCTGCACATACGTGAAGGAACCATGTGGCACATGTAGTAAGTTAGGACATCAAGTGCTTGCACCAAGTCCATCTGCATGGCAGGGGCTGCACAGGATCCTGTGTCTTCCCAGTAGCATTTGTTTTAACAAACCCGGATTTTTTGATCAGAATCGTACTTTTTCAGTTCAGCATTAAACCATGGAGCAAGTGCTGTTGCTGCTGGTGTTTCCCACTGGGTGTTGGCATGTTTGTATTATACCTGTGCTTCCAAAAAAGGTGATTACCAGCATTTGTACTAATTAGAGAGCTCATAGAGGAAAAGTATAGCATTTCTGTATGTCTAGAATAACTCAGTTTTTTTAGAGATTGTACATGGAAGACACTGTTTCTGAAAATTGTGTACATGCACCACATAGAGAAGCAAGCCAAGCGAAATAAACACAAACTAACACAAACTGAAAATAAACCAACAGGCAATTTATTTTCGCCTAGCTGTTTTCCTTATCTTTGAAACCTGTAATAGCAAATGTTATATCATTAACTACGGTACAATAATAATGCAGCTATGCAATGACTCCTCGCAACAGCCTTGATTTTAAAATCTTTAAGACAACAGTGGATAAATTATAAAATGTAGTGAGTAGACAATAATCAGATCAATATAGGGCTGCAACCTTTGGGTACATGAAATCACAATTATTATTAACTTCATTCCTAAAATTTTTGTAAAGCATTAATAAAGAATAGTATGCTATATTCAAAGTATCTTCAGTATACAGTAGAAGTCCTCCTAAGACCATGAAGAGAGGTACAGCTGATCATTATAAACAATGTATTGCCCAGTTCAATCCTGCAGGTCTGATATTTATTAGCTATCTATATCAACCCTCTGTTAATAGTTTTATTCATACTTCTTACATAATGTATAAGCAGAACCAGGATGTCAGAGAATAGCAGAACTTGGAATTTCTCTTCATTCCCCTTTGCAGGTCGTGCTCCATGGGTGCTCTATGTCCCATGCTGCAGCCTGATGCATGTCACTCAAGTGAGCTATGACAGAGGGAAATCTGCATGAACTGTGGTCATCTGGGGAGCTTGGTCCTTCAGAAATGCAGGGCATCAAAATACTGCTCTTGCAAAACAATTTGCACGTTAAAAAAATGACAATTTTAAAATGGAAAAGGAATAATATTTGGGGATCAATAAAGTAAAATTCTCCAGTCGTGGTCAAACTGATCTGAGGTAAAATACTGCATGCTGATTCCTGACAGAAAAGCAACTGTTTCAGCAGCACTTGCGTATTTTTTCACCTGGGAATAGTTCAGTTTTGATCTTTTGATTGAAAATACAGCTTTCACACTCCGATGGAAAATTGCTGTCTACTTGTGCTTAACGTAAAACACAACCACAATGTATGCTTTAGATTTATTTTAAGAAATTCATGTGCACTGCTTAAAATGTTTATTTTCTGCTTTCTGCTTCAGGCAATACTTCAATTCATGTGTCGGTTCTCCAGTATGCCAGGGAAAATAATCTAGAAATTTCATGGAACATGCCTCAAGAGACTGAAAAGCTTGTAGAGATGGTGCACTCAATTCAACAAAGGGAGCAAGGTCCTACCAAACTAGGTGAGTGATGATGTGGATGTTGATGTTTAAAAAAGAGAGGGAAAAACCCATAGGAATGCTAAATATAGCCTGGCCCAAATCAGCAGTTTATGTCAGGTCTGTTGTGGTAGTGTTCTGCAGGAGGACTCTCAGTTCACTTATACCGTTAATATACGTACATTTCTTCAGAAAGGCTCAATTTTCTCTATTAAAATATATCCATAGGTTACTAGAATCAGGGTTTATCTTAATGTATTTTGGAAAGAAGACGACCTTTTTCTTTTTAGCCTTGAAGTAACTCTCAAGATTTGCATTCGTTATCTTTCAAGCAAGCAAAACATAATTAAGAAGTAAAGACTTTGATCGTTAACCTTTCAGCATCAGTTAGTTGATCAGGCATTTAGCAGCAGAACTGCTTATGCTGACTTCAATAGCTGCCCTCGCCAGATGTTTGTTACTCTGTGATGAGCCAGTGTAACCCATCTGGTTGAAAAATAACCTAGCAAAACAGCAGATATATTCTGGGTGGTTCAGTTCACTCATCCAGGTTGCTGTGCTGGTCTTGCAAGGACTTGGGCTGGCACAAGGCTGGGGATGGTGTCGGGGGGTGAGGATCACCTGAGGCGACACCTTAGCTGAAAAGTTACTTGTGAAACATCATCTGTTCCAGACAATTGCATCCTGAAAAACATGTCCACTTCAATTTTCACGTGCTGAAACATAACACAGATTTCCCACTGGGTCTGTGGAAATTCAGTACACACACATGTATCAGTTGTAGGGTTCAACAAAAAAAAATGATTCTTCTACAGCATATCTGATCTTTCACCAGATACCCTGAGAATTTTGTTCTTCTGGCTGGAACCGCATTTGCTCTGGCAGCCGCCTAGCATTAGGGTCCTATAAGAGTTGAGGAATACACAGATTTTTAGGGTCTTTGGCCTACTTAAGACTGTAAAGAGTTATTGGTACAGAAAAGTGAGAAATAAAACCTGACTTCCATAGTTCGCAGGAGGATTAGCCATGATTGCTTTCTCAGCCTGGAGAAATAAAAATACCAGATGGCTGATGAGACTTCTATAGGCTCGTTGTGGGATAAATTGTTACGTACAAATAGATAAGTTTCATGAAGCCTTCCATGTAATGTGTATAGTAAGCCACACTGAATTACAGGATAAACAGAGAAAACATGACCTTTGGGAAATGAAATGGGAGAGGCAGCCACATGACATACTCGTTAGTGATTTCTTTATGTCTCATCGGAAAACGCTTAGAGACCACGATGAGGGATGTGGTATAATAAACCAAAATGGAATAGAGTAGAAGTAGTTCCTCCCAAATGAAGTAATGAAAATAAGTCACTGTGGTCCTGTCCTGCACCTTGTAATGTGTGTGAATTCGGCTGACAGTGTAGGGGACTCAGCATCCATGGGAAACGCATGGTCATTCATGTCATTCGGTCTGCCTGAGCCTCGAAATGCAGAGGCTGCTTAAAAAGTGTGGATCACTCAGTCTGGATGTTGCAGTTCCCCAGGTAGCCTTGGAAAACTTTTCTAGGCTATGGAGGGCTTGATCAGGATTTACCCATCAAAAATACTGTTACCATCAGACCAGCACTATTTCTTCTCATTTGTGCTGGCTTCCCTGTGGTAGAAACACGATCCTCTGCAATCTTTATTCAATCCAAATCATCCCATTTTAGTCAAAAAAGCTATATATGCAGAGAACATCTGTAGGCCCTGTTGCCATCACTACAAAAGTCTTACTGCAGAAAACGTCTCCTTTTCTGTTTCATTTATCTTTAAGGAAACTCCAGGAGAGAGATACATTTTACTAGTAAAAAATAATGAAAAACTACAGAGTATTTGAGGGTATAGGCAGAACAAAAAAGAGCAGCCTATACCACAAAGCTTTCCCATGCTTATGCAATAAGATAACGCCAGGCAAATTTTGCCTCAAGTAACCTATTGAGAAGCAGCTCTGGGCATATTCAGACATTATGAAATTGTGTACAATTTCACACAAGAAATAACGGAAAACTAAAGAGAACCAACTGCAAGCAAAAGCTGACTATATAAGCCTTCATTCAGCTAAAAGGGTGATCTATGCAAGAGAACTGAGAATCCCATAAACATGGCTCTGTTCAGCATTCATGGATATTTAGGAGAGTCATACGGAGCATATTGAGCAATCCCTACAGTAAATACCGCTTAACACTTTGTAAAAACATTATTTTGCTTGCTTATACCTTTACTAAAAGTAGCTCGTTGAGGTTGATGTTTTCCATGCCCACTGCCTGCCTCAGACTCAAAATTTGGAGGAAGTATGATCTATGTGGCTCAACTATATTAAAAGCGATATTAGGGAAAAAAATGTGTGTTTTCCCCCTGCCCTTTAGGAAAACAAATCTTAAATATTTTTTACTGAAACTTTCTATAGTTATTAACATATTTGAATAGCAGCGTTCAGCTCGCCCTGTCATGATTTAAAAGGTATAAATGTTTCCTTTCTAACTGCCTCCTGTGGTTTAGGAAGCAAAGGTTCAACACAGCACTTCTCTTTATTTAGATCTCTGTCCTGAGTGATGTGATCTATGCAGAATTTTCAAAATCTTGGCCCCCATCGCCCACCCATGGCCGTGGTTTTGCCAGCAGCTGCCCTGATCTAAGGGCTCCCATCCACTGAAAGAGAGAGGTCTTCCTCACTTGCACCCCGACTACTGTTTCTGAATTGGTGGTGTCAGCTCCTTTCTGAAGCCAGCTTTGGGTGCCTACTGGTGTCTTCCCTGAGCTATTTTTATCCACTATCCTGGCAGGTTTTTTGTTTGCTTGCTTGTTTTTTTAGTTCATTTCTTATAAGGTTTGTGAGTTGCATGTGGTCCTGATGGAGCCCAGGATCATCAGAACGCCAAGGTGGCAAGAGAAATGTAGGATTTTTGACCTGCAGAGCCATGAAAGCAGAGGAGAGGGTCTGGGGTCTCGTAGCCTGCTCCTTTCAGTGGTGGTGGGCTGTTGGACTGACAGATCCATGCTGTTCATGAAGAGTTCAGCCGTTCTGTTAATTGGCACATGTTAAGGTCAGAGTATCGATGTGCTAAGGATTGACACACATAGATTAAAACATCTTTCTGTGGGATCAGTTTTCAATAGCTAACTTGTTTCAAAATTAAAATAATCTGCTATTTTCAGTGAAAAAAACCCAATTCAATGTCAAATCAAGACCCTAAATTAAGATACAAAAGGCCAGCTTCAGGATTATCATAATGAAGGGTTGTTCCTAATTAGATGAGTTCTTGGTTAAATAGATGCAATCTGGACTATCCACAGTCCAGATAGTGTTGGCTTTTTCTGTACCTCTTCAAGTGCTGAGGAACCATTTCTTTTTTTGCTTCTTTCCCAGACAGCTTTCAGTACTTGTGGGTGATTAAGACCTCTTGTAGTACTTTTTCTTTTTTGGTCGAGATGTTGCAGAAGTGTTAGTGAAACCACTGAGGCCACTTAAGGCACCGATTCACAAGTTCCCGGCAGGAACCTCTGCCTAACTGGAATCCCCCGTCTGTCACAACTCCACAGATCCTCATGGGGGCTTTACATTTTATTCCTAATTTCAGACAAAATTAAGGAGAATAATTGCAAAGGTTGCTTTTAAGCAGCTTCTGCTTTCCCTGAGGCACCCATCAAACCATTAAATGTCTGTATGTTGGTTTATTTTCTTCCAGATAGGATTATTCTGGGATGAATCTTAGTTTTTATTTCTTGGATTTATTTCAAATGTTTCTAGGGCACCTTGTGCTCTTTCAGTTCATTCCACGATGTTCATAATTACTCCCAATCTAATATCTGTGATTCAGATTAGCATGCCTTTTGACACATTTTCCTCCTTTATCCAAATCATTAATGAAGTAACTCAATAAGGCAGAATCTAGTGTAATTCCCTGTAGATCCCAGTGAACACCTCTAACCCTACTCAACAGATTGTCTTTTGTCCTTAAAGCTTGCTTATGTCCATCTAATCAGTTTTCAGTTCTTGCAGGAACCTCTACGTGAACTATTCCGAATTATTACTTCAGAATATGAGTCTGGCTTCACTGTGCATCAGGTGATTTAAAAAAAAATAAATGTTCAGCTAATTAGCCTTTATTGAATAGTCTTGTTCAAGGCAACCAGAAAAAGGTTCTTACAAAGCCTTTTCTGACTGTCAGAAATTCAGCATCAAATGTTCATAGTCTTAGCTGAGAGGAGAAGACTGTGCAGTGATGCCTGCCGTCCCTTCCCCGTTTTTTCTCCCATCTTTGCAGGATATCTTCTGATGGTTTTGCTTTAATGATTAGTCCAAACAAGACTTTTGCTTTTTACTCTATAGTGTAGTCAGGAGTGTATCAGCACTGAAAGATGGGGAGAAAGTGCTGTGCTGTGCTGGCAGCCTTTGGAACAACCAACCCGCCCTTTCTAAAGTAGCCCATTAGATCAATTTTTTTTTTCTTTTTATTTAGTTGTATTTTTTCCCTGGACATGCCCAGTGACTAACGATCATGCCCTACTGACTGAGCTGAAAGGCTGCTGGGGGCTCAGTGCTCCTGCAAGCTAGGACTTTTTGTTCAGTTATCCAGATAAATCTTTAGATGGTCCAATTTGGGAAGGGGCTGTGTGTGTATGCATCTGTGAAATTAATAGTGGCCATTATGCCTGTTAGGACCAGCATAAGTGTAACATGCCAGGAGGCAGCAGGAGAAGAGGAGGAGAAGAAGTCAGGGACAGATGACTAGACACGCATCCCTTATCATAGCCACTGCCTTTGGGAACAAATTTTTTATTGAGTGTCACACTGCTCTCAGCTCTGTTATTCTACTGTATGTGATGAAGGCTTTTGGCTTTGAGACTTCCCTCTTGATTTCTCATGGGCTGTATCTCTAATGCCTAAAATACATGTGAGTATAGAAGTCATTCTGCTTCCAAAGCCCATTTGTTGCCTTTTTTTTTTTTTTGATAGAGCATTATGTATGTGAGAAACAGAAACCATTCATAACAATAATACATGAGACTAACGTAATTTACTCCTATGTTCAGTATGTAGGACTATGTTGGCTGCTACTCTGGGCTTAGGGTTGCATGCACACATGGTGAAAATTCTTAAAAACACGTAACCCTTAAAGCCCATAACCAACCTCCCATTCACTTCACTGGGGCTTACGTGATACCCCTTGTCAATGCCAGCAAATGATGTTTTGGTCACTGTCAGATTTTCTTTAAAGACAAGAAAAATTTGTTTTGTTGTTTTATGGAGCAGGATTTAGGGTATTTTCTATTTGTTTTTTTCTCTAAGGTCCACCACTGAAACAAATAGCTGGTGGTGTGGTCCCATACAGCTAAAGAGATTTAAGAGCTAGCTACATCAGAAGGGCCGGCCTTGGACCCCTGACACCTCAGTGCTGCTCACTTGCACTGCCTTTCTTCTGTGAGAAGGGGTGTGCATTAAACAATGCACTTTTTTTGGAATGGGCATTTGTCAGACGCGGTGAGTTGCCCGAGGTGGCAAGCTGGGTGACCAGGAGGGCATGCCCAGCTGGCGGTGCAGCTGGAGAAGCGGATCCTTCCTTCTGCCAGCAGCTTGCTACTGGCACTAACGCAACCAAAGATGCATTTGCAATGTGTGTAGATATGTCAGAGCAAGCTGGAGTTGAGCCAGCAGCAGCAGTGGCCCAGATGTCAGCTGCTGAAGGGGAAGTACAAGACACAAGGTGGTCTCATAAAGGCTGAAGCCTGTGTGGCTCAGACCTGGTCGTTTTAAAACTAGCTTAATTATGACCAAGATACTGTGCACTCTTTCCAGTCTTAATATAGCCTTGTGCTTGGTGATATTTATTTCATTATAAACATTTTGAATTTCCTTTATTGGTATGAAAATGGCCGATTACTGTTACGTTGAAGTCTAGTAGTAAGAACGTGTTCAGCTTGGTTGGTTTATTAGTGGTCAATATTTTTTATTATGACCTCTGAGGAGTTTGGTCTTACCCTCCCTGATGACATGTAGAGACAAACAGCTGAGAAGTGACAGCTTCCAGCTTGGGATGGTGACTTTCTGAATCCCTCTAGCAGGGCAAAAGTGTTCATTTGATCATGTCTTCAGACACCTGGCTCTTTTCTCTAGAGCTGGCTTCAAAATAAGGGGGAAAAAATCCAAAGTTTTTAGTACACTAAAACAAAATTTCCATGCGTTAAATCGAGTAATTGTTTTTTGGGGACTTTGAAATAGTCCCTGGTTCTATTACAATGGAACTTGATTTCTTTATTAGAAATTATGAAAATAATGGATTTTCCAGTTTACAGACATGTATGGAAGTTTCTGAAAATTTTCAGAATTAATGGAGAAAGAAAAATGGAGCTGGAGCAGCTGGTGACCACACCAACCACACAAAAGTCAAGGGGTCACTAAAGAAAGACAAACAGAAATTCCAAGTACTTTTCACAAATGAATGAAAAATCATTTGTGATTCTTACTGTGCAAAAGTTTAACCTAAAATATATGGAAGTTAAAACCTGAAACACTTTTTTAGTAATTATTTATAGGACAAAAGGGAAATGAGTCAATTTTCTGGCACAGTGACCATCCTGAAGCAATCTCAGGGATTGGAATACATTCATATTAATTTTCTGTGTTTTGTTTTATCCTGTAGTTATTTATAGATAACACAGCATTCTGCATCTAACATCTACCTCTACAGACATACAGAGTAACTACTGGAAAGCAAAACCATTTGTAGAAATGATTGTGAGACAGCTGTATAGGACGTGAGTTAATACCTGAGGTTAGTTAATTTTTCTGGTCAGGAATAGTAGTTTGTGAAATGGAATTGCCATCACCCAACTAATAATGGTTTAAAATATGTTCGGTTGCAAGTAGAAGAACATTCAAAATTTTGAGGTCTTTACTAAACAGAAGCTCTGAAGTGTTTTCATTTTGTGAGTAAAATATAATTCAGAATTAAAGTGGGAATGAAAATCAAATTATAAGAACAGAATGAATCTACGCAGGTGTGAGAATTAAACGAAATAAAATTATGACATAGTGAGAAACATCCCGTCTTTTTCTTAAATACTGTTGGAAGCTTTCTGTTGATTTTTCTCTTTTTTTCTGATCATAATTGACATTTCCAAAACTCATTTTGATTTAAACAAATATGCATTTTCCTATTTGGAAACTATTCCTTGGAAAAATATGTGACCCTCTCTAGCCAGGAGATCGCTAGTGGAGGCAATGGTGTATGAAGGATGGAAGCTTACAGGAGGAAAAGCTGACATGGATCGTAATCCTGTGGTAGGTCTGACAGGGCCTGGTATCAGTTCCTGGTGGGTCTCAGCTCTTCTCTTTAGATGTTGGCATCTGTGTGGAGAAATGACACATGAAGGCTGAGGCTTGGGGGAGGAAATAGTGATAATGGGCTAATGGGGAAGAAGAGGTGTCTGAATAAGGTGGGAAGGGGATACGAGGCTGTCAGTCAGGGACTGTAAGGTATATGAGACAACAGGAAAGGATGGGTAAGCAACAGTATTTGAGAAGGCAATGTCACCTACAAACCAGAATTGTAGCAAAGGAAACATTTGGGCTTTTTCCAGATACCTGTTCTAGGCTAGATTCTTCCAAGGGGATAAATTCTTCCTGAAAGCCTAATTAAAGCTTTGTAGAATATCCAATTGCTGTAGCCACATTATCAATAGTCAATGTGCTGAGTGAGCTTCCGAGAGGTGGTCCGTGCTTGCAGCAGCTTGGGAAAAGGATCTTTGCTTTTGCCAATGAAACGGGGTGGGTAACATAATGAAAGAAGACATGAAGTGCAAAATGTTCAGGTGTGCTAAGGTATTTTGGCAGCGTGCTGGTGAATTACCTATGATCTGACTTCCAGTGTTTTACAAATGTGTTTGTTATTTAAAATTATTTAGTGAATTCCTCAGGCAAACATACTTCTGCTCCACAGTTATTGCAGGTTACTCAGAGGAACTAGTTTTTCAGGTATTTATTATTCACCGTTCACTATTTGCCCTGAATGTCACATCAGTCACATCGTATCATTTCTACTTCCAGACCTGATAACTTCCAAGTCCAAAGGAGCTTTTAAGAAAGCTACCTATCATCAGTCCCAGTATAAATATTTGTGCAAATGCATATCTAAACACAAGTAATAGCAAAGTGCTCCCTTGCTGAGGTCATGATTTTGAATAAAAATTTGCCTGAGTGTTCACAGATGTTAAATGAAAGGGCAGCAGGTACTCATTTAAGCCAGTTTGTGATTTGAGCTAAGGTAGAATTTCTTCATGTGTTTTGTGGGGTTTGATGGGTTTTGGTTTTCCATTTTTTTAAAATGTTTTTATTTTTAATATGAATCACCCAGTTAGAGTATGGGTTTGTCTGAGTCCAGCTTTCAGAGGGGTTGCTGGTAGTAGGGAGGCAAGATATGCTTTTTGCACTCGTAGAAAAAGTTGACCAAATTAGGGAAGGGCTGTATCTTCTCTGGGAGCTGAGCAGCTTCCGTGTGTAATTCAGCGGTGTGAAGTCGTAGATCAGATAGCCACTGGGTGTCACTCTTGTTCTGCAAGTGGGAAATAAGTACATATTCTACAATATCTTTCCTTTTGTGTAACACAATGGTAATGCTTCCAGAAAAGGTAACTACCGAAGTGAGGTTCATAACTTTATCCTCATGGCTAAGGAAAGGTAGTAAAAGTCCCGTTACTTCAGAGACTGGGGAGCTAAGGATGGTCCCCCTGTGCTGAGAGGCATTAATAGTATTGGTAGGCTCTTAAGAGCTGAGACCTTTCATGTGGCAGCAATAAAGCAGACATTAAAAGTCCTTTAAGAAAAAGTATTTTCCAGTACTGTATAACCTACTAATATAAGGTAAGATTTAGTTTTAAAGCCTTCCATGAGTTTTCCATCATTTCTTTCATTTATCTCTTCATTTTTTCTTAGGAAAAGCTATTGATTTTGTAGTTCAGAATGCAATGTCGGAATCCCACGGAGGGAGGCCCAGCGCATCAAAGGTGGCGGTAGTGATTGTGTCGGGGAGATCAGAAGACACTGTGGAGGCTGCTGCACTTTCTGCAAGAATGAACAGTAAATCTCATTTTGCTGTGACTATTTTTAAGCAGAGTTGTTGCTTTTTAAGTGACGCACTAGAACAAAGGGTGAAAAATTAAGGCACTGGTATGTTCATGTAAGTTCACTGATATGGACTTACTGTGCGTAATGTTCTGGTAAGAAACAGGCCTGAACAAAACCTGCCTGATGAAGATCCCTCTGAATTACTGGTAAATTCAGGACCAGCCTACGATGTAAGCTGAGCAGCTTACACAGGCTTCACAAATCAGTGGCATTTCATTTTCCCAGTTCCTGTGAATAGACAAGGATGACAGAAATGTGATCTAATGTTATAAATCCGATACTGTTCCAGTACAGTGAATCTTGAAAGGTTCACTGTAATAATAATAGACAGAGGATTTGATCAGATTCTGCACTGACCTGTACAGGAATATGCTTTTGGTATCAGTGTGTGCTGCATGATGTTTTTCCAAGTTTCTGTCTGTAGTCTCTGTACCTCAGCTTCCTCAGGTGTTCAACTGAGGAACAGTGACTTTCTTTGTAGGTGGTTTTGGGAGCTATTGGATAAGGCACGGACTAAGTAACAACTATTATTTTTTAATTAAATGACTTGAAAATAATCCAATTGCCACCTAACTGAAGAA
Source organism: Ibidorhyncha struthersii (assembly GCA_013398815.1). NCBI lineage: Eukaryota > Metazoa > Chordata > Aves > Charadriiformes > Charadriidae > Ibidorhyncha > Ibidorhyncha struthersii. The sequence continues at coordinate 114,285 of VZSZ01002953.1, read as the reverse complement.
AGAAGACAACATATTGAGATTTTTTACATTTGAAAAAAAGTGAAGATGTCGTCATTAAGTCTTCAGCTGCGTTTTGTTGACCATGCATGATCTTATTATGCTTGGGACTAATAGAGCTCACCTTAGCTAACACTGTGATTAGAGCATTACCATTTCTGCCCTCACTTGCCTTTAGCCTATGTGGAGGGAGTGATGCAAATAAAACATAAAAATTAGCTGTTGGAAAAAAGCTTTTCCCAATTCTTTTTTTTTTAAGAAGAAAATGAAAAAATACAACAGCAAAGACCTCCTTCTCCTGTTCATTGCACACTTAAAACCCTTTCTTCTCTTTTCCTAGGGGTATCCCTGTTTCCAATTGGAGTTGGGAACAGTTATGATGAAGAGCAGCTAAGGAGTTTGACTGGGCCATCAGCTGCTGGCAGAATCATGAAGCTTCAGAATTTTGAAGACTTATCCACTATGATCACACTGAATAGTGAATTTATCAAAAAAGTGTGCATGGGTAAGTCCAATGTAGTTGTAGCCTCGTAACTGGGGCAAACCCAGCTATGCCAAAACCAGAATGATTTTGCTTGATTTGAGAAGTCACCCCCATGCTTGTTTGTTAGTGTTTCACCGACAGTCATCGCAAATGCTAAAGTAAACCATCACTTAGATGTAAAACAAAACCTGAATCCTTTCAGCATGTAGCTAACTGCTATACAAATTAATCAACTTTCAGCAAGATTTTTAAAACTACTTAGGCCTGAACTTTCAAGCTATCATCTTATCAATAATCAGGACTCGTCATTAACTGAAGGACACCGGGAAAGCTCGAGCTGTCATGAATGAATGAGGGCATGCTTCAGAAATGGAATAAAGTTGTCAAATTACATATTTTTCCACACAGACCTAAGCATTGTTATGTGTATGTCTACACNATTAACTTTTCCAGGAAAACAAGTACTGGGGAAAAAAGTATAAATATTTTAAACAAACATTCATTTATTTGTAGATAGCAATGCCCCCATCTAAGGAAACTTGCTTCAACTCTGGCCAGTGTTTTACTTCTTTCGTCTCCTTGGTCTCTGTGTATATAGATATTTATTACTCATATTGTTGTTATTTCTATTACAATAGCATCTACGTGTTCTCTCCACAAACCACTGTCTCATCGTATTAGTCACTGCACAGGTTTTACCAGCTTTACTAGGGCTTAGTTATGTCTTCATTAAAATAAGTGGACTTTTTTGCAGAGCCAAGTACCACTAAGAATGAGGAAGTTGCAGAGTGTGCACAGTCCAACTTAGAGATATCCGATCAGTCTCCACTGGGATCACTTCTGGCATTTTAAAATCTCTCCAGAGCATCAAACAGCTGCCATTTTCTAGATTTAAACAGCTGCCATTTTCTTTCTTTTCTTTTAAAATAAGCTTTTAAAGACGCATTTCCTCTCCTCACACTGTAAAACGTGTGATCTTCTTGCCCTAAATTACATTGATCCAAGATATAGGATGGGGAGCAGGAATTTGAAACCAGTAACTATTTTCTTACTGCAATCTGTACTATAACCTATTGGTACTAGAGGTGAAAGCTCTGCATTTTTATGAAAGCTTTTCCAACAGCACAAAGCATATGCTCAAAACTTTGAATGATAGGTATCTTATATTAGACACCTAAATCTGAAAAATTTAGCTCTCCCTTTTGCTGATTGTAAAGCCTTTGCTACGGGGTGGAAAACTATCTTCTTTTTTTTTGTGTGTGTGTGTTTTGTTTTGTTTTATTTAAGTTTCTTACAATCTGTAAAGTATAATTTTCCCCTCCAGACTCATACAGTTGGATTTCTTGTAGAGAGGGAGTCTTACTTTATGTATGGAAATGTACCAAAAATAATACTATTAAAAAGGTTTAAAAGATTTCCTAAATGCTTTCAAAATACATTGCTTGTCCTGGAAAAGACTGAGCATATAGCCTATACATGCTAGCGTAGTAGAGTATTATGTAAAGAGTTTGCTAGTCAGAGTTTTAATTTCCTAGACACATGCTTATCACATTGTCATACCATAGTACTTACATGACATTACTTTCCATATTTCTTTAGGTGTGTTATAAGAGCACATAAACATAACAACTGCAATTCAGTGGGTGCCTTGTGACCATCTAACTGATTATATAAAAAACTGCCCATCACAGTAATGCCTGAATGTAATGAAACTGAATTTGAGAATTCTTATTGCAGCTATTTTCATACTTCTGCTAATTGCTGACAAATCTTATCTTGGGGTTACTTGCTGTATTTGTCTGCATTCAATACATGCGTGTGTGCATGGGTGTGTAAAATCTCATTACCTGCTCATTACCAGAAATATTCTCAATTCATCACAAGATTCAGCAGTAAGGCTGGACCCTGCCTCAGAGCTAAAGATCATCTTTTAAGTACCATCTGGGCAGAGCTGTATGTCAGTATGAGTGCTGTAGAATTACAGCCTACCTATTGCTCACAGGGTATTTCGGGACCAACATCATTGCAGAAGTCAGGTAATGCTAGCAGTAACAAAGTTTATGAATTCTTGGACTTACTGTTGTATACTTTGGACAAATGCCTGCGGTCTTCAGGTAGGGATTCTCGCATTCTAACATAAAAAACCTCCCGCATCCTAAATCACATATTTAAGTAAGCAATCTGTATTTTTGTGACCACCACTTAAAAGGCTGGATAAGCAAGTGAGATGGCTAAAAGATGTCTGTTTCTCTTTCAGACCCTGTCAGGGAATGTATAGATGAGGATGGAAACAAAAAGAGAGTAAGTATATTGCCTGGGTCATCCCTTTGGATTTCAAGATACAAAATTCATGCAGGACGATGGTTACCTTCATACATAATCTGAAACACAAAGCGCTGGACAATGTTCAGTATTAAGAATTATTTTGGAGGAGGAAAAGGCCGGTTACTGATGGGTAACTTTGCACGCAAAGGAGACTACCTCTAATAACACCTGATCTTGTAACGTGTTGAATACTATTGAAGGTAGTGTAGATCCAAAACTTGTGACAGTGTGTGTCTTCCCTGGCAAAGAAAAATGTATTTTCAATTCCTGGGGAAAGAACTGGCAAAGCCAAAAGAACTGGCCAAAACAGAGGTGCACGTATAGGGAGAGGCAACGTCTTTGTCCAGACACTCTCCTTCTGCTAAAAATACAGGTACTTTATCCCCATGAAAATTTTATAGGAATGTAATTACTGTGTGATAGTCATCTCTCTAGGGAAAACCACCTCTTAGGTAATGAAATCAAAGTTCTTAGTGTTTGTTTGCAGAAAAGCTTTTATTAATCCTGAGAAAATACTCGTAAATGTTAGTAAACCTGTCTGATCTCTCAAAAATGATCCACTCTAAGAAAGGAATGATGTAGATGTTATAAATGGTGCAGTTCCTTCATATCAGGTGAAATGGCAAGGTTTTTGAGTGTATATGATACTTCATGCATTTAAAAATATTAGCATAAGCTTTTTTCTAGTAGGGGTCAGTTATGAGGTCTACCCTAGGATTTATCTTGAATTTCCAGTACATTAAAAATATTGCTTTGGTTTTTCCCTTGTGAAAAGGACATGACTGTAAGGAAGGATGTGGCCAATAAAGATATGCTTCTGAATTGTCTAGACATAGGGAATATACTTATGTCAAAGCTGCTTTACACGGTTGGCCTTGGTCAGCTGGTCAGAGCACAGAAAGGCTTTAGCTAGGTGGGACACTAAGTATAAACTGGTGGCTTTGAGGCTGACAACATAATTAAGAAAAAACCAACAAACAAAATCTAAACTTGAAAAACTTTCTTAATTTAAAACAAAAAATAATCAGATTCTTGTTGTTTATTCATTTGAATTGCATGTGTGCAAGCTTCTGGGCTCCTAGAAACAGACACAGGTACATGTAGATAAGTGCTGTGAAGCCTCAATGTGAATTTCAGACGTGTCAGGTTTCATTTTTTGGGTGATAAACTTAAAGCACAATTTCCGTTCTGGCTAGAACACTTTCAGAAGAAAAGAAGTGAGTCTCCAGTCTGTATTAAAAATGAACAACACTCTCAAATTTAGGGGGATTTTGTGGTACCTCTTCTGTCAGCCAGAAAAAAATGGGTTTTAGAAGACACTGCCAACAAGGTAGCCATTACCTTTTGGAGCAGACTGTTGAGCATCCCATGGTCTACAGGACTCCATGGAAATGCTCTGCTTCTGGTGTTGAGCACCCATACTCTGAATTCCTCTGCTGACTCACAGTCAGTATCATGCCATCATTGGCCTGTTACCCACTTCCAGAATAGTCTACAAATCCACAGGGATGAAGAAGCAAGGCTCTTTGCTAATTCAGAAAACACAGGCTCTTATATCGGTTCCATAATATTTCAGACATTACTCAGAGTTACGGCAGAAGGCTCAGTTCCCCAACGGGATGTCTGTCATGCACCTGGAGATTGTGGGAACTGTTCTCTTGCAGTTTGCAAGGAAATCAGAGTTCTCAGTATCAAAAAACTCACACTAAATCCTATTTAATATCATGAGTGATGTGACTTGTTACATTTTTTTCGTTGTTATTACTTCTACCCTGGAAATGACTGTTGAAGGAAGATTATGGCTAACGTTAGTAGTGCAAGGACAGAAGATCAAGTGTGGTAGGTCAGGCCAAAGATCCATCCAACCCCCTGTATTATGTGGCCAAAAATAGAAGTCAGGGAGGAATGTAAGTGGACATATATGATACTTCCCCAAACTTTCCTAGCCTTGAACAATTTGTGACTCGGGGACAGCCTGAGCTGCAAGTGGCATCTTTTTGTGTTTCATAGTGCTCAATAGTTTTCTCTTCCATGAATTTGTTCAGTCATTCTTTGAATCCGTGTATGTTTTTAGTACTGATCATATCCAGTGGCTAAATTATCATATCCAGTAACTAAATTAAAAGGTGCCAGCTGGTGAATGCAGTTGAGGTACACGGCCCTCTGTCCTGCAGATGCACATAAGAGGAAGGGTGTGCAAGTCCAGGTCCATAGGTTCAGAGCTCCCTTAGAGAGGAAGTCTGAGGCTTCCTCCGGTGTGCTGGCAGGCTCATCGGTTTCAGCAAACTTATCCTTCACAATTTAGAAACCTCTGCTTTTGCTTTCCTTTCTGTCTTATTCTTACTCCTACGTTTTCATATCAATTGGGATTTAGGCTTTCTTTGTCTTCAGAGTCCCTGTGTTTTCCTTTGCACCAGGATTCTTGGCTTTGTTTGGATCATTCAATTGATTTTTTTTTGTTTTAATGTGCTGTGCTTTTCTTTTCCAGCTTTTAGATGTTTTCCAATAGATGTCCTGTTACGGAGTGAAATAAAAACAATTAAATATTTACGGAAGTTAAAGGGTCTTTTGCCAGACTTGCACAGCTGTATATGTACCCTTCCAGGTGCTCCACTTTTAGTGAATTGTAGGCGAGAAAACTGTAATTAAAAAACATACAATTTCTTCCTATCTAAATATTTTTTTCCATATTTAAAGCTCCTCATGTTACTGTTTCACAGCTTCCTCTAGGCTCACAAGCCTGAAAAGTATTAAGCCGCTTTCTCACAGTCCTGAAACATACAAAGCAGTATGTAACTTGTAAATTAAAGCAGTGAATTAACTCATATTTAATACGTAAATTTTTATGGCTGCAAATCTGGCAATTCGCTTTTAGTCTTGAGAGTATCACGTAGCTCAGAGATACAGAGCGGTACTTTTGCATCACTGTTCTCGGTTTGCACACTAGTGCCAAGAATAGTCTGAATTATGCTGTGGTTACCTAGATATTTTGCCACTTTGCTCTTCCCTTTCACGGGAATGATGGGCAAGCTGAAAAGGAAACGATGGGAGATAACCTTGCCCAATAGCAATCATCTTTTCATCCCCACATGTTTCTGCTTGTGAATATCAAGACATGTTATCCAGTTCATAGAATGACTGTCTCACTTATTACTAGTGCTTCTGGACTCACCTCTGTAGAGTCAGGTCTGGAAAGAGCTGTTTCCCACATTTGGGGATATTCTTGGGAATGCAGACCTTGGGGATGAACATTCTGTTTTGAAATTCATTGAGCCTATTTATTGACTTTAGAGCTTTGCGGGATTGGGGCCAGAAAGCTCAGCTTTTTGCAGATATGAATCTTGAGATATTCCAGATTGTGACCACATCTATTTCTCTGTCATTTAATACTATGTAATCCTGGTGCCTTAAAATTTAGATTGTTCTTTAGAAAATGAGAATATCGTTTATATTTTATTTTTAATTTTACAAACCCACTATGTATGTCTAATAACATTAATCTGGTAAAGGAACAATTTCCCTTCAGCAAGGGAGGAACTGTTTTAAAGTTTTGAACTTGTGGATAAAATAACTAGAGTATTCCACGCCTTTCCAGCTTGGAACAAATACTGTTAATTCCTGCTGTGCCATGACCATCTGTGCACGGAGCTTTTTCTAAAATAATTTTTTGGCTTATGAAAACTAAAAGCTTTGACATTTAAAGAAAAGCTAAGGGGAATTCTTTATTGACTATGCTACCCATGCATGCTGTAGAATGGCTAAGCTAACAATAGATGGAGTACCAGATATTTCATTCTGCTGTAACAAAACATCTCCTATTCTAGACTATTATCTTTTGCTTGGATTTTCAGAATCTATTTCTTACAGTGTTGCTAATTTAAACTTTCTCATCCTCATGAAGTCCTTAATATACTGCATTCTATTATTTAATTATCCAAGGCTAATTTGGGCAGCACTGCTGTCAGTGTCACTTTACTTGCTAGCTGTAGGAGCATAGCAACAGCAAAGTTTTGCATTTTGCTCCCCTCCACCCATGTTCTTTTCAATTGTTAAATATCCATGCCTCCCTATCTAGCCTGGTGACAAATGGACATTACCGGACCAGTGCCACACTGTGACATGCTTTCCAGGAGATTACACAGTCCTGGAGAGTCACCAAATTAACTGTGAGAGGATGCCAAAACCGGTATGTCACAGCAATCTTCCTGCTGTTAAGATTGAAGAAACTTGTGGCTGCCGATGGATGTGTCCATGTGAGTATCTATCTTTGCATGCGTGGCCTCCCTTCACATTGCTTGAAAAGTTTGTCAGAAACGTAATGCTGAATGGAGCTGCTCAGTCATTGTACACGTCAAAGTTGACTGAGGTGGGAGGAATTAACACTGTACACAGTTTAAATAGCTAGGTGTGTGAGAGTCTCACTGATGCCTAGAATGTGTTATGCAAGTTCAGGGCCACTGCGAGCTTATTTTTTACGTTAGCATAGCTATATTGCTTTATCAGAGAATCTCACACTTGATTTCCAAAGCTGTGTCAACTGGGAAGGAGGGTGTATGGAAGAAAACAGAAATTTATCTCAGTGTGCAATAAGCAAGTGATGTATTCTTGGTCCATCTCTAGGCTTGAGGGTTTGGCCTGACCTCAATCGAGTGCGTGTATTAAAGAAACAACAACAACAAATGCTCCCTGCCTCCATAAAACCTCACACTGAGTATTCGAGCAGAAATGGTGAACACTGCGTGATTAGTGCCTTGGCTGAAATGACAGGAACAGAAATTAAGTCCACCTACTCACATTTACAGGGTGGAGGGATTCAGCCCTGAGGCTGGTGATTTGTTTATTAAAAAAAGATTCTTTAGGAAAATCCCACATATTTGAAAGGAAGACTCGAGGGAGGAAGATAAGAATGGTGATTTCAAGAAAAACAAAAAAGAGCTGGAGCTTCTGGGTCACCCCAGTGTCCAGACAGGTGCTCTGACAACAGTGAGGTGGTGGCAGTCTAGGATAAAGGAGGCAGCGATGCCTGGCTGCGTGCAGCATGGCACAGAGCATCAGCCCATTAGCTGTCACAGGGAAGAACACTTCATGGTGGAATGAGGGGTAGGCTCAGCCACTGAGTTTTTGGTACACCTTACCCTGTGTTCGGGGACTAAGCCTCACCTTCTCTCTGTGCCAAATGCACTGTAGCGATATGCTTGATTTCCATAGAAATTATTTTGAATTATATGTCCAAAAGATCAGACAGAGTAACCTTTAAAGGTTGTGGCTATACAAAAGAATGCATTTCTACAGCCCAGTCAGGCATGCTACTACAGCTAAAATTTGCAGAAATCTCCAGAGTAGGAACCTGTAGGTGTTATTTTCAATAGTGTTTAAATCCTGTTCAGAGCCTGAATCTCTTTGACTTTAGTGAAGCTTAGAGGACGGTACTCCCCAACATAATTCTGAAAACTGGGCTAACATCTAAAGTCATATGATTACTTTCTAAAGTAAATCAGAAGCCTATGCATACTTTCTTTTTATACTCTCAATATAAAATGTCCCCTGCTGAACTGGCTGTTTTAAGAAAAATTTCTTCAAGGCACTGCTTGAAATATCTAAGCTGGGTAGCTAGATTTTGATCCCTAAACTGTTAGATGTCCAAAATTTTAACACCCCAGTTCTAGCATTTCCTAAAAGCGCATTTGATTAGTCAAACACTTTAAAGCTAACATTTCTGTTTTGATATAAATATTTCAAAAAGGTAGGAAGATTTTAGTTGAATAATCATGAATATTTTATAACATTTAAAAGATACTCTTAGTGATATCTACCCATTAAAAGTGTATCTGTAATAATTTTCTCAATGCTAAATGTATTGGTAGCAACATGAAGGCATTACTTTTGGCATCCATTTTGGCATCCATTGGGCAAAACATGTCTTCATAACAATTTTCTGAAAGGATGAAATGAAAATTACCATTCGTACCATTGATTATCATGAAAAGACCTATAGTTGACTTGAGATTGCTGCTGTTTAACATTAGCTAACATTTGTTTAGCTCTGTGTGAATTTAGTGAGCCATGATATGCAAAATTTAACTTTTTTTTTCCCAAGGTGGTACAGCTTGTGATGAGTAAGTTTTCATATGTTGTAAGAGGAGGGAAAAATCCCAACCCCATCCAGATGATCAAAACCCCATTGGTTAAAGTGCCCTTGTTTCAATGACTACTTAGCAAAATCAGGGTGATGCTGTGTTAACTAAAGCAACATCCATAGCAGGTGGGAAGGCTGATTCTGATGCTGTATGTGCTGAAGTCGCAGCCAAAACTCACAGAAATCAGTAAATTTTAGAGACGGGCGTAGCAAAGTAGATCCTTAGTAGGAGGTCAGTGTGTTTCAGCATCTCTTTGTTATTATGGATGGAAGCTGGTTAGGCAGTCTGCACTGCGGGAGCATGGCAGCGCATGCTTAGTTTACTCACGATTCAGCAAAGTAGCATTCAGTTATTTAGAGAACTAGAGGCCTTTCAAACAATTGCTTGACAGTGCAGATGATATGACATGCTTTTGCAAAGAGGAAGTACTTGAAAAAGTGTTCTTCCTATGTCATGTAACTGAGTTCAAAGAATAGATCAGGAGTTACACCGTGAAGGTGTTTGCTTGCTGCAGTAGTTAAAAATTTTATAGCAATATGTTTTGCAACGTGTGATTCATGGCTCTTGGGAGTTTGTGGAGTATTAAATGGATTTAAATGGATTGCATTCATACATTCTGTGCTACAGAATACCTATGAGAAATTTTAAAAGGATTCCCATTATTCTTAGAACTTTTTCAATGTCCATGAATAAAGAAAGGTTGAGAAACATGGATTTACTGATAACTTGTTTCATTGTTTATACATGAACTTTATAAGAAGGTGCAGTAGACTATCTGAAGATGCTCCAGTGTTCTAAAGGGATGTACCTTTTGACAGTTCAGTGCCTGACATTACACAAGATAGGCGCTTTTTTTCCTTCTCTTTTTTTTAAGCACAAGTTGTTGTTTGCTGTTTTTCTTGGGAAATTATTTGAAGGTCAATGAACGGGAAAGAGGTTATTCTCAAATCTCAATTAGAAGCCAAGTAGCTGAATTATTAACAATGATAATTTTCTTCCTACATGTTTAGCTGACATTTGCTTTTATTGTCCTCATTATCTTTAAGCAAAAGATTTGAAAATGCATGAGTCAGAAGCATCCTTTTGCTCAGGGCTGTTTTTTTTTTTTGGGGGGTACTTGTGAGATTAGGATCCTCCTTGTTGTCCAGTTAGTGAAGACAAAGATGTGTTTATAATCTAATGACCAGGGCACCGAGCTATCAATTGACTATTGGTTTATCCTGTGCACATTATTAGATTTTCCTGTTTCCCCACTGAGGAAAAAAAAAAAAAAAGTCCCCTGGTATTGGCTTGTGATGTGTTTGATAAGAACGGAGTAGTGTTATTTTGTTTCAAATATAATACTGTACAGAATAAAGTGCCACGCCATAATAAAAATCCAATGCAAAAATAAAAAAATAAGTATGTTACAGTCTTTCTACATATAAGGAAGGGATACATTTTCCCTGCTTTCATTTTTCTTATAAAATTTATTAATAAGTCAGATTCAATGTGAGTAAACTTCATGGTAAGGGATTTTCTATGAGTTTGTCCAAATCTTTTGCAATACTAATTGCTCCAGGCAAAGATACTTCAAAAAAACCACATGATGAAGTATTTACCAAAGTTTCTTGTCAATGATTTGCTGCAGCAGTTGCAATTCATTACCTTCCTCGCTATCTCAGTTAATTGATTCCACATGCCTATAACAATTGTGAAGAAATAGTCTAATTTAAAGAAAAGCAAATGCCTATATGGCTTTTTTTTTTTTTTTTTTTTATTGATGTGCAGGCGTCTGTATAGGAAGCTCATCTCGACATATCGTCACTTTTGACGGGTTGAATTTTAAGCTGACCGGCAATTGCTCCTACACCTTGTTTCAAGACATGCAACAGGGTGTTGAAATTCTCCTCCATGAAGGACCATGCAGATCAACACCGAAGATGAACTGCATGGACTCCATTGAAGCGAAACATCATGGTGTATCTGTTCAGCTCTTCAGTGACATGGCAGTAAGCTAAACACAATGAAGTGATCTATGCATTGTCTGCTTGTGCTACAGAATTTCAGGTTATGGGGACAAATTTGTTCCCTTTATGCAGTTTCTATTCCCCTTGCAGCCTATTCTTAGGCTTCTGAGCGAATGCCTCGTTTTAATTTCATGATACAATCTTCATTCGCATAATGAGCCAGACATGTTTCTTTTCTTGTTCTCCCCGTTGTGCTAGTATGACAATGTCAAGAACATGGGATTTGGCAACGTCTCTCTGATACTTCTGCCAGAAAGGCAGGAATTATGGATAGCATGTCACTGGGCTCTGATTGTCCTCTGTTGGCAGGGGTCCTTTACACAATGTTATAATTTGGTGCATGGGAGAGCGGTCTGTATTCTTCACAAGCCTATGCATGACTGGCTAGTTGAAGAGCTAGACCGTTGGTTCTTACCTTGTGTGCAGGTGGGCCTCAGCATCAGATGGAAGGCCATCTTAGTATTTATTATGTCTGTTGTGTGGGCAGACAAGTATTCAAATTCAATATGACACATCTTCAGTCTCTGGGTTCCTCAGACACACAGGAGTCAGCTAGCCCGCAGAGGTGATCTCGTCTGACTTGTGTAGCAAAATAGGACAGACCAAAATACCTGCACCCAGTTCTGCATGGTGAATGACAGCCTTGACTGTCACTGGGGATTATTGATGGTCAGGGTCTGTAGGTGGCATTTTAACTTCATCTCATTAGATTGCTAGTCTGTATATACGTGATGCTGAAGGAATGCACTCATGGGAAAATGTTGAAAGAGTTGTACATATAATGCACAGAAGGAAGGTCAATTAGTTCTATACATCTTTAGACTCAACAGAAAGTTTCAGCTTGCAAAATTGATTCTTATGTCCAGATTCGGTTGGATCTTCAAGTACTTGTGAAGTCAAAATGTGTTTCAGCTGTAAGATTGTGTTGATTTTAACTGCTTGCTAGAACTGATGTGATGATCTTGCCTTTTTGAAAACAGGTGGCTGTTAACGGTGAAAGGGTTCATATCCCCTATTCTAGCAGTTTGTTTGAAGTCACAGTCTATGGAGCAATAATGCACGAAATCAGGTTCTCCCATCTTGGACACAATCTCACATTTACTCCAAGAAATAATGAATTTATTCTTAAACTTAATTCAAAGAGTTTTTCTGCAGGAACACAAGGGCTTTGTGGTAAGTTTGAAAACTAGTGATTTTAACAGCATCCTGCTTGGGCTTGAACTGCTATTTATGTTATCAGAATTTGCATGGCCCTGAACCTTTAAACTCTTGGCTGGACTGATTTCCCTGTTGTTGGCACATTGCTAATCTATGTAGGTTTTCTACTATGGCCATCAGTGTAACAGCTCATTGACTCCCAGTAATACTTTGGAAAGAACACGCTAGACACGTCCCATGTTTTACTTATTTCACATTATCTTTTCAAGGATTTTTTTTTTTTTTTTAATGAAAGTTTAACTTTAGGTTCTTACATATACATTTATGTGAGAGACATGACCTATGCTTTCATTGAAGGTGGAAGGTTTGTGAGGGGTACTACTACCTGGGAGAATTAATTCTATGGTATCCTCAATGGTATAATCTACTGTATAGCTTATACATCTGTGGCATAACCTATACCTACTGTAATAGGGAAACAGGAAATAAGGCCCAGGGATTTTACGCTTCTATTGATAATAGTTCTAAGGACTATCACTCATTCCTCTTCCCCTTGGCATTCACCAGGCGGCCTCAACCAGCTTTGTCTGTCCTGTGCCTGTTTTCTCTCGGTTTATTTTATTGCTGCCTGTATTCAGACTCTTTCTTTTCCTTTTACTCACCCTCCTAGGGGTGTGTGACCAGAACCACATCAATGACTTCACGTTACGTGATGGCTCCGTCACTCCTGACAGCAGCGTGTTTATTCAGGACTGGATGGTGGAAGAGCCAGGAAAGATCTGTGAAATCCGGAGAGAAGACAGATGCTCTGAGCACGCAACGAGCCACTGCCACCTTCTGCTCTCTGATCGGTTTGCAGAGTGCCACAGGGTGATCTCCCCCAACATGTTCTATGAGGCCTGTGCAGAGAGCAGCTGCTATGAGGATGAAGCCTGCGAGATGATAACTTCCTACGCTCACATCTGCAGGGAAAATGGTGTCTGCATCGACTGGAGAACACCCGACTTTTGTCGTAAGGGCTTAACAATGCATTAAAATATAAGAAACCGCCTAACTTGGTGATGGTGGTGACAATCACCATCTCATCAGTGTAATACTAGTTTTTGAATACCGTGTAGTGGGGCAGAAGTTCCAAATCGAGCTTCCCATGTAAGTGGTATGTCAGATCCGATAACGGGTTTGTCATCCACTAAGTTGCATATTATGGAAAGAGTGTTTCTTAGTAAACTGCTAACTAGTAAAATGTAAGGTAGTTTTGCAAGGCTGGAGGGATAACCTATGAAATAAAAATACTGTGAAAGCTACGCACAAGCAAACACAGCTATCTGACAGTATCTGATTCTGCAGCCCCATCGTGGGGCCAGGTTTGAACTGAGAGTCTGCTCTGATCCTGCTAGCCAGTTTTAGATGCAGATATCATTGCTTTGGTACAGACACTGGCAAATCTGTACAAGGTGGATAGGGAAACTTGTAATTTAGAGTAGTGGAACTGCTCGTCACCGTCATAACAAACTAACTGCCAATGACATAAAATAAGACTTTTCTGAATTCTTTGTAATAGTTTCTGCAAATTCTCCACATTCCAACCAAAGCCTAAACCTTTCGGACTGTGATGGAGGAGCCAGTGTGATTTAAAGTTTCTACTGCAGTGAAAAATGGGGAAATAGCCACTCTCTGTGGTACGTTTCCTTGCCAGCACATGCCAGCTACGCTGATCAAACTGGCTGTGATTTACTTGGCAAACCCGTTTCTCCTTCTGGCTGTGTTTCACTTGTGGTTTGGAGGTGAAGAGTTTGTGCTGTGAGAAAGCAGTATAGCAGGAGGTGAGCCTTGCAAATTGCCCAGAGCACAAAAGAAGCAGGACAAGCATGCTACTGCTGAGTTCAGATGGTTGTCGTTACCTGCTCCCATAAATTCTTATAAGAAGTTATGCCCTATCTTCCTGTTCCTTTGTTTGGTTTTTTTGTTTGTTTTCTTTTTTCTCCTGACAAGCTTATTATGAGGCATACCTAAAGATCTGCCAAAAATGCAACATATAGTTAAGTACAAATAAGTAACTCTTGAGGTGGCTTATTCTACACCTTCTGCTGTTAGTCTGTCTGCAGCAATGGTTACAGACATTCAGCTATTCACTCACAGTGTTTCTGGTTTAGTCAGGTATCTGAGATATGTGTGTATGTATGTAGGCATTTTCTTTCCCAGCTAGCCCCTCCTGTAGTGTCTTGTATCACAGTTGTTTTTCGCATCTCCTGCCTTTCCAGTTTAATCAGTTCTCGTTACCTTGCTTTCTTTCCCTCTTGCTGGCCAGGTACTTTTCATTTCAGAACTGGAGAACCAGCATCCTAAAGACATGATGCTGCAAGAACTCAGTACATGTTTTGGTTTTGTTCATGTTTTAAACTCAGACTGAGGGAATGATGGGGTAGGAAGTCAAGAATGTAAATTTGAATTTGGCCTGAGCCTTCAGTTAGTGTCTTAAATATCTTTCCAGAATAGGTTATTGAAGAACATGTTGCTGTTGCAGACTGAATCTTTTAAGAAACAACACAGTCTGTTTGGAATATAGTCCTAGAAAACAGAGGGAGAACAGTACCAGCCATTTTCCAAATTTAGTGCTTCAGTCGGACTTTGCAAATTGTAACATCCAAGGCTAATGTCACTGAAATACCTTAATAACTCTCAGCAGTTTTCAAATTCCTATCTTGTTACTCAGCATGTACCAGGATAGCCGAATAGTTGCCCATTTTAACACTGGTTGCATAAAGCAGTCATTAGTGTCCTAACAATAGCAACATCTTCCTTCAAACAGGTGCATGTGTGCAACTGGCAAAAATAAAATTGCCAATTACAGGACATTGTACAGGTTACATTTATGACTAAATAGGCAGTGCAGCTTAATCACTCTACCACTACATGTTTAATAACAATGGCACCGTTCTGGAATACCTTGCTTCCCTCCCCCTACTCCAGTGAATCTGTCATTTTTTCTCGGTTTGATTTGGGTTTTTGTCATGCCATATTGGGACATTTCAAGCAGTACAAGTCCCTCCTGACTGGTCTGCCTGGATGGGTAAATATTCCTGCTGGAATAACCGATAAAGCCTGTTCTCCATCCTGCGCTCATTCAGTTCCACTGCCTGAGCTTTCGTTGCTCCCTTTCGGGAGGGTGCATGTGTTGAGTGCTATCTGGCAGACTTCCAGCTTTGTGTCAATGGAAGGAGGGAAATTTTACTCCTAGGTGGGAATGCATAGTGGGGGAGATTTTTTTTAATTGTATTTTTTTTTTCTAGACCCACACTTGGTAGACTTGTGCTGCAGCAGCCTGTAGCTTCCACTGATAGCCGTGTAACCCTGATGCATAGAACATGCACCCCTTGAGCAGGCTCACCCTCACAGTGAATGACTGCTGAATAGAGTTTCCACTTCAATGACAGTATGGGCTTTATCTTAATGTGAAGATCCTAGAGACTGGTAACAAATCACTGCATTGCTAATATCGACACCTGTTGGGATTCAGTTTTGTGTAGAGAGGAACCTTTATTCACCTGGAAATAGGATTGTTTATACAGTGATGAATGAATGGACTGAGATACATTCATTCTGCAGTTACAAAAGAAATGGCAGCTCATATGGAGGTTGCCAAAGCCAGCTTTGAACTGCATAGCCAAAGAAATAAGTACCAGTTAGCAAATTTTGCTCAGAAAGCAGAAATACTCAGAAGATAAATGACAGCATCAGCAGTAGCTGCTAATATGCTAATGCTTCCATAAGTGCTTCTCAGGAGCTCTTTACACTCATTTATGTGCAATATGGACATGTCCTCTAGGTACTTGCCAATACTAGCTTGCAAATAAATTAAATTTAGATAGATAGTTGATGCTCGCATGGTGTATGAAACGAGCCGCTAGTTGGTACTGCTCAGTAAAGCTGTAGTTCTTTTGAGGAGGATGCTGGCGGCACTCAGCAGCTGCAGAGATTCCTGGAAAAACATTTTGCTTAGAAATAACATTTTTCATGAGCCATTCTGGTTGTTGGAGGGTTTTGTGTTTTGTCTTTCATTGGTTGTTTTGCAGACCCAGGTTAGAAAGCAAATGCATAACAGGCCGTGCCTGCTCAACTGAGGGGCAGTGACATTTGGCAGAGAAGCCAGAACAAGGGTCGGGAGAAGGAGAGAGAAGCAATGGGATACGAGAAACCTTTAAACCAGCCCTGCTAATGAAGGATTTGTGTAGTGGAGCTACCCTGAGATTATTCACTGCTCTTCATTCGCTGTGTAAGCGAGGCATGCTGGCAAGGACCATAACAGCTGAAGGATTTAAATCATGAATTGGAAATCAACAGTATGGGGGTGGCTTTACAACTGCCTTCAGCTGACGTGGGACAGTTTTTATCTTCCTCTTCCATCTCCAGCCGTGCATTCCCACTCCGTTGGGTGTGCTGGCAGTAGTCCTCACGTGCTGCTTCGTGAGCTCTGAAAACTAGCTGCAAAAGGGAAAAAAGTGCCATTGGGAAAGAGTAGCTGAGGTGAGGAGATTAAGAGGGGACTACCCCTTTTGATGGCAGCACTGATCTAAGTTGGTTTAATGTGGCCTTGAAACCACTCCCAAGAACTTTGGAAAAACCCTTCTACACATATTCCTTTGGATAAAGCGGACCTGCTAAGGGAGGTTTAAGAAAACTGTGCCTGAGCAGTCCAGGGAGGTTGACTGGCAGCTGATGAGGCCCTATGCACTCCAGCTTCATCAGCACCGGGGTTTTAGCTCTCCTTTTGGCTGCACATGACAGTACAGTGAGGCAAAAGGCATGCCAGCAGTATGTGACCTCAGGAGCTAGCTGGCTGCTAGATTTGTGCTAAATTATACTCCCGATCAGAAAGGTGTGGCGTTGTCACCTGCAAAGATGATATCCATTTAGTACTTTAACCGAAGATGCTTTGTCTTGTCTCATCTGTTTGAGCCACAGAGTGAATCCCAGTGCAAACTGTCACTAGATCTTTCACTCTGAATTTGTTTAAGAGTTTATTTTATTTTGATGGACTTGTACCTTCTGTAGATCCCAATAGAAGTTATTTTCTCCCAACCAGTATCTACTAGGAATAGCTACTGTAATTTAAAGGAAAAATAAGCAGCCGAAGAAAAGTCAATACTTAAATATGCCAGATGACCCTTTGAAATCATAGGTTTACAGGAAACTGTTTGGTTGTCGTTTGGTGTCCCTCCCCCTCTGCCTCTCTTTTATTATTCTTTTCCTTTTTTGAAAGGAAAGGTTACGTTTTAATGAGGCCAACAAACAGAATACAATATCAACATATGGTCATAGTAGCATCATACAGGCTAGTATTTGAGGCAGATTTCTTTTGAAATTAATTTGGCAGAAGAATTACTCTTCTATTACTTGGTTTTCAGCCTTATTTTCCCCTTTTGCTAGTAACCGCAGTCTTTTCCTGTTCATTCAGAAACAACAGGCATTTGAGGTGAACACTGAAATATCCGTCTGGGAGGGCGGCTAGTTGAAATACTTGTTTCTGAGGCTGCTTGTGGGGAGCCCTTCGTGCCTTCTCACATTCCATACCTCTGGCAGAAGTTTCTATAGAAAAAACAAAGTTACCTGTTCTACCATGTAGAACTTGGCCAAATACCTAAAGCATAAGGGCAGTAACGTGTCTGATGTAGCTTTCTACAATTGCCTGGTTGTCATTGTGGCAATAGGATGAAAGGATGGTTCGGATGATTTTCTGGACATTGATGGAGCTTATCGCGTCTCTTGACACTGCTTATGCACATCGCATTCCCGTGCCCCCAAGGACAGAGGTGACTTCAAAACAAGGGCATTCACATCAGCTCATTTATACTTCTTTTGCAAAACATAACCACCTCATTTCATCCTTCCTTGAGAAAACATTGCAGATTTACACTGGCACACAGGCTTTTTGATAGCCTGTCTGTAGTGTAGGGCATGGTTCTTCATTGCTTTTTTTTTCACTCCTGGCTCCTTATGCCAGCCAAAGAGGAGGAAGGAGAAAGGGCTATGTTACAAGAAGTACATCAGAGGCTTTAGCATTGCTACTTACTCTGCTTGAGAGCTGTCCAGGTTCTATGCTGATGGGCATCAGCATTAAACTGTAAAATAAATTAATGTAATTCTGTGCAGAGAAGGCTTACTAGATGTACTTTAGGGCTAGTGGTAGGTAAGCAAGATGAATGCCAGTGTGCTAGTGTGCTTACTCACACTGGAATAAAAAAGTAAATGACACACTACCGTGATTCGTGCTGTGGAAGTATTTTCACACATTCATTACAGCTGACCTGAGACCATCACAGGAAATAAGCACTGGTGCTTACTCTAGACACCTTGTTTAGAGAACTGTTTCTGGAAACAAGCTTTTCTGGAAAACACAGTATAGTCTACGTAGCTGCTAGTACAGCTTTATAAGCAGGTGATTTTTCCTGTTTTACTTGGATAGAACTTTCTGTGTTTTCAGAATCCAGTCAAAGCATTTCATGGTGGGGTTGGACTCCCCATCAAGTTCCTGTGGCTTTTCCAGTTCCTCTGCATCTGCTGAACTATGATGCTTATCCACACATACAAACATAGACTCCAATACACCACAATTAATTGGATTTAGCATGTCTTGAAGCAGAAAAGGGTTAACGTTAAAGACTTTTCTGTTTCCTTCGGCTGCTAAGAAGGGTGTATGTACACGGTCCAGCTGATGAATGCTTGTTTGGTAGGGAGCTCAGGTCTTCATTCAGTAATTTTCTTTCAGTGTTTTTTATCAGGGGATTGAAAAAAATTTTTGTAAACCTCACAGCAGTCACAAACTGGGAAATAAGAAACACTTTTCCAAGTGGAAGCTGTAGAGAAAAATAAAGTAGACTTAAGGGAATACACAGTATGAAAGCTGTGTCCATAGGTTTCTTGAATAGCTGTAGCCTTAGTTTTGTGTTTGCTTTTAGAGACAACACCCTCAGTCTTGTGAACTCATCAGTAAAAATTTTGTGTGTGGATTTATGGGGGAATGCAACTTTCCTTGATTCAGTGAAGTCCATTAATAAGGCAGTTCAGTTAATAAGGTTCAGAAATCCAGCAGGTTTAGTTTTGAAGTACCAAAATATTCTGGTTGTTAGCTTTCTTTAGTTGCTTGGGAACACTACCGCCTATGAAGTTGTCAAAAAAGTCTTTGTTCAATGGTTTAGTCTGTCCTGGATATCTCCTAATCATGCACTGTTACCAGTGCCTTTCTAATACACGTGAAGGTGGTTCTAAACTCTTATGTCTCCTGCCCAGTGTCGAAAACAAAGTTAGGCAAGATGTTCAGCTCATGTAAGCCATTGTATCATTATTAGGGTAAGTCATACTTTGCTATTGCATGTGGTCTGAAAATGTGGCTTGATGATTTCTACATGGACTGCAACTTAAGCAAATGCCTTCAATCGCTTTCCACTGTGGATTTTGTTAATTTTAAAAGTGTATTTTCAAAGATGTTAGTGGCTGCAGAAGACAAAATATATTCATCAGATGATGGCTCTCAAAAACCTGAACAGAATTCTAAAGAAAGTGTGCGTGGAAACATTTAGCAGCATTTCAGATCTCTTTATCTAAGTATTTTTTTCTGTCTTCCTCAGCAATGAAATGTCCCACATATTTGACATACGATCACTGCCACAAAGCCTGCATAAAGCACTGCGATAATAGTACCAAACTCAGTGTCTGCAAGGATTATCCCACAGAAGGCTGCTTCTGTCCAGACAGACAGGTGATTTTTAATGACAGCTGTGTTGATGAAGAAGTCTGCACACAATGTGTCAGTGAAGATGGCACGCACCATCAGGTAACTATATACTTAGCAGCTTACTTCTGTAAGTGGTTGGGCATTCGTACTTTTGCAAGTAAATGTCTTGTAAGTCTAACTGTTTTCCCCTTTGGATACTTTATTTTCTAGCTCAGTTCCTCATAACCAGCCGGCTGTCAGCTCCATGTAGCTCCCCTAGTGTGAAATCGGCTGGGACGGATGTAAAATTCACAGCTGGGACTGTACAGACCCGGAAATGCATGACAAATTTGTGTGGAGGGAGGTCTAGAGGGAAGAAAGGAGGGATGGCATAAGTCAACATTTACCGAGACATTTACACTTCCATTCAGCAGACTTTTACCAGTAATGACAATTTAATCATAAACCTGGAACCCATGCTTAAAATGTACCGTATTGTCTTTGCAAAGCTTACTGAAATATTTTCAGCAATTGATGTGGAGCAGTGAGACCAGGACGACCTTATGTCAGGTTGTATTAGCCTACCTCTTTTTTTTTTTTCTAATGAGAGTTGTTCCTTAGATGAAATTAATCATTTTAGTTTTACTGACAATCCACTTTCCTCAGCTAAGTCAGACCTCTGTGTGGCAGAATGGGACTGGGGAGAATGACGGGTGCTGGGTAACAGCCTGCAGTGAAAAAGATTGTTGATTTCCCTTTTGGTATCACCCAGCGGCTGCACAAGCTCCTCCCTGTGTCCCCTGTTCCAAGCAGCAGGGGTTGTTCCTCTTCACCCCCAGCTACTCAACTCTGGGAGTTTTCACCTAAGTCAGCCAGTCCTCTTAAATTTCTTTATGGGACTCAAAGAAGAAGGAGCTTTAATTTCTGTATTTTATGGGTTTTAGATTCTTAACGCGATTTTTGGATGGTCTTATCGTACTCACCAAACCTGCCGTCAAAGACATAGTTGTTTTTGTAACATAGATCTTACGTAAATAACGGAAGTCTGTCCGTGGATAGTCTGTTCTTTAAGTAAAAAGGTAGATTTAAAGAAGTAAATGAATGTATGTACTCTGAATAACTTCGTTTTACACCCACCAATTTAGACTTGCATTTAGTTCAGCAAGAAATGTTATACATGTTTACCTTTAAACTGAAAGGAAGCATATACTATTTGTGGCTGAAACATCTCTTCTAAATAATGTTTGCATTGATTGAACATAATGACAAAAGCGTCGAACTTAACAGGGAGAACCCCTTTCTTCAGGTGGTAGGGTACCAGTGAGCAACGCACTTGACTTGGCAAGGCAAGCGTCCCAGGCCAGTGTCGCACTGAGGGCAGGTCCGTCCCGGGTGTCCCTGCGGCCCCCCGGCGCCCACGACGGGTCCACGCGGGTCCGAGGGTCCCGCCTTGCCACGGCTTGTGCCTTAGTGCTGCCTGCCGGCACTGTCACGGCACAGCGCGATGGAAAAGTGTCCACTGAACACGATTCTGAGGCTTTCCTGCTGCTGGGCAAGGGGCTGGTGACAGGAGCCTCACAGCATTA
>VZSZ01002953.1:68772-92862 GCA_013398815.1 Ibidorhyncha struthersii | reverse complement strand
AGGCGTGCATACCCTGTGGATGTGGACAGCGAGAGAGAAGACAGAGGGGAAGTGTGTTCTTTTGTTCCACAACTGCATCATCCAAATGATGTTTTTTCAAAACAAGAGGTTAGAATTTTCTGAAAGATTGAGCACGTGTAGCTTGTATTAGCTTTTATTTTAAGGTTGCAGTATCTCCATACATATGGCCATGATTTTTTCTGTGTTCTGTTTTGGACCTTTGTTTTAGATACAGTATCATTGGATTTGTGTAGTGCTTACAGAGTTGATAAAATGGGAGGGAAAAAGAACCACCAGTAATTTTTGTAATAAAAGGAATAGAAAAAAACCTTACTATTTTTCTTGAAGGAAAAAAATAGCTTGCGATGTATATAATCACTGCCCTAAACACAGATCAATTGTGCACAACTCTCAGTGACCATGGCAACTCTCGTTATTGTATTATGATTCTATATGAAATGGTTATTGCAAATGCAGATTAAAGTCTAGGATCTGTGTGCCTTAAATCCCCGAATCCTCAGGCAATGCAGTGCATTTTCCATTTAAATAATTGTTTCAAGCCCTCATGGAGAAAAGCTCAGCGCACACCTTGGGAATAACATCTGCAGTGATATCTACTTGTTTCTGCAGAAGTTCTGAAATGCGTGAGTTGTCACATGCCCCTTAATGGGGTTTTAACTCTGAAAACCTCTCATCTGTACCCCAATGGCAAGGCTTAGATGCAGCTGCTGTGTGGATGGGGAGGTGGAGGGCAGGGGAGGATCAGCTCACACAGCCGTTTTGCATCGCCACCGTTGCAGGATTAGCTGTGTGAGCAATACAACAGGCAGTGCAAGTGGTGGTGTGTTACGATTTCCTTAACCCCCTTCTTTCCATCTGGTGTTTGTTCCTCTGTTCCTTTCTACCTCAGATCGTGCTTGGGCTTACTGGATTCTCAGTACCAATGCCCATATAGAGCTCTGCTAACACTGTGCTATCTCTTGCCATTTCTTCTGGTATTAGAAAGAGAGTCCTACTTATGCTGAAGAAAACCTGCACGAAAATCAAGGCTGCTGAAAATGTTAGAGCAAATGTTGTGATTCGCTTTCTCTGTGTCTTGAAATGTCCACATGCTTTTCACATCACCATCTGCAAATGTAGGCATTTTCTATCAGCTGCCTTCTCGGGCCCTTTTAACCCTGAGGCCACTGAATGCTCCGGCAGAGGGCTCCGAGTTATTTTTTCGAGCCCTGAGATAATGTTCTTTACTAGCATCGGTGCAAGCTTTCTTTGACTAAAACAGTTTCCTGTGGATTAACCGACCCTATGAGATCCGGTTCCTAAATTTTGTTAAACCTCTGGTTGGCTTGTTCTAGCATGCCTGGTTTCTTATCATTGTCATGCTGTTAACCTTTGAAAGTAAACTGTCCTTTCAGACTCCTGCGATGCCTCAAAATACATAGATATCTCAGGGTACAGGTGGCAGTATGCTTAGATATTTCCTTCCTTTCTTATTACTAAAGGTCTTGGCAGACTGTTATTTTAAAACTGCACTCCAGAGTTTTCTGGATGACACATTTTCCCTTTGTGGCATCCTAACCTACTCTACACGTTCTCACCCAGAACCTGGATCAATTGTGCAAATTAACGTTATTGTCCCACAGTGCGTCTTTTCACTCTTACCTCCCTATTAACATAGGTGTTAAATGTGGATAGTTCTTTATAGGTAATTACATCTTTAACCGCAATAATTTTCCTCTCTCTCATGAGAAGGAGCAGTGATTGAATAATGATACACTTTACTGGCAGTTTCTGAATGTGCTTATTACCTCCAGCTGATCATGACAATGATGGTTTCAGATTTGGGGTTGCTATAGTACTTTTCCAGTCTTCAGTCCAATGGGAAATCAAGTCACGACACCCCACATATTCTTAATAAAACATATGCACTGTTTATTTCTCTGTGTTTAAGTATGATTAATCGGGGAAAGCAGCCACTTCTATGTATTTCCCAAAATATTGTTATTTCCCTTATTACCACTGAACATCCAATCATGGTATGTAGTTGCATGAGTCCACTGTTACTCAAAATAGCCTGCGATTGCATTTGTAACATCTGAGCATTTTTCATGCTTAAAACAGTAGTAATTCCGCATCCCATTCATGCATTTTTTACATCTTTTGCTAAATTGGTACACTACAGTCATTTTCGAATTATGTGTCTCCTTAGGTTCTTACTGTTAACAGAGCAACCAACCGATCCTGCATAGTCTCCTGGTTTTCCAAATTAATGCTACTCATCCTCACCCACTTCCATCACTAACATACCAGTGACCAGAATATTTGATTTCTTTCTAGCAATCTGTTTTGATTTTGGTTGGGTTTTTTTTGTTTGTTTGTTCGTTTGTTTTCATGCAGCACATGGAAACATGGATTCCTGCCAACGAGCCTTGCAAGATCTGCATGTGTCTGGATAACAAGCAAGTAAACTGCACAGTCCGACCTTGCCCTACTGCAAAACGTAAATTAGTTTAGCTCTAAGTATGATTGGACTTCGATTTTTGTTTTTGTTACCTAGTTTTGTAGTTCTTATCCAAACTTGTTTTATGGATGTTTTCTTCTTACTACAGCTGTTCAGTGCGGTCCCTGCGAAGTCCTTCGTCTGCGCAGGGACGCTGGCCAGTGCTGCCCCGAGTATGAGTGTGGTAGGTTCTCATAAACTGTTGGAATCTTCTTGGTCCATATTTTTATCAAATGTTTCAAAGGTATAAACCCCCTTCTTTTACTTAATGCAATGCTCCATTTTTGAAACCACTGAATGACTGTACAATCATCTGTGTGGAAAAACATATACAGCTCCTGAGGATGTGAGTCTCCATTCAGTTCTAAGTTGACTTTGTCCCTCTTTCTGTAAGACGTGAGGAAGGGAATGGAGTAATTTGTTTTTGTCTTAAATGACATTAGAATGTTGGGTTTTTTTTTTAAGTATCTATTTTTGTATGGTCTATATTTGCACATTAAATATAACATTAGAACCTTAATCCTCATAACCCAAGCTTGAACTGTTCCTTAAGCTGTTTTGAAAACAAACTGACCTGCTGAACTCTTACTTCATATTTTAGGATAGCAACTGAGCATAGGGGAAAAAAAAAATAATGGGGATGTGCATGCGTGTGCGTCTCTTCTTGAGGACTAACTAGTCAGGCGTAGTCTTAAACACTCTCTCAATTTTTCTTTCTAGTCTGTGATCTGGTTTCCTGTGATTTGCCTCCTGCCCCTGTCTGTGAGTTTGGCCTGCAGCTTGCTCTGACCAACCCTGGAGAATGCAGACCAAATTACACATGTGGTAAGATTTTTTTTTTAGCAGGGAGTGACACTGGAACATTGTATTTGAGCAACACTGACAACTTCCTTTATACATTATTTTTTCCCTTTGAAAGGTTTGAATTTGGAGCCAACGGATGTGTAATGATTTCACGGGCTTGGAAGAAGGGTATTTTTGGCCCTTTCTGAGTATAATTTTGAATTAAGGAAAAGAGAAACACTTTACTCTTGGACGTGTGTGCTCTGACCTTTATTCTTATTGTATGAATCTTTTTGATTGTATACGAGACAAGAATTTTTCAGCAGGGTAGATACTTTTGCTGAACCTGCAGCACAATCTTTGACCTGGGTCTTTTATATCTGCGTTACTTCTTAGTCTTTAAGTAGATTTATAACAGTCTGCAGTAGCAATTAGTGCCTTGCTGCCAGAGAACTGCCTTGTTCACTTGCAGCACTCTGAAATGCCGCGTGCTTGACATGGTACCTACCTTTTTCTGCTAGCGTGTAACAGAGAAGCGTGCAGCTTAGTTCAAAGACCTTCCTGCCCACCGCATCGAGAACTGACTGTTCAGAAGACTGAGTGCTGTGATAAATATGAGTGTACCTGCAGCTGTACGAACTCGACAGTGAGCTGCCCTCTGGGATATCTATCCAGATCTCTCACCAATGACTGCGGCTGCATATCTACCACCTGCATTCCAGACAGGGTAAGGGCAATGAATTGTTGTTCCCACAGATAAGATTATCTTTCATACATGAAGCGATAGCACCAAAGTAAGCGGGTAGCTAGGTATTTACAACCCCCCAACAAGACTACTGGATAATGGTCCCAGGGCATTTTTAACTTACATGTGTCTGAGAGAAATACACTGTTGCATCACACTTTTTCTTGTTTTATTACAGTCAATTATTCTGACATAACCAATTCATTTTTTTGTGACTTTGAGATAATCAGATTTTTTATTTATATATATATGTATGTATGTATAAAACCAAAAACCCTTTGAAACTTCAAGGTCATTCAAGCATTAGAAATTTTGGAGGTAATTTTTAAATTTCTAATTTGTTCTGGAGTTACATGCTTTTGGATCAGTACAGTTACTATGTATTCTTTCAGTCCTATACTAGCTTTATTGAAACATTTGGGACACTTAAACTCCTGGTGCCCATTGATTACCTTTGCCTCTGCCTGAGGAGGCATTGTATCTTATATGTACTATATTGTCACTTTTTAATTTTTGCCAAATTAATACCTGACTCTGTTAAAGCTTCGCCAGGATATATTTTTCCTTATTTTGCCAACCTTTTATTAAGTTGTTATATTATGTTAACCTTTAAGCTAAGGCTGCTTAGAGGAGACTTTGCAGGGCAATGTAACCTTTACATTGAAGCAGCCTTACCTAACAGCTTAACATAGGGTTACACTGTCCTGCAGCTCAGGAGGTCTAACCTTTCTTTTCTGTTGCATGAACTACTTGTTCACGACCTTGCATAAGTCATTTTACGTCTCCATGACTTACTTGCTATGTCTGTAAAAATAAATGATGTTCGTCTCTTTAATAACGTGCTGTAAAATTTACTAATAGAAAGTGCAATGTAAAAGATGGCACCACTTTTGCAGTAGTTTTGATGGCCTAAAGATACAAGAGAATGAACACTTGTAGCTCAACGTAGGATCTTTTCAGATCAGCTGAGTTAGCTGGGAGAAGTTTTGCATGAACGGCTCCTTCTACAGGACTTACTGTTTATTATCTCTAAATATCGGGTCACATTATACTTCCAGACAAACTCACTCAGACCGTGGGCAACTCCACTGACTGCAGCTAAAATTCTCTAACTTATTTTTTATGAAACAGTAGCTTTGGTTGCACTTATTTTCCTTTCCTCAGCAATAGTGGCCACAATTTTAAGATCTGTAGCATTTCTGCTGGGTTCAAAATATTCCATAAAATTTACGGTAGGTTTCACATCTTAAAAAGCAGCCTTTTGGAGCCAGCAGTGTGCCCTGACAGCAGCAGTGTGCTCCTTCATGTTTTAATTGTTGCATTCAATAGGTGTGCGTACACAACAACATAGTCTACCCTGTTGGGACAACCTGGGAAGATGGTTGCAGGGAATGCTCTTGCACAAGTATGAGGGATGATGTTACAGGACTTCAGATGATGGAGTGTCACAACAAAGCATGTAACACGTTCTGCTCTCGGGTGAGTAACATTTAAACCAGTACGTTAGCCAGCAGAGCCCTGATGGGGATCTGAAATGATTACTTTTAAACCTGCATGTTTAGAGAAACCAGAGAAAAATAGAAAATAAGTGTTGTAGCAACTAATTATCTTGGGAACGGAATCTAAGAGGGCCTGAGCATTGCTGACTTTATTTTAGTGTTATTGTTTTAGGGTCATATCCTGCTGCCAAGGAAATCAGTGACAAGTTTATTTTATATTTCGATAAAACGAGAACTGCATTCTGAAGTGTCTATCATTTACACCATTTGCACAATAAGTACTAATGATGTCTGAAGTTCAATTTCAAATGACTGTTCTAGCTGAAGTCCACTTTCTGAAGAGAACATTTCAGATCTGTCTATTGCTCAGCTCTTCCAATTATAGCAGTAATAACACCACATGCTGTGGCCTTTATTATGCTCAGACATCTGCTACATGCTATAAAATTATGTGGTCTGCTTTTGGAAGCCTGCAAAGGAAGTATGAACTGCTTTGTTATATTGACATAGCTGGTCAAGCAGGAGGAGACAGATACTTTGTACAAAAAGTTGGTAGAAGAATTCTAGAAGGGTCAAAGGAATTGTTTACAAGTCAGCAGCACTTGCCAGTGTCATAGATTAGAAGACTTTGACCATAGCGTGATTTGCACAAAAAAAAGTTCAAAATGTTTTTTAGACTTCCTTTAAACTACCCAATTTACATCCCTAACATTCCTCAGATGAACATAATGTGGAGAATAAGGAAGTAAAAAATCACTGTAAAATGAAATGTGGTGCCCTAGAGTTGCATTTTGCTCTGGTATCTAGCACCTTGTACCCATAATCCTTGAACATTCCCATGTCGTTGCTTCATGGGATTAGTATGGATGGGTCAGTCCGTGAGGACAGTGGAAATACACAGCTTGGGTCTGCAGAAAAAGCAGATGGCAGAAGAGGTTGCCCAGCCCAGCCAAGTGCTCACAACTCATACCCCTTACCAACTGCCGTGTGGCCAGAGAAGTTCTGCTGCAAACATCAGAGGCTACCACAAGTACATTTTGCCTCTTTGTAAAGCTTTCAGTATATACGTGGATTAATTTAGATTGTTCTTGATGCTATTAGCCAGTTCCATTTGGGAAAAGGCACATCTGACTTGAAGCAGCTCCTCCTTAGTCCATGGTCAGGTGTGTTCACAATCTGCAAGTTCAGTAGGCTGCGCAGGGTCCATGAGGAACAACTAGATGTGGCTATCTGGGATGCAGAATATTCTCTGCAGCTCTTTTGCTGACCCAGGGTTTTCCCCATGGGCTTGTTCTTCCATGAACCATGAAGTGAGGCCCAGAAGAAGCTAATTTGTTTTTTTTTTCCCTCAGTGCAGAAGCAAAGATGAGCTAGTTAATGCTATTCAGATCTTCAAGTTGCTTTTTAAATATTTATATCGGGCTATATATTGCATTAGGCCGCACAAAATTCAAACAGTTGACCAAGCAGCAAGTGTTTCCAGATGTGTGTTGTAGCATCAATGCTTTCAGTGGTCCAGTAGCTGATAAAAGTCTGCATGTTGGCCTGTGACTCAACAGACCGCCCTGGTGTCATTACAGGTGACCAGCTGGATTTTGTCAGTGGGAAACGCAAAGGAGGTCACACTACAGCAGTAACTGCAAAAACCTTTAACTAAGAGGGACAGGTGCCGCCTCTGTGTTTGGTTCACTGTGCTGACTAGGATGCTACTCTGATGTTCTGGGTTTTCCAATGCTGCATGTGAGATAAGATTCACTTGCTTTTTTTCTGCTCCAGGAGTAGGCTTTTTTCTTCTTGCTGGAAATACATTAACTCTCCAAATAAATACATCACGAACATTCTCCTCCTCCAGCAAGTCTCAAAATCTTTGCAGCCTATTTCCCACTGTTTTTCCTAAACCTTTCAACGAGTTTTAAGAAGTCTGCTTTTTTTTATTTATTTTTTATTTTTGGAATGAGTCCCATTTATGCAGTTACATTCAGAACAGAGGCTAAGAAAAATTAACACATGATCTCTCTGCTTTTGTTCAGTTATATTCGGAAGAAAGCTCTTCATTATCAAACCTTGTATATACAGCTATGAGAAGTGAGAGGTGTTCTTTTTGCGTTTGGGAAGACATCATTGATCACAGGACATTGGGCATAGAGCGTATATGTGCAGCAACTCACAGCTGAGTTAAAGTTGTGGAAACCCTACTTGTCTGACTTGTTTTAAATTCTCATGTGAGTTTACACTAATATGTATTTTAAAGCAGTTAATCATGTATTGACATTTGACTATGAACATTTCAGTTAAGGAAAACAATATCTGAAAAGCAGTTCTCTTTTCTGAACTCTATTATGCTAGTTGTGCCTTGGGTTTCAAAGAATTTCAAACGCCTTAATATCACTGTATTTCAGTATCATTTAACTTACAGCCTCTGTGTGAGAACACAGGTATGTGCACTTGAGGTGTAAATAACGATAAACTTTTTTGGATAATATTTTCCTCTGCTGTGTCTTAAACTGCATAATTCCAGCACAAAACCCCAATCCATTAAAAAAAAAAAAAAAAGGCAACCGGAACTAGTGCTCTTTCTGTGAGCGTAGAGTTTGGTAAGAAAGTTTGAGGATGCCCAGTGCAGTGAAAACCATGAGGGTAGATGTGGGGAGCTTTCAGCTCTTGCAAAAGAATCCCTTCGATTTCCATTTGTAGAAGAGACTTGTTTCTAGTATGGCAATTTTGAAATATTAGATTCATTAGATTCATTCAGGCTGTCTTTTGGCTCATAGCCATAACTTTATCAATAATAGGTTATTCTAATAAAGTATCATTAATGTAGAGCTACAGTTTCTTGACAAACCAGCCTTAAGCATTGCCGTGTCAAAAAGCTTTTTTAAAATAAACAAAGCGCCTTGGTGGAAACCATGCCAGTTCTTTTTGGGAATTTGCCATTTCTTCTGCTGTTCTAATGGTTATCAAAGTTGTACAACCAAAACTGTAGCTGCTGGAGAACTTGGATAGCTCACATTTTCTTTTTTCCTTTGCTTATTCCTGATTCAGTCAATATACATATCAAAAATAGCAGTAATCCAGTTTGAATTGTCCTTAAAGCATATTTTTCAGTTCAGATTAGATGACATTGAAAGTTGTACTGACATTAAAGACATACTTTAATCATTGATCATTACTAAACTGATGTTCAAACTCTCTCCTGCTCATGGTTATTAATTCCGTTGTCAGGTCTTTAAGTTGTGCAGTATCGCTGTTGACTGTGCCATCTGACTTCTGTGAAAACAGCTTACAGTTTTTTACCTAGCTACACAAAAAGAGAAAAAAGCCCACAATACATGTACTAGCTCCTTCACCCTCATGAATGAATGGTGCTACTGTTCTCCTGAGCATGACAAAATCAAACTTAAATCCTATCTGTTGTTTTAGAATGAAAAGAAATGCTACGGGAAAAGACTGGATGTTTCGTTAAAATGAACCAATCCCACAGTTCTCTGAGGATGTTAACAGCAAATACAGACTTCTCACTTGCAAACCAGATGTGGGTTTGCTTCATTATGTGTAATAGTCCCCTCAGTTTTTCTGTCCTCTTCGTTCTCTTACCAAAGTTTTGAGAAAGCAAGCAGATTGCTGTAATTATTGCATGTGCCACAAGGAGGAGTGGTGTCTCCCTCCAGGAGCTTCTTCAGAAATTATTACTCTGAAAGTACAGCAGACTACATCCCTTCAGAGAATCATGGTGATAAAGTGGATAACAGCTTTCAAAACAGCTTAAAATCACTAGTATACTAATGTGAAGGAGGCGATTGCTTTGCTCAATTTCTGTCAATGTTCTCAGAGTTGGTACTTTGTAAGTGATATAAAAGAGTGTGGTTTAAAGTATTGGATACTTGAAAGTGCTCAATGATTATGAGAAGAATGAAGCATAATTTTCTGGGATAAGTGTTTAAGACAAAGCCATTTGGCTAAGTGTGTGTAAATTAATTGGGTTACGTTTTCAAGCCTTCTGAGGACTGTGTTAAATTAAAATAAAGAACATTGGCACTGCACGTGCAACAGCATAGTGAATGATGGTTGCAGTAGATGCTGACTACAAAATTTACGGCTTTAATCTCCAATATTTCAAACGGATGTTTTCCTTTGAAGTAGCATGTAAAGCATGATAGTAAATGGCTTAACAGTGTGTATTAAGGAGGTCAAAGAAAATGCAAAAGGAAAACTCTCTGAATATTAGATGTGCGGGATCCCATTTAAAAACTGTGAAAGTCTTGGTAGGAGCTAATTTCAAACATCCTGCTTGCCTTTTAAAGCATAATTTATTATGGAAATTAGGAAATGATACCTTAATGTTTTAGAGACTTGCAAATGGAGAATTAAGTCCTCACCTGGGGTAAATGAGTGCAGCTCCAGGGAAATCTCTAGGATTGTGCTGATTCACTGCCACTGAAGGTTTTGCTTTCAGCATTTCAAGTTGATTTATATCCATCCTGCTGGGTTTTTCTCAGCCTACTGTTGCCATTTTCATTCTCTTTCATTCCTCCAACCTTCTCTAGGTACTGTCATCTCAATATGTAAAAGGGAAATACTGGAGCCTTCTTAAAAGTAGTACGTTGAGGAATAATCTGCGTTCTTTCCTTTCTGCTTTGTTGGCCAAAAGGCAGCTGTCGGAGTTTTCTGGCCAAAACCTTAGCACCCATGAAAAGATGAACTATGTATCCTGAGCAATCCCTATGAGAGAGGGAGTGCAGAAGTATGCCAAGCCATAGCCTGTGTGGATCCCTCCAGTAACCTTGAGTAGGCGACAAAACCAAAATGTGCGTGCTCTGAATGCTACAGAATTAATCTGCATTCCTCTTTTGTTTATCACAAGACAAGCGCCAGTTCAAAAGTGGCCAAAATTTCCCCTCCATGTAGAATGCCTTAATCTGTGTGCTTTCACCCTCTGCGTGGGAGATCAGCTTTATCTCAGCACTTGTGTTTGATAAAACAGCCTGATCTGGCGGCATATCTGAGCACTTGTCAGGTTCTCCATCGCAGCTGCTGATTATCGCTCCCACGTCAGCCACATGCACCTGTTCAAATGCAAGGGGTGCCTTGTGTTGCCTTATCCCATACCTCCCCGGGGCATAGAGATTTTTTTTTTAAGTCCTGTAGACTGTCACCTGCCTCTCAGTGTGACTGACAGTCAGACATTTACCTTTTCTGAGTTTTAATTTCCTATTTGAAGTTTGAACTCTGTGGTTTCTGTTTTGTTGTTGTTGTTGTTATTTGTTTGTTTGGGTTTTGTTTTTTGTTTTTTGTTTTTTGTTTTTTTAAAGGCAAGATGCAGAGGATGAATGAAGCAGCAGATCCAGTTCAGAAAAAGCAAGGGACAAGCAGAATATTGACTATAAGTGGATCCTTGAATAACCCATCAAACACTGGCATCTCTATACGCTAGTGTCTATATGGTAGAAAATGAAAAATAATGAAAGATGGGACAGATACTACTTACCCTGCCTAGTCTGATCTAACATTAACCTTCAACAGCGCAGTATCTGAAACTTGTCAGATATTCATGTTCATAGATTGTGCAGCTCAGGAATAATCCTGGTAGCATATACTCAAAGAGTCATCTTTGACTTATACATAAGTCATCTAACTGGAAAAAAAACCCCAACAACCCCAGAAATAGAAAAACACCTCAAAATGCACAATACCTTCTTCTTTTCTTAGGTGTAACCTTAAACGTTACCACCTTAAGAATTTAACATAAAATAAAGCTTTCTTTATCTCTGTGGCCCAAATTTCCATGATGTGAGGTACAAAAGGTGGGGTTTTCTGATGGTGAAATATTTCTCATGTTGTGGAGGATCTGCGACAGCAGGGAATCAGTGTCTACCTTACTCCTCAAGTACAGATGAATGCTCTGCTTTTTGAGGAGCCTGTGGACTTCTGAGACAGGTTTGTAGTCTATGGTGATTCAGGGGCTGCGTTAGGAGAAGCTTAGCAGGTGCTGAGGTCGGGAGCTGTGTTTCTTCCCCTCAGGAGTCAGAGCCCCCAGCTTCTGAATGCACCAAGCAGGCCACTCAGGCAGGTTGAACTGCCCAAACCCAACAACTTCGTCAGTGCCTTAGAGGTGCAAATCACCCCTGGAGTCTGCTGCGTAGCACCTTTTCGTTTGCACTTTAGAGGGCTCTGTTCAAACCCACTTAGTGAAATTTGGGTCCTGCAGTTGGATTTTACTTTACTCTGGGCACAAACAGCCCTTGGATTTTTACTGCTCTGAATTTGCCACGCAAATAAAATGTTGTATCCGACACTTGAGATGCTTCACACATGTATTTAGCAGATAAAAGTCATATAAAACAAAGTGCTCAACGGCACAACTTCTTCCACAACGCTAGGTCAAACTCTGGTATTAGGTTTTATGACATTATACAAGATGCACTTTCATATGAAAGTCTGCTGATTTTTGAGGTTTGCTAATGTGCTTCATATTGCAAATCAAGGACAGTTCATGAAGGGAGGGAGCAGTTGGGAATACCTCAGCAATTCGGTTCAAAGGGGTTGACCAAATATAAGTGATGCTTATTGTCATTGACATTTTTCGCATGAACAATATTTTCTCTGATAGAACATCTTTCCTTCAACTCTGTATTGAAATCAGAGTTATGTTCTGCCCCTTGGAGACTGCCTAGCTATTAAACGTAGAACACATTATTTCTAATTAGATTAAAGCTACTTGCTTTCTTTCACTTAGATACTCCAGCGTTTGAGTATTTGACTAGTTGCTTCAGGAGATGAAAAGATGAAATGATCAGTCAGAACTGGTCCCTGGACTACATGTCTGACCAACCCCTTCCCTCTGCTTCAGCACAGGGCAGTCAGATGACTGAATGTGCTCAGAATGAATCCTAACCTTGAATTCTCAGCGGTGGGAAGGGGAGTTGTGACTACTGATTAATGTCCAAGATGCCACTGGAACAATTTTTACCTTTCATTTTCGTTTGTAAAATAGTATTATATACCTAAAAAAAAGATTTTTTAAATATCAGAAAAAATTTCTCGTAATTATACACGGCTCACATCTAAAAACAAAGGTGATTTAATGTGGTGATTTTTTTTAGACTGGATTCTTAATGTTCACATACAGTTCTCTCTCAAAATCTGCCAAATAGCATGGCAATTCTGACAGTCACCCTTAGAAGTGGACTTACTGCTTTTTCCTTTTGCACTTCTCTGTAGGCCATTTGCTCTTTAGAATTTGCTAATGCATAAAAGAAACAGCTTACATATGATAAACTAACATTTGGAAATGACTGCTGCTGAATGCTGTTAAAATAGCTCAGGGTCCTCTGAAAGCATTTTTCTTTTACGTCTTCCTTTTCTATTTCTGCCTGTTTGTGTCATTGTTCTTTCCTGTCTTGTGGCAAATCTTTGTGCTATTACATACTGGAGCAGGCCCTGGCAAAAGGAAGAGGTTTCTGGGTGATTTCAGATGTCTTTCTTTCTTTCTTTTTTCCTTTTTTTTTTTTTTTTCCAAATGTTAGGCACCATCAACATTTTCTGTACTCCAAGAAGGGGTGCTCCATACGACACTAGAGAAGCTGATATCCTTACAAGGCCCATTAGTTGGTTGGCATGACCTGAGCAAGGAGAGTACCTAGAGTTAGTCCATGCAGCTGAAGTGAATATGTCTTCAAAATATATATTAAGCAGGAACTAACGAGATAAGAATTTCTGCTCCTAATGTTGTGTGCATTTTAATTTATTTTTTTCTGACAGATAATGTAAACTATTTAACAGGATGCTGAGCTGGGTGGACCACTTGTTTGTTTTGTAATGACAGCGAGTGGCCTTGCAGTTCTCTTTTCAAATTCCCCTTTCCCTAAAAAGTTGCTAACATTAAATATTTATCCCAGTGTTTTCTTTTAGGATTAATATTCTCATTTGTCTCCTCTTCCTGGATTGGTCAGTCCTTTTCTTTTCTCCTACAGGGTTACAAGTATATTGTCCAAGAAGGGGAGTGTTGTGGGAGATGCCAGAAGACTGCCTGCGAGGAGCAGCTATTGTGGTCGCGGGGTGATGCAGATCCTCGTTTGCATGAGGTGAGGTGACAATGGCTTGGACACTTCCTATTCTAGCAGAAGTGCCCTGGAATTATTTTGTGTTCCATGGAAGGAGGTGAAGAAGATAGGAGCTATTTCTTCTATACATCAAGCAGTGCTGAAAAGCAATGTTTTTTGGGGTGCGTGGCTGTCTTGGTTCTAACAAGCAAACCCTCCTAGCCCTTTTCAAGCTCTAAGGAAGCAATATTTTTGTGTAAAATTAGTAATTTCACAAATGGTAGCTCAAAAGAATGTTAATGGGACACGACGCTTCTCTGGCTGTAGGCTATTTGTTTAAATTATCCCAATTAATTTGTATTACTCTATGGACAGCATGCAGATGGGGTAGTGGATTGCTTGAATTTCACAGTCCTATTCAAATAGGATATCCTATTTGGTACACAATGAAATATTAGGAGTAAGTAAGGATAGAAACATGAATTATTCTCTGGTTGCTAAAGATGATTGCTGCATGTCAGATCAGACTGCAGTGGTCCAGGCCACACTTGTTTTCTGCTCAAAATAACAGTTTATTTTCAGCAGTGTGCCTCTTCTCTTAGGACTCAAAGAGCCAAATGGGAAGCGAGTGCATGCAACAGCCATTTAAAATGCGCTGCAGATACCCTACGCTCTGGAAAGCTGCACGGATATTTATTTCTTTTCTTGCCTACATTTTTAATTCCTTCAGGCTATTCAGTTTGTTCTGTCCCTAACCCAACCACTGTTGCAAGCCTTTGCCTGCCCCAGTAGCATTAAATTGCTTAATCCTGTGCAGAGCTATGGATTCAACAAAGGCAGGAACAGTAAGTTAAATATATTTAAAATAATAGACCTTCTCCCCATCTTTTCTTCCCTAAGTGTTGTTCTTCATAATGTGTCTGCATTTTCATCTACATCTCACATTCACATATTTAATATTAACTTTTTAATTGCTTCTTTTACAAAGACAGTCTGCTGCTGTCATTTAAAATATGTTAACATATCATTTTGCAGCCTGCCTCTTCCCTGATTTTACCAAGGGCATTTCTTAATGTGGATCAATATTCTTCTCTGCTTCATAAAACAAGCCTTCAGAAAGCCTGTTTTAATGTCCCACCATGTTTTACTGATTTCTGTTGTCCTAATGGAATAATATTATACTCTGCTGTCTCTTTCTTGCTGTGTCCTCTTTCAACTCTTTTGTCATTAACAAAGAACGAAGTATTTAACACACGAGAGAAAAGCATTCCCTAACTTTCTGAGCAAAGATGTTTGAATTTACTGGAATGGGGGATCTCATTTTCACTTTCACTGTTCTTGAAGTGCATTCAAAGAGCGTTAACAGTGGAGGCATACAGCTTCAAAGCAGTGATCAGCTCCTCCCAGTACTGAACTGTGACAGCATCTTCTTTCTGGCCTGTGGTGATGTCTCTTACCATAATAGCACTTAAAGTTCCCACCTTGTCTGACCCACGGGTGATTATAATCAGAAGGGCCGTCAGTAGGATCCAGTCTCTTCTACAGTTGCAAGAATTCTCAGGACTACAGCCTGTTGCCAAAGCCTCTTTTGGGCTTAGTAGAGCTGATTTGCAGCAGGTTCCAGCAGAAAGAGGGCCAGCTCGGCTACGGTGCACTGCCGTGAAGCCAGCTACCAGGTAACAAATGTAGTTTTAAATCTAGTTCAGAGTGCTTTTTCTTCTTCACAGGTTATTTCACCTGCCCCTTTATTTTTCACCTCAAGGATACTCCTGTAACGCCTATAATCTACAAACCAAACAGCAGACCGTTCTATAAACTGAGTGTTGTGATAAAGATGAGTGACAGGCTGATCTTGGTGCAGTAAACGTGCTTTTGCAAACCAGCGTTGGCTGTGGTGGTCTTCCCTCTATCCAGCGGCACAAATACTGCTGCCTGTATTTAATCCCTTTGCAATTTCCCATCAGGTCGGCACAGAGTGGCGATCCCCTTTCAACCATTGCATTATCAATGAGTGTGTCCGGGTGAACAATGAGGTTTTTGTGCAGCAAAAGAATCTTTCTTGCTCTCAAATGGATGTGCCTGACTGTCCAGAGGGAACTGAACTGCGTTGCGACCAAATAATAGACTGCTGCCCTTCTTGCAGATGTGGTAAGATTTTATGTATGACAAACGGAATCGAGACTGAATCATCTCATGTGTTGATCTCCCGTTTCTCAACAGCAATTTCAAAAGTGCGTGTTATGCAAGTATAGTACTGCTTTGAGGATCTCCAGTATAATTTAGGCATTGAGTACAATAGCACCTGCTGCTATTACTTTCGCTTTGCAGCTGATGTTCACTGTTTCCTTTTGAACTACTTAGCATTGAAGCTGTTATGCATTGCTTCAGAGAGACATACCAGGCTATGTCTCAACAGCTCTAGCCTGCATTTTTAATCATTTAAAAGAGGTCTTGAGATGCTTTTGGCACAGGAAGGTTCAACCCTCCCCCCAGTGCCTCCTACGAACTGGGAGTTTGCATGCAGCCATGCTGTCTTCTGTGTGTCTCTGAGCATTGTGGCTGTGGCCATTCCCTAGCACAGACTTGGATCAAAAGTGCAAATCAGAAGATTTGGCTAATTGGCCTCAGTCTGAGAAGACTCACAGTCATGTTTAATTGGCAAGTATATATGCATCCGCAGGGTGAGGAGCTAGCAGTGGGAGGAGGAGAAATACACAATGTAACTTGCAGAAAACCTGAGTGCGTCTTCTGAGAGTGAGAGACTTGAACTGGAAGGGGAAATTTATGTTGTGCCATGTACTCATTAAAAAAAAAACCCAAACTTAGCAAGAGATATTTGGAGGTGCAATTCAGGATAACCCTGACAATTTGTTACCTTTCAAGGTATAATGTAAGAGGGCTCGATCACGCCTCTACATTGAAACTGGATCTAAATGTCCTCAATCGGAAATCTAATAACTCAAAAAAGCATATGTGTGTTTTATTAAAACTTGGTAATATCATGATAAAGGTAATGCTAAATGGAATTTTATCTTCTTTTTCAGTACCTCTGAATGGTTGTCCTTTGAATGGCACTGTTATTGGGGTAAGACACTATTCCTTTTATTTGCTGTGATGGTGAAGCATTTAGATGTATGAATGAGCTTGTGAAGAACACAAACTTGCCAGAATACACATAAGTGTACAGGGCAGCTTTGTTCAGACAGAATCTCTGGAAGAGAGACCTTGGGGTAAAAGCAGTAGCAAGGGGCTCAGCACATGTATGTGCAGTTGGTGACCCTGCCACAGACCTCCTATATGACAATGAGTATCGCTGCAGAATGGGGACAGTAAAGTTTCCTTATCTTGAAAGGATGCTTGAGAAAAGTGCTTAGAAACTGTGGTAACCTGTGTTGTGTAATGACTTGCAGGATACCGAACACTCAGGAAACTATCTGCGAGGGATAATCTCAGAAATGATCCTTGCCCACTTTGGGGAAGCAAAAACTTCCCGTATTCTACCTAGAGGATAAAGCAGATTAAAAAAGGATGGAGGCTCTTGCTCCACCTGTGTGGAAGAAGGGGTATCCCTCCTTGGCTGTTAGCAGGGACAGGAAAGCTGAGCTTCCTCACTGTTTGACCTCTGTCCCCTTTCAAGATCCCTGCTGATATGCCCTCAGAGGAAATTTTTTTCTCAACTGCATATTTAATGGGTAGATTAAGACATGTTTAACCCAGCCCATGACAGTGGGAATGATGGGAGTTGAGCATCTGATCTCATTTATGCCGAATTTATCTTCGGAGAGCTCTGTCAATTGTCCATTGTTTCCCATAATCCATATTCTGGCAGCACCTCTGGTGTCAAAGAGCTCTAAATATTCTCATCATCCCCCAGGGAAACAGGTCCTCTTTAGTCATTTAACTTAATTTTTAACTGACATATTCCTGCATTGTCAATGTATGTCTTCCTTTTTCATTTATTTAAAAGGTAAGTTTACCCAAATCTCTTTTGACTTTTGAGGTATGGCAGAGAACCTTTCCCCATCTATTTCTTCTGATTTTGTTTTTTTTCAGAGTTGATAGGAATAAGTTTATCAGACTGTTAGAGCTAAAGCCCTGTCATCAAGCATTCATCATTCTGTGTGGGGATTAGTTCCCTGTAGAACTAAATCCAAGGGATAACTCTGTCTTTCTTGTCAGAACACTGGGAGAAGTGTTTTAAAGTAGTAACATTGGAAATAATCTGTTTTCTCTTTGATTCCTCTATTTGTCTCCTCTACAGTATGTTGTCAAAACTAGTTGTGGCTTTTTATGAAGACCATACTTGTAAAGAATGTCATGCAGTATAGTAATTGGTAGCTCTTTCCACCGTCTGTTATATAGGATAAGCATATATATATATATTCTGTGTTGCAAAAAGGTGTCTTTCCAGTTGCGTGTTGTTCTTTCATGAACAACTATTTTTTCCTCTTCCAACAAAATGTTTACATGATCTGTCAAGTAAAGTCTTTGTTCTATTTTCAAGTGTTTTAAAATATTTTAAAATACTTTAAAATGAAGCATAAGCAAATTTTGAAACAAAATGTCATGTTGAAGGCAAAATGAGTAGTATCTGTATTTTGAAGACTTAAACATAAAATAGTTCGGCTTCTACAATATTGAAAAAAAACCTTAAAAAAAAATTCCCAATATGGAATGAGTTCATAAAGAGTTTCAGCTGGCGCAAAATTACATATTAACTCATTCTTATTTGCTAACCGGCTATATAATAAAAGCTGTCTTTAAAATGTTTTGGGTTTTTTTTTCTTTTAATACAGCTTTTAAAATGTATTTTGTTCTTCCTGTCAATTGGTCATTTTATCAAACACTGCTTGTGCAAGATTTTGAGCGTGTAGATGGGCCCCAGCTATTACGTCACTTCTGTGCTCTTGCTGTTGCGAATGTCAAGCATTACTGAAGTTATCATTCAACAACACAGTTACCAAAATATTTTCTCAGGATGGAGAGTGTGAAATTCGAGTTGAGATGTAATCTTGGAAAATTTCTAAACAAAGTGGCCATTTGGACTTACAAAAAAAATAAATTAGAATTTAAGTTAGAACTTGTCTTTAACGAACTATTCTTTTCAATTAAACTAGCTTCATTTAATGACTAATTGTGAGCTAATTAGCTATATGTCTGAAAGCTTTTGAGCAGCTGGTGTTACTACAGCTTTGTCTTACTCTGTACTCTGCTTCAGTGACTGTTCCAGAGTTCTGGTCAGGAAGGAAGATATGGTGTCCACAGAAGTTTATACTTCCTGGATTTCAAAACCTTTATTCTGGGTCCTTTAAGAATAGGTTTCAAATTTCATTTTATATCAAGGGAAAACTTTGCTCCATTAACTCATTCACTGAATAGTTCCAAGTTTTTAATGCAGAACTGCAGTTCTGTTAACTGACTGTGTCCTTAATCCCTTTACATTTTTGTCTTGTATCTGGTTACCAATATTATATTCCAGTAATTTGGTGTATTGCATTCACTCCGCTGTTCTTAACAATGCTCTGAGCTTTAACTGCAGACTTCCAAGCAGGTGGCTGTATTTACCAGAAGGATTATCTGTATCACTCATCTGTTTTCCCAGGCTTTTACTGAGTGACATTTTTGAAGGAGATCTGAGTAGATTTGGGCTTTATGCAGGTTATTTTGGTTGCACTGACTAACACTGGGTTAGCAGATGTTGACATTTCATTCTAAGTTAGCCAAGAAAACACGATAGGTGTATTATATAAAGGGAAAAAGATTTATCAATCCATTATTTCACTCATTTCTGTCACGCTGAGCTATGTTTGTTCACAGAAAGCCGTTGTTAAAGCCATTTGCATGCTGATCCCTAAATACATTAAATAAATATCATAGAACTAAGCTGTGATGCAAATTTTGGATCAAGGTAAGACCTTCCCCCAAAAGTTCGAGGATGCGTGAGGATTTTGTTTCAGCATGTCTCTAGTAAGCCCTATGTTCCTGCCCATAACAGTGATTTTAGTATATACTAAACTTTATCTATCTTTTCTTGTATTTAATTGGAACGTTAAGACTATTAGAAGATCCAGTGAGGATATCAGTTGTAATATCAACTGTGGCTTTATAGATGCTTTCTTCCTGACATGAAAGCCTAGAGCTACTGAGGCATTCTGTGATAAGAATTTAGTTTTAGAGGCCCTGATTATGATAGTAAATAAAACAAAACCAAGTATGTTTTGAAATGGGTCACCATGATGGGGACATCTCTCAGATTTGCAAGGCTTTTGTATGTACACGCACACGTGTGTGTGTGTGTAGCTACTAACCAGTAGAGCAATGCTCGTGCCAGTGGATTGAATGACCTTGTAAGGCCATGTAGTCTGTACTAGAACTATCACTCTGGTGCCTGAATGCTTTGCAATGTTGGGAGTAAACAAGAAGTCTGGAGTTTCATATGACATTTGCTATCCATCCCTTTCCCATAGGAAAATGTTATGAGCGTGTCCTCATGCCTGCATCCATTGAGGTCTTTTAACCCTCCAGATTAATGACCAGATATTCACTATAAAAGATTAAACCAAGAAAGCTGATGGGTTCTGTGCTGAGGTCTCAAGCTGGGCTGTTAACCACCCCATCATGCTGTTTGTGAAGGATCTTTTTTATAGACCTCCACAAAACAAGAAAAAAAGTCACTGCTATTGCTGGTGCTTTATCGAAAACCACTGAGCCCTGAGGACTTCTGTTGAGGTGCAGAGTAAGAATGTAATTAAAATTCTTTATTAAGAACATGTCATTCAGTGTATATGTCCTAGTATTTGCTCTGAGCTACCCACAAACCAATTACCTTTACACCGTTAGTCTGGCCAGCTTCTTGGTTTTGCTCCATTTGTTCCATGAGTGTTTACTAGTGTGGAACAAGAAAAAATGGAATTTGAAGATATGCATAGTATGTAGCATGGGATATTCCTGTTCCGAATGAAGTCAGTAGTAAAATTCCATTGACATTTGAAGCACTACTCAAAGCTTTTATAATCTAGCGATATTCACTGTCTGTTTACTTTATTTATTAGGTTTCAGAAGTTCTTTGTGAAAATCTTTACTAAGTGAAAATCTTTAATAGGCTCCTCCCATTTTGTCCATTCAGCCATAGTGGTTTAATATTTTAAGGTTGAAATGAGAGGCTGTGTGCACTTGGAAAGCAGGAAGACTTTGTATTTAGAATTCCTTTCAGTGCTGGGAATCCAATTACTAAATCCACATCCTTTTGTTTCCCATTTAATAGTTTGGCCTTTTCCTGTTAAATGCTATTTTTGCTTGCTTTGAAAAAGTGATGGGATCCAGGAAACAAGGTGCTGGGGAAGACCTCAGGGAATTTGAATTGTGTGCCAGCTCAGCTACTGATTTGCTTGTAACTATGGACAAGTCCAGTTCTTCACTCAGTAATTCTGTTTCTGGTTGTTTTTTTTTTTTTTTTTTTTCTTTCTGCTTTCGCAATTTTATGCTTTTAGGCCTCTGGAGGTTCTAAGCAGTGTTATTTCAAGAGCAATAACAAGTAATTTCTGCCCATGATCTTTGTGTTACAGTGCAATGGCGCAAGAATAAAAGCTTGTTGGCAAACCAATTCACTACACTTGGGGAAAAATGAACTGGTGGCAGCCACCTAACACATAGTCAAGATAGGTCATGACAAAATTTTCCCAGTCACTTTCAAGGATTCCTTTCTTGCTTACTAGCTTTGTAAGCAACAAACCAAGAAATGCCAATGCCATTTTGCAGATTAAGGAATTCTAATGGGCTTACTTGAAAAGCAGCCTCATGTTATGCTGCTCGTTGTGGAATTACAGATGCAAAAATTTGGGTCTCCGGAAAGTGAGGGCATCAGTTTTCTATTTTCTTTTGCAAAGAATTGCACTGCAAGGTTTAATGAAAGAGATTAAACCTGGATAAAATTGCTCATTTATGTATTTTGTTGAAGAGACTGTCGCTGACTTACAAACTGGTTCTAATATTTCAGCCGTGGAGACGCCTGATGGTGGATCAATGCACAACATGTCTCTGCTCCCTCCAGTCAACATACTCTCGGAGGTATACTCTGACATGTACAAAATTAAGCTGTGAACCATGCCCAACAGTAAGTGCAAGTAATCTAGATGTTCTTGTTAAGAATGCGTCTGATGAGAAGGTCATGTTCTTCATTGTATATACCAGTTTATGTTCTGTACAACTCTGCGACCTGTTGCCTTTCTTGAAGTTTTTCTCAGAATTCATATCCCTGTGTTCTTCTCTACCTGAATTAGCTGAAATATGCCAAATGTGATCTAAATCCACAGTGTAGGAAAGGTAACTTTTCATAATGGTCAGGCCCACTGGCACATTATATTGTTTATTTTAGACTACTTACCTGTAGGGCAAAATAAGGTTTGGCAAATCATTAGCAACAGGAACTGCTGTGTCTTCTTTCCTACAGTATTATCTGTCCCTCCAGGGACTGGCAGCTCAGCCAGATCTCTGTGCTTCAGGACTTTCCTGTGACTATTCCAAATTGTCTAATAGCTGAGCTTAATAATATTTCTTTCTGGTTCCCAGCCATGCCTTAGGTGATCTGAGGTGATTGTCCCCATCAGTTCCACTGGCCTTTTTGAAGTCTTTGCTGCTGCTTTGCTGCCATCACTGGCAAGGACTGAGCTTGGCTGGAATGAGCTATTTGCCAGAGGCAAATAGCTCCCACTTTTACTCCACTGACTAACACTGTGCCTGACTAGTTCTGTTCAGTTGTGTCGTTTTCTCTCTTAGCGCCGATACCCCAAGTAGGAGGAGACCTAAGCCAGTTGCAGAGGCTGGCTTAATCTCCCCCTGTCTGAAGAGCACAGACCAGCAGCTAAGTTTCACAGAAAAAGGCTTAAATGCCCCTTCCTCCTCTGCCTTTCCCTGGATGATGGATGGAGCCCAATGGGCCCAACCAAACCCAGGGTCTGTGCAAGCGCTGGCTGTTGCACCAAAAATCCTCATCTCTGACATGATCATATGGGATTCCCGGCTGGTATCCAAGAGAGACATACATTGGTAGGGTCCATGCAAAAGAGAGGGGCAGAGTTTTGGATGAGTCTAGTTTTCAATCGGTAAGTAGAACTGGAAAGGATAATGTAGTAAGTCAAGTTTCTGTGGGTTCATCTGTACTAATAAACTGCAAGACCGCAGGCTCAAATTACATCCTGCAACCACTTATCTTTATCAGCAGTGTCCCAGTTGGCCTGTTCTAACTAGAAAACTTCCAAATAATGCTTGGGCACAGGTCAGCGGGTAGAACAACCCAAGGCCAGCCTGTTTTGTGGGGAGAATGCAGTTCAGACGTACATACGTGTTCCATTTGTCTGCAGGGGGCAGAAAACCGGCCTTGACCCCCTTTATTTGCTGGTATGGATGTAGCCTGTGATAAAAGGGAGAATCTAGAATACTTTGTGTTGTTCTGGACCCCAATATCACCCCTCCTGTAAGGTATTATTATAGACGCAGGCTTCTGAAAGGAAAATAAATGGCCAAGCTCAGAGCTGAGCATCTTTCCCACTTCCACAAAATATAACCTGGCAGATCAATGAAAAAAACTCACATACACCAGAATGAATTTGTGGCCAGAAACATGTGTGCATATGTATGTTCCCACACAAAAATACACAAACACCAGTT
Organism: Ibidorhyncha struthersii; assembly: GCA_013398815.1. Lineage (NCBI taxonomy): Eukaryota > Metazoa > Chordata > Aves > Charadriiformes > Charadriidae > Ibidorhyncha > Ibidorhyncha struthersii. Next base: position 69,630 of record VZSZ01002953.1, on the reverse strand, counting down.
CTTGCTTTTCAATGCAAGAAGCCAGCTGTAGAAATGAAAGCTAGAGGAATCAATAAAATACAGGGTAAATAAATGTGGAAACATTCCTCTTCTGCTTCTTTCACCACCCACACAATTCCCAAAAAGCTCTTTTCCCCCACCTGACCCAAAAGCACAGACTAAACAAAAAACGCTGAAGAAAGGGCAATTTCCAGTTGGGCTTATTAAGCTATGTACTTGTGTTCAGGAGATGTGCAGCTACCCAAGGGAGGTTGCAGGTCTATGTGTATGTATCCCTTTGTGGACATTGTAATGAATCTTTGGAGCTTAAGGGGAAAAAAAATGTCAAATAAGATACAGAATGTCTTCATCCCCCTAAGGCCAATAGGATTCACACACACACACTTGGGATCTTTCCTGTCTCAGTCACTGATTTCATGATATACACAGATTAAAAGCAATTCCTTCATAATGGATAAAATCATGGGTTAAGAGTATATACTCTCTCAGGAGCACCTGCTTTCTACTGGATGCTGGAGCTGTGAAAGTAGATGCACTGGTAATGGAAGTGCAGCCAACTGCAGCGTATTCTGCTCATCAGGGGCATTTTATGACCTACTTTAGGTGCTTACATTTTTGCTAGTAGAGCGAGTTCACCTAAATAACAATGAACTATGTTTTCTTCAAATGGTAACCCCCCACCCTCCCCAAGTTATTTTTCTATAAAAAACATATGGATAACATGCGTGCCTTCACTCAACCAGAAAGTGTTTGTTGTCTTAAAAATGTTCAGCTCATCATAAGCAGCTGTTGGTTATGTGTAGCAGCTGGAGACATTACTGTGGGACACTTCATGTGTTAACTCAGTTCCTTTCTGTT
>VZSZ01002953.1:44848-68694 GCA_013398815.1 Ibidorhyncha struthersii | reverse complement strand
TTGTGTCATTTGTGGGGCTCCATTATTCCTTTCTTCTTTTCTTTCTCTCCTTTTTCATTTTATTATAGAATACTCTCTCTGATTCTCATTTACTTTCTCGTTTTATTAGGCCAATTTCTTTTTCTTTCCATAGTCCAAATTTTCTTCTTTAGCCTTATTCTCCCCTTTCCCTGCCCGCTGCTTACTGGTTATCTTGCCCTTTTATCCTAGTTTAAACACTTCAAACTACTTTTCCAAGTTGCACTGTGTAGTATTCATTACCTTTACAGAGAAGTTCCTGCACACCACGAATGCGCACTGTATGTCACTCAAAAAATTTTAATGTTTCTTACCCTCTCCTACTGTCATGTGTTGTTCAGTGGATCTGACCTTGCAACTGTTATAGTCAGAGAATATTGAATTTAGTGGACACTTGGAAATAAATTTATCTCCCTATTGTATATTAAACCAGTACAAGGATTAATGCCAGCCTTTATAAAACAAAAAACAACAGTATGCAACTAATTAGATTAAGCTAGTCTAGTCCTACTGTTTAAAAAAGCATTTTGCTGGCTATCGCTTTGTCCATTTTTTTTTTTTTAAAAAAAACCCTGTATAAATAAGTAAGCTTAAAAGAAAATAAACCCAGAAAAAATGTCCTTTACCTTCTAGAATTACAGAAGGCAGGAAATTGCTGGCTCTTGCTGTGGAAAATGCGTGCCAACTTCATGTGGCATCAAGCTGAGAGATGGAAGGCTTAAATACCTTCAGGTAAGTTTTAAGCACTCTTGCTTTTATTTACGAGTAAATGTAAATGTAGCACAGACTTCTGGTGAACCCTCGGAAAGTGCATTTTTTTCCCTCCTTTTTGGTTAGGCAGTATGGTATTGCTAGTGCCTTTTCTTTTGTATCTCAGAATGGTTTCTCAAGAAAATTCTTTTTTTTTTTTTTATGTTTGTAAATGAGAAAAAGGAGACTTCATACCACAGTGCAAAATTCTAGAGGGACATTCTAGATATACCCGCAAGCATGAATATTGTCAAGGAACTTTAACTGGAATATGAGCTCAAAAACTACTTAGAGGAAATTAAAAACCCCATTTTAAATGAGAAATGGATAATTTAAGTTGAAAATGTGAATTCTTAAAAATTTCTCCAGCATGATAGTTTCTTAAACAGGAGTGGGTATTTTTTCTGGTTAAAACCCACTAGCTTGTCATAAGAAACAGCATATAACGTTTTATTTTATTCCATTCCTGAACTAAGTTTTAGATGGGGAGAGTATGGGGAAAGCAACAAAGCTGGTGAAGGGTCTAGAGCACAAGTCTTATAACAAGTGGCTGAGGGAACTGGGGTTGTTTAACCTGGAGAAAAGGTCTCTTCTCCCAGGTAGCAAGTGATAGGACAAGAGGAAATGGCCTCAAGTTATGCCAGGGGAGGTTTACATTGGATATTAGGAAAAATTTCTTAACCAAGAAGGTTGTCAAGCACTACCCAGGGAAGCGGTTAAGTCACTGTCCCTGGAGGTATTTAAAAGACCTGTAGATGTGGCACTTAGGGAGGTGGTTTAGTGGTGGACTTGGCAGTGTCAGGTTTACAGTTGGACTCAAAGATCTTAAAGTTTTTTTCCAACCTAAATTATTCTACGGTTCTGTGTGGGGGTAGTTTTATGTATTTTTTTAATGAAGCTCCCAATTCAGTCAGAAGATAATTATTCATATATATATATGTCTTTAAGAGACAATTTATAACCAAACTCCTAAGTTTCTCACGTAGACGAATTTCTCTTTTGAGTTAATGGAAATTTATTCTCTGTTAAGAGCTGAAAAAGGTCAGGTTTTGGCAGTCTTGACTGAGCTGTAATCAATATGGCTATGGAAGTAAATAGAAGATGATGACTTTGTTGATAAATAATTCTGTTTACCAAAGATTTCCATGTTTTATAAACTTCACCACCATGGTACATTAACTGAAGTATCAGTAAAGGAATAGGTTGTATAGTATTCTGAAAACTTCCTGTCCCATGTTGTTTCTGCGTAAAGCTAATGGCCTTTAAATCTTTACAGCCAAATGAATCACTTCAGGATGGCTGTGATAGTCACTCCTGTAAAGTAAATGAGAAAGGGGAATTTATCTGGGAAAGGAGAATCACTGGCTGTCCTCCGTTTGATTCCAGAAGATGTTTGGCTGAAGGAGTAAGTAGTGAAACGCACCTGGTTTCCAGGCTAAACATAGGCTCTGCCACGTTTATGGCTCTGTATATAGGTACCTTATGAGTATAAGGGTGGAAAACCCCAACCCTCTCCCAGCACCTTGGGTAAACTGAATTTGAACTTTATTTGAAATTCAGAAAAATGTAAGTTTTCTTTATTTTAAAATATATGTTTTTTTTATGTGGGACTATGATGCAGGGGAGATGCTGAGCTTGCAGTAATGCTGTTCCATACGAAGCAGCAAACACAAGAAAATGTTTGATATTTTCAGTTTTGTATCCAGAGCAGAGCTGTGTGGATAATTAAGCAAGCTGAGAAAACAGTCAGATCAGCCCCTTTTTTTATATGAATATGCATATGAAACGCTAAGATGTTTTTCCTCTACCCTTGTATGAAGTTAGGGAAAGGAAATTTAACAATGCTGTAGGAATAACTCAAACTTCCACAACTGCAGCTGTTTGGTATAATGATATAATAAAAACCCGCTCAGCATGTCCACCCATCTTTCCTGTGATTTGAGGTTAGCCATACACTGAGGAACAGAATGCAAGTTGGGGTGTACTTCTCTGGTCCTGCTTTTGCTCACCTAGCATCACACAGGTATTTATATCCACCTGTCCGCATTTTCTTGGGCACAACAGGAAGCAGGAAACCTTTAACAAAGCTTGTGCCCAATCATTTCTCTATGTACACATCAAGCAAATGGAGGATTTGATAAGTATAATGCAGGAAGAATAAAGCTTCTACAGTGCATTTCTCACTTTGTGAAATCACTACAGCACACACACTTTTGTTATACGAACAAAGATTTACAAAAATGCTGGATTTTGTTACAGGCTTGGGTTTATTATATTCTAAAGGTCTTTGTTGAAAATCAATGAAGAGTAGCTTACTTTTTAACCAGAACTTCCCGAACTGCATTTATTCTCCCAAACAAAAAAACCAACAACTTTTTAAGCTATAAAATCGGTGGTTTTCATCTAGTTACAGATGGAAAGTTTAGTTTTTTTAATTAAAAAGGCCTCCAAACTTTTGCATGTAAGTTCAGGTGTTTAGTGCAACAATGGCATCACCCTGCAGTATAAATATTTCTCCATTTTTCCTTTCACTATGGGTTTTCAGTAATTTTCCACCATACATGTACTTCTGAGAGTTATTTTCTACATGGTAGTAATGAAACAAGAAAGTTAAAATTTTTGGCTGTTAAAACATATTTGACAGATGTGATATTTTATGATGATTTGCCTGTATATTTTCAGATGTTGTGGAATAGGTGTGCTTTCATCTATAAAATCAGGAGGCACTGTTCAACATCCTTTCTTAAATAGACATAAGACTTGAATGCTATTGGCTTTACCCCTGTGGTTCCCAGAAATTTCTTTCCATTTAATGTCTTTGCTTTCACCTTATATAAGGAGGTTTCTAAAGTAATATTTTCAGGTGTTGAACTTGCTAATATATTCAATTATTTCTAATCATCTATCAACAAATACAGTCACAAGTTCAAAACATTAAAATGGATAAGGGGATAATTACTAATGTATATTTATATTTTTGTACAATATAGAAATACAATTTTCTTGCCCAATACTCTGTTTTAAACATCCTTTTGTATTCTTCCAGCAGAACAAATGTGTGTTACTTGAGCTGAAATAGAAGTTTTCTTTTTTTTATTGTTTTAGGGCAGAATTGCAAAAATTGGCAATACCTGCTGTGACACATGTAAGTAAATAAACCAAAATTCTTGTATGGAAATTGCAGAGAGTGAAAGCTACTGAGTAAGAAGCTATATTTTGAATAAGATGCAGTTTAATGAAACAGAGCTAAGCAGCGTGGTTAAAATAAACCATCGAACAAGTCCACCCTCTGTTTGGGATACTGCTGCATGTTTGCTCCACTAGAACATGTGTTTTGACAGTATTCATAAGTGCTTAGAAAGAAATAGATACTCTCCACATTTTATGCTGATGTTAATTATGAATGTTTATTTTATTGTTCATCTAAAGATAACAATAACAGTATTGCACACACAGGTTGACAAGTCACATAACCTGATACTGAATATGTGAGGCAACTACTTCATGAATAATCAATCAACTTAAAACGAATTTAGGAAAAAACCCTGGTGGCAGTAATGTAATTTTGATTGGGTTTTGATGATGTAATAACCAAGAAATGGTAGAGCAAATGCTTTTTAAAAGTGCATTCCGATTGAACAGCCTAACTGCATCTTAAATTCAGCAATTTAGGAGTCAGCCCTGCAAGTCTTAATTTCATGCGTTGTTGTGTAGATAATCCAAGTGTCAGTCAGGCTGTGAGCGTAGGAAGGGTTTGCTTACATGAGGAATGATTGCAGGGTTGGGTTCTCCTTTCTAAAATGAATTTCTGATACTTTTGTGAACAGACAACCTCACGGTTTTCTCCTTTGTAAGTAAAAAATTAGTAATACTGCACACATTTAAAATAAAAATAAAGAGTAACAAAAGGTTGATATTCTCTTCTAAGGTCAGAATATCAACATCTTGCCTGTGTTCTGTTATCTCTTTATTTTTATTTTCTTCTGTGCATGTGCTAATAAATAAAAGATGGCCAGCATAGCAGCCCATCACTACACTGGCAAAGTAACTGCTGTAATAATACCCCTGATGAAGGATGTTAACTCCTAGAGAGTTTACAGCCATTGCCTCTCGTATAAGCACTGAATTCCAGCTTGAGAAAAAGAAGTCAGAAAGCTATTGAGATAGACTGTCATCAAATGTCTCAAATGGGTAATTTAGTTAAGAGAGCATTTATCTACAAGGCTTCAAGTAAGGAATACTGAAAATTATTTATTAACAAAACCAGATGCTAAGATTTAAAAGACAGGGTGGTGGGCAGGCTCTACTAATTGAGAATACCTATCACTTCAATCGAGGAGAGGAGAAATCCAGTTCCAAATGAACACAGCTCAATACATATATTGATTTAAAAGTTAGTGATTTAAAAATTATACCTCCTTGCAGCAGCAAAAGCAAACTGATCTAAGTGAAATATTGCCTGCCTAAAACTACTGTATGGGCCTTCAAATCCTTCTTCCCATTGAAGTTGGCTTGGATATAGTGCAAAACTGACAAGTCCTGTATTACAGCGCAATCCTATTCCCGGTCGCTTCTCTATTCAGGCCCTTAATAAGGAAAAAGCCAATATGCTGCATCCAGCCAACTAACCATGGGTTATCAATTGAAGGATTATGATTAACACATAGCTGTGAATCAAACAGATACTTCTAGACACCAAACGCTCTGTCTCTCCTCTGTATTTATATCTTTCCATCACAGCACTCAGTAGCGACATGCAGTCTGTTACGTACTCCACAGGGAGCACCAAGGCTTGGCACAGCTACTGTAAAACCAGAGTAAATTAATTATTCTTAAAAGTCAGATAAGAGAATAATCAATTTCTCATGGACACATAGATTTAGATATAGGTTACATTGCCTTCCCAGATCTTGAGACAGTTTGTCTTTCAGGCACCTCAGTACCATAAAGAACTGAGCAAAGAACTTGTTCTCTCGAGTTCAAAGCACAGTTCAGGGTGATGCCTTTGGTTCAGTAGAGTCTTACGTGGCTTTGAACCAGGGTTGTTCAAGAAGCCAGGTTTCCCTTTATATGTTATGCCTTGGCAATTGGAGTTTGTTTGTGTGTCTGTGGGCATTGTTCCAGGTTTTAAGCACACAGGAGCACAGAAGGGAACAGGCTTATTTTCTCATTAGATTTTTGTGGTATTAGCAAAGGACTCGATTGTTTGCAAAGGATATTCCTTATTTTCCCACTTAGCAAAGAAGTTGCATCTCTGCTTCTTACCTCTTTCCCCTGTTGATCTCAATTGCGTACGTCTCTTGCTTTTGCAAAGGAAGCACAGTCTACAAACAATAGTAAATGAGAGTAGTAAAGTAACTCGAGAACAAGTTGATAAGCCAGGATCAAAAAGGTGATGAAGCTGTGTTGAGTCTGATGACATTTATTTTGTTTGGGCTTTTCAGTTGTGTGGACACAATTGTGTATTCCTTCCAGGTGGACAAGTTTTATGAAATGAAGTGATGAAATCATTAAAAGGGAAGGGTCACTTTCAGCCCTGGAGCCAGAAATGCTTTTCAGGCCTTTTTTTTTTAAAAAAAAAAAAAAAAAGAAATTTAAAGCCTTTGCAAGGCACAGAGCCAATTTGGTACTAACATTCCCATGGCAAAGGTATTGAAAGCTATGTTTGCTGCTAGGAAGATGGATACATTTCTCTTCAATTTGTGTATCTACTTAGTTGTGCAGTTAGTCAGCTGAATTCCTTCAGCTCTCTGAAATGCTGTTGTGTAGCACGTAAAAAATAGTCCAGTATTCTGGTAAATACAGAAATTCCATTGGGTAGCTAGAAATGAGTAAAAGTAGGACCCTGTCTTTACACAGAGGCATAGCACTATTAACACTACAAAGAACTGCTGTTTGCAGTGCATAAAATATCCACTTAAAAAAAGCATTAGCTGCTTCACGTTAGCTCCATCCTTTAGATGTGGACCAAAACTGGCAAGAGTGTTTAGAACAAAATATTATGGATTAGTCTGTATTTGTGCATGGTGAGGTTCCCTTCGAAAATGGAGGAGCAGAGTCACCATCAACTACTGCTGTTAACAGATCCCAGCAACCCAACCTCACTTCACAAAGAGGGATCAGCAAATTCCCTGAGCTTGCACCCTCTACACATAACAAATCCAGACCTACTGCCTCTTGTGTGGGTTTCTCACTAGATGGAAAAAACAGGGAGAATTTACCTAACGGAGAAAGTATTGGAAAACAAGTATCAGAGTATTTCATGACTTACTGAAAACAGTGGAAAAGTTCCCACTGACCCAAAGTTAGTTTTTTTTCAGAATTAGTTCTCTAATTTTATTGTTTTCCTAGTTTTTATTTTTGCCACATTAGTTTTCTGCAAAATCCACTACACGTGCAAGGACTGCTAGGAGTTGTCAAACCTAGGAGCCTGACAGAGGCAAGGCTGCCACAGCTCCGTGTCTCCAGGTCCAGGCAACAGTGAGGCTATCCCAACAGGCACGCACACAAACACGTGTACAACATGCACACACGTTCTTTATGTACACGCACAGAAACACTCAGTACTCTGGCAGACACAAACAGCCCCTACATTCTCATCCTGATCTCCCCTCTGGTGGATCAGGATGAAGGTCCTTAGTGGTCTTAGCACTCACTCTGTCCAGTAACGGGTCCTGCATCCCTGCTAACCTAGACTCATGGCCCCTATAACCTGCGGTCCAATTCCAGTTGCTGGCACTTATGCCTCCATACACACACATCCACACAGAATAGAGTCCATCACCCAGGACAAGTAGTTAGAAATGGAGTTTAAGAAGAAGACAGGACAGACTGCAGTGATCAAACATAGGGCAAGATCAGACAAAAGTATGGAGCAGCAGATGTTTAACATGCAACCAGCCCCCTTTATGCCTTTATCCATCCATTTTCCCATGCTTGTTCTTCACCAAACCACCTTAATCCCTCTCTTCCCCACCTTTGGTTCCTCCCTTAAAAATCCCATAAGTAAGTCTTGTAGAATCCCAAAATGCTCTTCCCTAGTTTCGCATAAGGAGTCCCTGAAGGCAGTGACCCACCTCAGTCTGTAAGATGATCTGGAGAGCTGCTCCCACTGACTCATCTTGAAGGCCATCATCCCAAGACAATGGGATCTCTCTCCTCTGACAGCAACAGGAATAGCCGGGTCAGGGTGCTCTGTGTCTCTGATTATGTTATTGGGGTTCCCATGTGTGCCATCTTTTTCCTGTGCACCTGCTTGCCCAATTTACCACTGAACTATCTTTAAAAGGAGAGTTATCTAAATCGGAAACCAAGAGGTAAAAGGCAGACATTAGATGGCAAGATGACTTTAAAACAAAGCAGTCAATTGAAAAGAAACGTGAGGGAAACCCTGCTCTCCAGTGGAATGTTAGGGCTGTTGTGCGATATAGTCACACAGCTCTACTCTGAGGAGACACACCTAATTCTCTTGCTAGGAATCTTACCAGTAATGGCATCTCACTAACAACAGCTTACGTAATAAGGGGAAGGGAATTAATAAAAGCAAGTGTCAGCACTGTCAAATACTTTTTTTTCTTTTTTAAACTTGGTAGGTGTGGAAGTTGAATGTCGACCAGTAAGTACCAGACTGCAGTATAGGAATATCAACGGATGTGTGACTGAAAAGGAAGTGCCTATTTCTCATTGTGAGGTAAATAACAAAAGCCCTAAGCCCTGCCCTTGTCTCCTTTCTCTCTTCCACAAGGGAAACCTTTACCTCCACTATGGGTTCACTTCAGTAAGTGGAGCATCAGATTATGTCCTTCTCACTGATTCACTCAAACGGTGCAAACCTCATTGGCATTTATTTCCTAAAGTAATTTGGTGGTGCTGATTTTTTCGTCTTCAAGCCAGCATGAAGAGAGGCACATATGTTAGGCACAAAGGCTTTGTTTGTGCCGCTCTCCTTTGCTTCCATGAGATATTAATGACTCCAAAGTGGCTTTGTTAGGAATTTCTACATAAAATAAAGAATTTTCATCTTGGTAATAGTGATGAAGCTCATTTTCAGATCTGAGTCTACAGTTAAGCATACATATCCTTCTTCAGGCTCTGAAGTTGATTTATGAGAGTGTGAATAGGTATTTAGATGCATGATACTTTAGAAGACATACAAACTTGAGTGCTATGATTTGACTTCTGGGGTCTATAAGCTCTATGACTCCTCTATCAGCTTGAGCAGTAGGCTGTTGTGTTCTGCATGTCTTGTGCATTTCTTCCATAATCAGATTAGAAATTTAATTTTCTGTCTATCACTGCTTACACCTTACAGGGCAACTTCCATTTGAAACAGGAATGTGGCTTCCCATCTCTCTCAGGCTGGGAACCAACGATAACATTCTCTTCCCAGACTGGGTTGTAGCAGGATAGCTTCTCAATCTGAGATAACCAAGCTTCATACAAGGATTATATACAACCCTTGTATAAAATCCAAACTATGGCATACAAGCGTGGCAGTCAAGAAGATGGCTTGAACCCAGCCCCTTGAGTATGCTCTTTAGTTAAGGCAGTAGGCAAAATGAGTGTCTGTCTTTCCCATGACCACTGGGAAAAGAGTGACAACAGAGAGAACTATTAAGGGCATACACGCCCAGGCTTTTCAGATCGCTACCTGGCAAAAGACCTTCATTTGCTACGCAAGTCTTAATAAGAGCGGAAGCTTTAAGAACAATAACAAAACCACTTACCTTTCAATAATAAATAAATAAAAAAAATCCGTTACCTCTTGTCCTGTCCACAAAGTCAACGATAATCAGGCCCTTAGCCATAAAGTGACATGTATTGAAGTTTCCCCTGCAAAAGTACAGTTTTTATATTGTGAATCTAGTCATATATTGAGTAAACCAAATACTCCTACTGTAGCTGTTTTTTCTAAAGTCCTCCCTGATAACGCTGCTTTTTTTGTGTGTGTGTATTAATCTCAGAAATAAAAGCACAGAGCCACAAAAAGAAATGGACTCTGTCAGAGTTTGTGGGGCCATTTGTTTTTACATTATGAAAGCAGGCATTGATGGCTCAGTCCAAATTAGTAAAATGCCCAGACAAGTAAAACAAGGAAAAGTAGCAGCCAGCAGGACAACAATAGATGTGTGGCTTGAAACATTTGGGCTAAAGCACTTTCTGAATGCACAATCTCATACAGCTGAGACAATAACCATAGGTGCTTAAAAGCCAACACAATAGCCCTGGACATCACCTATGATATTTTAAGTTACAGGCTTTTTTTTGTATGATCAGTTTCTTCACCTCTCCTTTGTTATGATTATGCTCATGCTCATAAGACGTTACTCTTTGACCAGCACTCCACACTCTGGAATCAGATACCCGTTTCTGAGTTTGCGTTTTAAAGCAGAGCACTGAACTCCAGGCGAAGCTGTCCGTGAATGTTTGGAAGGGAAGAACCTGGATTCTGATTGCACTGAGGTCTGGCATTTTTCAACCTGGTATCTCTTTTTCCCATTTAGGGCAAGTGCAGAAGCAATACCAGATACTCTGTTCAGACAGGGAAATGGGAAGACCTGTGCAGCTGCTGTACAGCCACTCAAACAACCATAGTCACGATTCCCCTGCGGTGTGCCAATGGGACAGTGGTGCAGCACTACATCCCTTCTGCCTCTCAGTGTGAATGCTATTCTCGGAAGTGTACAGACTGAAAAATTCCAAGAAGCCCAGTTGTGTAATCTCAAGTTTTATGATGAAGGAACTTTACAGTGCAAGCCTCATATTCTCTCTGTAGACCGTTTTATCCAGTAGAATCCTGACTAACTAATTGTATCAACATAGCAAACAATAAAACTTACTAGCACAATGGAGCCTTTTTTGATTATTCTTGGGGTTGTTTATAGATAAGATATTGCAGATTGTATTTTTGCCTTCATTGCACCAGGTAAAGTAATCCACGCTATTAAAATACGAAAAAAAAAAAAAAGCAAATCCACAACACAGTAACAGAAACAGTTGCTTCTACTTAAAGAACATATCCCAAAGCATTTAACATTATCTTCAGAGACATTACATTTGCATTCCCCACTTCAGGCTTTAGTGACACACTGTGAACTTATAGGTTTTTGGTCTTTTTTTTCCTTTCAGTCAGGGGGTATCACAGAATCACAGAATGGTAGGGGTTGGAAGGGACCTTTGGAGATCACCTACTCCAGCGCCCTGCCAAAGCAGGTTCACCTAGAGCAGGTTGGACAGTAATGCATCCAGGCGGGTTTTGAATATCTCCAGAGAAGGAGACTCCACAACCTCTCTGGGCAGCCTCTTCCAGTGCTCTGTCACCCTCAAAGTAAAGAAGTTTTTCCTCATGTTGAGACAGAATTTCCTGTGTTCCAGCTTGTGCCCGTTGCCCCTTGTCCTGTTGCCAGGCACCACTGGAAAGAGTCTGGCCCCATCCTATTGACACCCGCCCTTTAGATATTTATAAGAATTGATAAGATCCCCTCTCAGTCTTCTCCAGGCTAAACAGACCCAGGTCTCTCAGCCTTTCCTCATAAAACAGGTGCTCCAGTCCCTTGATCATCTTTGTAGCCCTCCACTGGACTCTGTCCAGTAGTTCCCTGTCCTTCTTAAACTGAGGAGCACAGAACTGGACACAGTACTCCAGATGTAGCCTCACCAGGGCAGAGTAGAGGGGGAAGATGACCTCCCTCAACCTGCTGGCCACACCCTTTTTAATGCACCCCAGGATACCACTGGCCTTCTTGGCCACAAGGGCAAAGTGCTGGCTCTTGCTCAACTTGTCGTCCACTAGGACTCCCAGGTCTCTCTCTGCAGACCTGCTTTCCAGGTCAGCCCCTAACCTGTACCAGTGCATGGGGTTATTCCTCCCTAGGTATAGGACCCTACACTTGCCCTTATTGAAATTCGTTAGGTTCCTCTCCACCCAACTCTCTAGCCTGTCCAGGTCTTGCTGTATGGCAGCACAGCCTTCTGTGTGTGTGTCAGCCCCTCCTCGCAGTTTTGTATCATCAGCAAACTTGCTGAGGGTGCACTGTGTCCCCTCACCTAGGTCGTTGATGAGTATGTTGAACAAGACCCATATGTTGAACAAGACCCATTACTGACCCCTGGGGAACACCGCTAGCTACAGGCCTCCAATTAGACTCTGCACCACTGATCACAACCCTCTGAGATCTGCTGTTTAGCCAGTTCTCAATCCACCTCACTGTCCACTCATCTAACCCACACTTCCTAAGCTTACCGATGAGGATGTTATGGGAAACAGCGTCAAAAGCCTTGCTGAAGTTGAAGTAGACAACATCCACTGCTCTCCTTTCATTGACCCATCCAGTCATGCCATCACATAAAGCCATCAGACTGGTCAAACATGATTTCCCCTTGGTGCATCCACATTGCCCACTCCCAATACCCTTCTTTTCCTCTACACGCTTGGAGATGACATCCAGGATGAGCTGTTCCATCACCTTTCCAGGGGTAGAGGTGAGGCTGACCAGCCTATAGTTTCCTGGGTCCTCCTTCTTGCCCTGTTTGAAGACTGGCATGACATTAGCTTTCCTCCAGTCCTCAGGCACCTCTCCTGTTCTCCATGACCTTTCAAAGATGACGGACAGCAGCTTCGCAGTAACGTCTGCCAGCTCCCTCAGCATTTGTGGGTGCATCCCATCGGGGCCCGTGGATTTGTGGGTGTCAAGTTTGCCTAAATGATCTCTAACCCAATCCTCCTTGATCAAGGGAGAGTCTTCCTTACTCCAGGCCCTCTCTCTCATGTCCAGGGTCTGGGGTTCCTTAGGGCTGGCCTTAGCAGTAAAGACTGAATCAAAGAAGGCATTCAGCAACTCCACCTTCTCTGCATTTTCCATCACCAGAGCACCCACCTCATTCAGCAGTGGGCCCACATTTCACATTTTCCCTAGTCTTCCTTTTTCTACTGATGTACCTGGAGACGCCCTTCTTATTGTCCTTGACATCCCTTGTCAGATTTAATTCCAAGTGGGCCCTAGCCTTCCTCATTGCATCACTAATGCTCCTATACTCCTCCCAGCTGGCCAGTCCCTTTTTCCACATTCTGTAAACTTTATTCTTCCATCTGAGTTTTTTCAGCAGCTCTTTCAGCAGCATGGTCATCCACACAGGTCTGCTGCCTCCTTTGCCTGATTTCTTGCTCCTAGGGATGCACCGAGCTTGGAGGAAGTGGTGCTTAAATATTAATCAGCTCTCTTGCACTCCCCTTCCTTCTAAAGCCTTAGCCCATGGGATTCCTCCAAGAAGGTCTTTGAAGAGGCCAAAGTTAGCTCTCCTGAAGTCCAGAGTTGAGTACAGATTACAGTAATTATGGCATAAGACTTCATAGTAAGAGGGTGATGTTCTTGGTACACAAACAATACTAGTTATGGCTCAGGCAACCATATATATATTTGCAGTGCGTATAGATGTTCCTCCTGAAGCTGAATGAGAAGAAATTGTGTGCTGAGGACAGGCTGTGTAACTTTTGCAAGTCCTCAGTACTTGTGAATGGGGCTGAAGGACAGCTCTTACCTGTTTACTTCAGCACTTCCACATACCAATTTAAGAGAAAGCTCATAATTATTCTCCCTTATTTTCAGGTACCAGAACTTCACCTGTGGCATTAGCTACAGAAGTTAGAGGTCTTTCAAACGCAGAATTGTCAGTGGCAGGTTTAATTTAGTTACTGCTGGCAGGGGTAAATTTAGCAGGATTTAAATTCCACTTGGTCTGGTCAGGCCACAGAAGATGAAAAACAACCAGTTGTTGATCCTGGTGGAATCTAGTGCCATCCAAGCAGTTTCACTGGGAAGTACTAATTTCTCAAAAATATGACAGAGGGAAAACTGTTCATTCTGTTTGCATTTTTGAAAGACAAGAAATATTTAATCTTCTCATTGAATTGTGTTAACTTTTTTTTTAAAAAAAAAGAAAATATAAATCAGCTATAGTAGGTGTATTAAAAAAAAAACAAACCAAAACCAGCCACCCCAAATTTTCCATGTTTGTGATGGAATCACTAAGGCGTAAGAATAAGTTGAAGGTGAAAAAGAAATCATAGTTTCTCCAGCTCTTGCAGAAGTGTTCTTGAACTAGTAAAAAGCATATAAAAGTCCTGAAGGGTAAAAGTGCTCCTGAGTAGCCTAGCAGAAAAGGTCAGGAAATCAGGTTATCATTGTGCAGCTTTTAGGTTGGCATCTGTAGATATGAAAGGCATTTCAAAGGACATTGTTACCATTGCCCCTGGGTCACGGGGAGGAAAGTTTTGAGATGAAGAGCTATTGCTTCTCACATGAATGCCAATGTCACAATGATTAAACAGGTCAAAATACCTCTCCATTTGCATGAATGCCTCCCTTTGGAAGCAAACAAAAACTATGTGCTTCCAACTAAAAAGGCAAGTTGTATTCCTTTTTGAGAGGAACCAGGCAGAACCCCGCTTTGCCTCTTTTGCCATTCAGATGTGGATTCAACACATACTGAATTTTAGGCCCTCTTTTCCCTTATTATTCATTGAAGACATCCTCTGTTGCTGGACAGTACCAGGAGAAGTGAAGGACTTCTATGCATCTGTTTCTTCTGCTATCAGACCACAAAAACCCCAGGGAGAGAAACCAATTGGCACCAGTCCCACTTACTGCAGTAGATCTCTGTCACCAGTTTTCCTCCATCCTTTCACTAGTTCCTTGTTGTACCTGGCTCCAGATATTAAGCTCCCTGACAGATGGATTTGGGTCACCCAGGTAATCAACTGCACAGCAGCTCATCTGAAGCTGCAAATAAGCAACACCTGGAACAGCAGCCTGCAACAACAGAGAGGACCAGAGAAAAAGGGTTGATAGGGGGTAAAAGGCAGTATCTTCCTCTTCCCCTTACCATTGCTGGGACTGCCCCTTTTTTCCCATTGGTGCCCTCACCCAGACTGACCTTCCTTAGCTCATGAAAACTGATGGGATTGCAGCCTAAGGCTTCAGGGCTGCAGACAGGTCTTCTAATCAGATTAAATGTGTAAGCCAGGCACCAGTTTATCAGAACAGGGAGCACATACAGGAGCATCCACAGGGGCAGAGACGGAGGCACAGTTTCCTGGAACTTCTGAAGAGCAGACAGACACAGCAACAAAGTGGATGGACACATCTGTCCAACAAACAGGCAAGCATTCCTGCTTTCATCACTTCTTTGTCAATTAACAAGAAATATCTTGGGGATCTAAGTGTCTCAAGAGAGAAAAAGACTAAAATAAAGATACTGGCTTTCAGGCTAGAGCAATTATTATTTTTTCCTAAGGAGCTTCAGATTATTTATTGGAAAACTGCTTGGTTATAGGATCAAACTCATAGTAGAAGTAGGTCAGTGTAATTGGATAAACAGAACTATATCAAGACTACACCTGTTCAAGAACATGTCCCATACTATGTGGCTTTTATTCACCTTCCTTGGTTACAATTTTGCTTTCAGGCATCCATGCCAGTGTATGGAGTAAAGTGCAACACATCCCATGAGAACTTATTGTTTTTTCTTAAAGATAGAGTTCTGTGGACTTCTGTATGGTCTATATGTTATTATTCAGGCCTGGCTAGTACCTATATATTCCAAGCAAAGACAAGGCTGTCTTGTGCTCAAGGCCAGAAGGAACTTCCTTGAAAATCCTGTCATAGAAACAGACCAGCAGGAAAGAACAAGGGAATATTTTAACATCTCCCTTAACAGACTGAGAAGGTATATAGACTTTTGGCCTTGACCTGCTGGCATGAGAATTAAACTTTTTCAGGCAGCCTACCCGAAAGAGCTGTCTTTCATCTAAGGCTCTAATGGTGCCAGTAAGCCATGGGCTCAGACTTCCTCCATGCAGGTTTCCATTGCCTTTCACGCAGTTTCATTTAGTACAACTACATTTTCAGAAGCATTCTTTCCAGCAGAAGTGAAGAATGTAATCAAGCCTATAGTCAAGTACCTGCTTAGTAGAGAGCTCTGTACTCTAAAAGTAGTAGTGTGCCCGCACATCCGACAGCACTGTATGTCAGACTGCTTCATTGACATTCACCCGCAGAATCCAGGCTTTGAGGAACGTTGTTTTTCAACTAGTACATACTGCTTTTTTTTGAGCTATCTTGGTCTTTGCCTTTCCGCCAGTGATTCAGAAGGCGTCCCACCACTTCAAAAGACCAACTGGATCGCTGAACATGCTACAGGATAGATTTATAGGAACATTAAATGGATTTGGGGAGGAGTCATATAACTTCTTAATTATTAAAAGCATCTAATCTCTCTGGTAACTTTTACAGACTTGCAAGCACCACTGCTTTCCAGAAGGTGAAACACAATGTGGTATATTGGTATTGTTTGTCGCAGCTCTATGTTATCAGCTAACACCATACCCAGGTGCCTCAGGAAACACAGTGATGCCAAGATAGGATTTTCTCCATTGGAAAGTGGCCTTAGAAGTAGACAGACTCAGTTCCATTTTAACCAGCGGGATATTGCTTGCTATCATATTGCCTCCTGTGTATATTATTTATTATCTCAGCTAACTGTATTACCTGTAATGGACCCATCCTAATGTCTTATAGGAGCTAGTAATTGGAACCCATGCAGGCAGAGCTTTGTGTCCACAGGGATTCCAGCAGGACCTGGCTCTACATTCCTATACTATTCCAAAATTAATGGATGTGCCTTTCTGTTTTAGCATTTAGTTGGTGCAACATATAATGTGGATATAAAATAGCACCATGTTCAGCAAGTTTTCATTCCCCTCTCCCAGAGATACGTGTATACAAAGCAGTGGGTTTGCTCCATATCCAGGGAGCAGATTAATTGGTTATAAAACTTCAAGGCAAAAAGCAGTTCAACAATTGCTTCCCTTGGAGTATTCTCTGATCCCACTTTGCTAGCAAAAAGTTACCGGGAGCTCTATGTGTTTGCACCATTGCCCTGTACAAAGTAAGCATGAACTACATCGAGGTCTGTGTAACTGTGGACATTTGAACAAAGTGATCAAGCAAAGAGCAATTCATTTGTTCAAAGGGATGGGGTGGTTATACTATCAAAAATATTACAGGCCTCAAAACCTGTATGCATGGGCTAGTGTACAAACAAAAGCCTATATGAAGTAGCATCCCCCCTGCTAGAGAGCTTACACACAGCAACTGAGAACTTTTTTTTTTTTTTAATTTCTGCAACCTAATAATTTTTAGACTGGTCAATCCAGAAGCTACAGCATTCAGGTTGTTTCCTGTTTTGTAACTGAAGATCGTTCTGAGATTAAAATAAGATAATAGCAGGGTAAGAAGAAGTACTTGATACCTGTTAATACACTACTTAGAAATTGGGAAATGCCATTCCAAAGGAGGGACTAAGAGGGGGGGATTTAACTTTCCCTATCTGAAGGCATTATTCTATGTCAATATTAAAGCAAATGTTAAAAAAGTATTCTGTAATATCTAATATACTCGTCTTCCCTGTATGCACAAAGACCCTAATCATTACTTTTTCCCTTTTTTCATGGGTAAATTGTAGTGCATAAAAGCTTGACTGACCTGTATAAAGCTGTTCAAGATGGAGTCAGGGGTCCTAACCCCCCTCCCTTTTAAGTAAAATCAGGCATATAATGTTAGTGTTACCCATAGTTACATAGTTACACATAAAATTTCTTGTGTGACGCTTCAGTTGAGCTGAAGTAAACAGATCATCTACTTTACAGATCATCAGTCATCTACTTCAATCTCATTGTCTTTGGTCTGCCTATAGCTGTTTCATTAAAAGGGCAACCACCTAGTGATAATTTGTCCGGAGTTTAAAGCAGCATGTGTATTTCTTAGCCTTGCTGGGAAAGTTTTACAGCACCCAGCCCAAGTTTTGGGACACAACAGCCACACTGCTCCCTGTATAAGCTCAGTAGTTTTGATAGCTTAGCCACAGTGCATCAGCGCATCTCCCTGTGATACAGACAACTGCTGTTCTTGCCGGTCATGACACAGTGCATGATCCTAACTCACAAGCTAGTAGAAACACTGTACTTTATTCAGTCATTGAATAAATCCATTTCCCCCTTTCACACTCAAGAAACTGTTGTAGTGTCCTAAATAGGCTAAAAGAAGAAAAATATTTGAACTCCAAATAATTACACCTCCCTCTAATTATCATTAGCAAATAAAAATCATTTCTCAGATGGTATTAGTCATCAACAACTTTTCTTCCCAACACATTGCTTAAATTGTAAGGTTGAAGGCTAAGCAGGATCCATCAGCTGTTCTGATTAGACAGTTGATTACAAGATAATCCCCTGCATATTTCATGCAGGAATGATAGTGCCCCATTCAGGCAGTAAGGTAACATGAGTAGGTGATACAGAGCCTTATAAAAGGTTTCTGCACTTACCTCCTACCTGGAAGCACTGTAAAGCTTTGCAGATATAAAGACACTTTTCCCAACAGAAACCACCTCCAAGATAATCTAATCCCTGAATAACTTTTTCAACAGAGCTGTCTCTGTTGTAGAGCCCTGGTTTTGCATGAGCTTTTTTTCTTCCTCTCCTCCACTCCCTCTCCACTGCCTTCTGGGGAGTTAGGACAAGATATGTCTGTCGTTATGTTGCTTGTTGAGGCATTATGGAGCATGAAGACAGGATGCTGAAGTTCCAGCAGAGAATTGCCATGGCCTTTCAGGTCACGGGAGTTTTTCCTTTTTCCCTCTCTTTCCTCCGTGAAAGTAATCACCGAAACAGAAGGTCTAGCTAATTAGCTTCAGTTTGTGGTTTGCTTACTGCAGGATCAAGCCAGGATGGAAATAGCTGCTAGTGCTGTTCACTACTTAAGCCAGTGCAGAAGCAGATTGTGCACACGATCAGCGTAGCCACATCCTATTAGCACTGACGCAACTTCCAGTCAAACCTCCAGGCATCATGGAAACACACACACACGGTAAGTTTATTCTGTGCTTCATTGTTAATTGCTGCTTTGGAGCTGAATAGGTGGAAAGGGGGTGGGGAACAGAGAAAGGAATACTTTGAAAGGGCTTATCTGTCTTCTTTCATGACATTTTCAAAAAAGCAAATAAAAAAAGAAAAATCTGTGGCCCAGGTTACATACAGACAGCTCAGAGATAAAACGCGCAGAGTTCATTTCTTCTGAAGCCTAAGGAGTGCAGCTGTGGGTCAGTGTTGTGGTCCATGTGGAAAAGACAATCACTAGGCAAATGTCTTGTGCTGGACTTCTGCTGTTTCCATCTGCATTTGCCTTATTGCAATGCAGCTGAGGGGAGTGAGCAATATCTTTTTTTAAGACAATGTCCAGCAGTGAGCTTTCAGTTCCCAAATGCAAGGAACAAATCTGCTCAGTGTATAAAACCTTTGTGTTTGAGTGCCAGTGTACAAGTTTAGAATAATGTTCAGTGCTGATATTGTGTCACTATTACTTTACTGCTACAGTCAAAAGCTCTGTGGTTGTTTCCATGTTATCTCAGTGTTTCTGGGGCTGTAGCTTTGCTGTGAATGCTAAACTATCATGCAGCTTGCTGAATCCTGCTATTTCTGTACTTTCCCATCCATCCCCCTTCCTAAAATTATTTGTATAGCAGACCACAGTGTGCAAAGAGAGCTATTAGATGTAATGCCTACTGATGATCTTTGTTGAGTTATTCCAGTGTCCTTTTTCTATATCAGTCCTTCACTGTTGGACTTAGTCCAGATATATACTGTATCTCAGAAAAATCAGGTACTTTCTGTAATCTTTGCGTGCACAGTAGAACTTAAAAAAAAACCAAACCAAAACCAGGAGTGGAGTCTGTAAAGTTACACATGCAGTTGTATTATGTAGATATAGCTCCATTAAGTCTTCAGGTAATGCAAACATTCATAAGGCATCTCAAGTTTTTTTGTTTTGTATCGTGTGGTTCCCACATCTATCTCCACAGCTCTACCCTGTTTCCTTCATTCTTGACCATTCAGGTTCATAGTCTTCCATCCTTTAAGAGACTCTCTGGCTCATGATGTGTGCCAGAGGTGAATGAGCATCTCCATTAACTCAGGTACGTTCTTCTTGCTCCTAGTGTTGGAGGTGAGGGCTCCTGTGTACAAGCATCTACCAAAGGAGCACAACCACAAGTTTTTAAATTTGTATCTGAGACCACAGCTCTTCAGGTCAGTCAAAGCCAGCAAGGATCTGTGGTCCCCCTTGCCTGCCTCTGTCTGTATGAGGTGCTGCAATGCTATTGTTTCTGCCAGCCGTTCAGGGGCAGACTGTCAGGGCCCAGAGCATATCCCCCTTCGAGGCCCTTTGTTCGCCATTTTAAAGAGTTTAGCTGACTAAGTCCAAGGCCAGCTCCTTCACCAACCGGAGATGTTTTGAAGAAAGCTCAAGTGAGCTGCCCTCCTTTCCCTCGGGAACTGCTTTTCACATGAGGCTTTACCACTCACCCCTGCCTGTGCTACATTGCAGCTGAGCTACATCTGCACCTGGTTTTGGACCTTAGCCTGTTTGGCCCAGACTTGGACCCAGAAGCTCTGTTTCCCAGCTTGACCTTGGACCTGCCTTGTCACTGCTGCCTTGCAGGGGGATCACTGAGCTGTGTCCAACCCTGATCACTGTCTCCAGCCCTGACCCTGACCTGGACTTGCTGCTCTGCATCTGGGCTCCTTGTCAGCAGGGTCACTCACTGCTCTGCCACTGCTCATTCCCCATGGAGCAGATGGTCATAGGACGCCTTTTCCCTAAAATGATTGTAAAAGCATTATTATTGTCCTTTGTGTCAGTAACTCTCACTTTAAAGAATCAGTGAATATGCATTCACACAAAGGGTCAGAGGGTTATGGACAAGTCACTCTGTTTGCAGCATATTAACAGCTTCCTGAATCATTATAGTCTCAAAGTGCATGGTGATATGGGAGGAAGCTCAGCTTGCGCCACAATTACTTCTTGTGCACAGCTCCACCAAACTCAACACAGCTGCAGCAGAGTGTGATTTCCTCCATTGTGTCTTCAAGACCACCATTAGTGCCCTTTAAGAATCAGAGGAACTAAAGACAGACAAGGCTTTTTGGATTGTCTCTCATGCTCTCTAATGCAGCATGGTACAAATTAAAGCAAATTTCTGACTAGAGGGTATGCAGACTATCATGAAGAGGAGGAACTTAGAGGAAGCTTCTGGGAAATGGAAGTATAGGTGTCGCTTGGAGGAAGTAACAAGGGTTAAGACAAGATCAGAGATGGAACAGTCCTGCTAAGGAATAAGGTAGGCAGCACAGCCCCACACAATTCCCTGACTACTTTCCATCCTGATCACATTGTCCTAGCCATATGCCCTGGGCTAGCAAACCTCCTGGGGAATGAAATTGGGGATTCAACCAAAGGAGGAAGAAGCAGAAAACATAATTTTTCAGGTTTGCCACTCCCTACCTGTTCTCCCACAGCTGAGTTTCCACCAAGAGATGTGAGATCCAAATTTGCACCTTGCGGTTTGAATGCTCATGCAGTACCTCTCAGGCTGCAGAGAGGAAGCGCAAAACCACCTATAAGAAGTCCTGCGTAATACCTTTGACAGCCTGAGTGCACCTGCCTGTCTGGAGTCTGTTCCAACATTCAGTTTGAAATGCCACATCCTAAGCCTCCATGACACTCAGCAAGGAGATGCTCTGGAAACAGTGTCTCAGTTGCGTCCCTCCACATTTGACCATACATAATACTGTTTCCCCTTTCCTTGCCAGCCTCCAGGATACAATTAGAGAAGAAATACTCTTTATAGAGAGAATGGTCTAATGCTGAGTTGAGTTATGGGACTGATTTTGGTAGAAGTAGCTAAGCAGTAGGGGACTAAACATCTAACTTGGTCTTAAACGTTCTTGAAGAAAGAAATACCAGCTATCTGAAATTTAATGGTCAAACTCTACCATTCTTTTATTCAAATAAGGAGTTTGAGAACACTGCACTAATCTAAATTATCTTTAATGAAACCTACTGGACCTTTTCCTTCAAGTAATACTGAATAAAGAATGGATTTCCTATGTAATAATGTATTCCTAGACATTTCCTCTGGTGGCCTGTTTCCTTTACGCTTGACCAAGGCTTATTTAATTAACATGCATTCCCCTGCATCTGAAACTCTTTAACTGATATATTAAATAATAAGCAGTATTTGAAGAGACAAGAGGTGGCAGCTTAAAAAAGAAAACTGCAGTGCAATGAAAATACTTGCATACTTATACAGGTGTGACTGACTTTTGAAATCAGCAACTGCATGTTCACAACCAAGAAGTCATTAGCTTAGTGGGGACCTAAAGGACACATGTATAACCGTGGTACACTTTTTTATTCATATATATTTCCTTTAAAGAACATATGTTTAATTCAAGCTACATAGAAACAGTAAACCTCAGTAGGTCTTTTTCATACCTACTTGGAGGGTGGAAGGAATAACAAGTTTGCCAAACAATGCTCCTAAATTGCAGATGTTTTTAACAGCCTTGCAGAGGACTCTGTGTGAGTACAGGTATACTTCTGACTGTGGTGTCTTTCAGAAATGCAGCCCATTTCTGCTACTTAACTGGAAAGAGAGTTAATAAATGAAAGCAGGCCAGTGTCTGTGCCCTGGGTGGCCAAACCATTTACAATGCAAGTGGCTGTGCCTATGATAATCTGACCATCTGGACCACTCAGATCGGATAATTGGCTGTTACTCAGGATTTAATACAGAGCTCCTAATTAGGTAGACTCCCTTAATGCATATTTCACAAGCAGTATTGTCCTTTAATATACCCTCTCAGTCCTTCCACTTTTGGCAGCATGTACAACTTCTTCGTCATTGCACTATAGATGAGGAATTCGAAACTCAAATGGTGAGGTCAATTTGTGCACATGCAGCACAACCCATAAGTTTACAGAAAGACGAAGCAAGGGAGCGTAGAGAGACTGTGTGAGCAAGTAGTTGATTAGCGGCTGCGGATTGGCGCTGGAACTAAAGCTGGTCACTGATCTCTCCTGGAGGTACTTTGTCCTTGGAAGCCATTTACAACTTAAAGAGGTTTGACTGGAGGGATGGCTCCCAGGCTATTTTTCTAGAATGAGTGTAGGTCTTGAACATTTGCTTTCCAGGTTGAATTCAAGATTCACTCTATTGCTGTTCTCAGGGGAAATATATATATGTACCAAAGCTATGCATGTGTACGTGTATAAAAAATTTATATATAATGTGCATACATACACACACACACAGCTTGTTTCTATCAATACTAATTCCTCGAGAATATTTACAGAATGAGAACATGTAAGGCCAGATGTCGTAAAGGCTAACAGGGTAGAATGAGGTCAGGCAGCATCTGAAGCAGAAGCCCCTGAGGCACTGCAGTACCACAGGCAAGCACTGTCAAATGTGCACATGTTTTGATTCAGTCAGTTTGATTTGGGTAGATGAAAAGCTTTTGGGAGAACAGGAGTCTTCCAAATTCAGATACGGAGATCGCATTTCCATTGAAAAACTTATTCTGACTGGAAGTCCCTGACTGCCTCACCTGCTTACCAGTGTCAACCTCAGGTTCGTGACGCAGTTTCTGGAGGTTGGGAAGCATAATGGAAATGAAATCATTTTATTATAAATTAAATGCAGATTTTTTTCCTAGGCCCAGTTAAAAGGACTGGGAAGAAAAAACGTCTTTAATTGACTGTGCAAGGTCTTGTGAGATATCCCAGGCTTAGTCTGAAAACACTGGAGAAACACTGTGTGTAGCCTTTGGGAATGAAACCTTCGCTTATTAATTATTTTCCTTAGAGTTTCCCTTGTGGCATCATTATGTGCTTCATTAAAGCAAACCAAGTGCAAGTCTCCTTGAGAGATCAGAAAAAGAAGATTGGCGAGGCAATCTACAGTGCTGTTCAAGTGCTGCAGGACCCTAATCCATTATTGATAGAAAACATAAGAATAATTTAGGGGTCAGGGCCCCCCTTCCAAGCATTTTCTTCTTTACTATTTTACTGGCTCCTCTCTTAGCACATGATTGTGGGTAAGTAGATTCAGCCTGTGTAGAGGGCATAGAAGATTAGCAGTAGGACACAATGTCTGCCTTAGATTCTCGGGGGGGGGGGTGG
>VZSZ01002953.1:0-35540 GCA_013398815.1 Ibidorhyncha struthersii | reverse complement strand
CCCAGCACACAAGCTGTCTAATCAAAAGGTGAAAGTTTTTCCCCTCCAGAATCTCCTGAAAAACTGGAAAGGACTATGCATTATTCTTTTCTTCCTTGCCCAAGACATGTGGCTTTTACTTCCTTTTATTTTTCTCTCTTCACTGTTTTTTTTTTCTCCTTTTTGTTAACTTTTGTTAAAATGTGCTGAAGCGGCTGACTGTTATCTTGCTGTGACTTTCACACAACGTGTTGATCAGACACGTGTGAAGGGTACGGCTGGCCTTATATGTTGGTTAAAATTGTATGTTGAGCTGATATGAGAACAACTTCTGATTTTAGTCCTGGTAGAACTATGTGTCTACGGGTTCATTAAACTCAGAAGAGTCTTAATCACAGCATGCTATATTTTTGGTGTATAACACAGACTACATTTCTAGTGGTGTATCCTGAATGTGCATGTTTGGGTGTTTTTTTTTGTTTGTTTCATTGCTAGTATAACAACAAGTGGATCTTCTTCGTATAATCTTGGAAGTTGAGGCATATTCTGTAACACATATCTCACTCTTGCCATATGTCCTGGACCGGGTCCTAAGATGAGTCTGATCTACTCAGAGGGCTGGCTGCAAATGTAACCCAAAACAGCTACAGGGCTGCAGCTGTGCTGCGGCTCATGTCTGAGGGATTCCACTTTTGGACCCTTGGGTTAGAACAGGCCTTGGTTTCTCTACCTTATGTCACCTGCATAGGGTTTTGCAAAGAAAAATATTCTTTTAAGAACAATAAGGTATCCTGAACACAATCTCTTTCCTGAAACAGCATCAGTTTTAACTTGAAGTAGTAGCAATAGAAGGAAGAGGCAAAAGGGTATCTATCTGCTATGCCTGCGGTCTTCAATGAACATCTCTGCACTGTCCTTTCTAGGTGGCCTATAGTAGCTATACAGCTAAAAAAAAATATCTATGATACGGCCTATGTAGTTATGGTTCTTGTTAACCTCATTGCTTGAACAAAAAAACCCCACCCCCACCCCCGAAAAAGGGCATCAAGCCATTGTCCTCTGGGAGTCACGAAGGATATATTCCCTGAGTAATACAGCTGATTCAGCATTTAATGACTTCTAAGGGCACCTGTCTTCTTGTGGCTGGGAAGTTGCTTAACCTATGATCTCAGTTAACCCTACTTTGTAATGACTGTAAGCTTGATTAATATAAATGAACTAAGCACAGCATCTTTTGCACCAGGCTACTCAGTGTACTAACCTCAGAGGATATTTGAGTTCCTTTAGAAGTTGCTTTTGTAGGCTATAAATACTTAGACATCAGGAAGTTCATCTCTACGAGCACAGGATAGCATTATGACAATTTAAAAATCTTTATTTTTGTAACTATCTTTTTGAAAAAGTGGGAATTTCTATGATGTTAATATGTTTGTTAACATATGATGTTAATATGTTTTTTATATGCTGAATAACTAGGGAAAAACATCCTTCTCATCTGTCTTGTCGATTCATTGTGCAAAAGAATAGAGACAAGAAAATAAATTAATATATATAATTTGTATGTGGAGAGGGAAGTAGTACTCTTTTTGAATATGTAGAAAATAGCCAAGATTATGGTCTGTCTCCATATCCACCCATATTTGTGAGTTAAGAAATTTTTGATTAGTTTTCAACTTCCTTACAACTTTCCATCATTTGTTATTGCTGTCCTCCAAAGAAACTTTGTTCTCCCTTAATATAACCTTCTTGGGGTTTTTTATTTTTCTGTTTTTAAACTGAGATATTATTTTGCATGTCCAAGACAAAGTGTACATTGAAGGCAATGAGCATGAAATTGGATGTTACAAGTTTTTCCTCTCTAATGTGACACTGAGTACCCAAAATAATGTGTGGTCGTAATTAAATTTGACAACCTTCTTACCTGATCCATAGCATGTATTCAAGTGTTACAAGAAACACTGCCACCATCATCTTTCAGTCTTGATGTTCTGTGTGTCCGCAAGTGGCAGATCAAGTTTAAGGAGCTCTTTGGCTGGTTATTTTCTCTTCAAATCAAAACATTTGGGCGGTCCAGTGTAGCCTGTGCCCATGAAAACAACTGAATTAACATAATTTAGGGTTATGTGGAAGTGATATTTGGTGGAAAGAATAGAAGAGGAAACTCCCTATTCGCATCTGATGACACCAGCGTAGCAACACAGAACTACTGTGTTGCATAGTTTGCTACGAGTAAAAAAAGTTTGCATCTGTGACTGGCGTGTTTGACCAGTCTATGAAGTTAGATAAAATCACTCTGGTGTTGACTTTTGCATGTGTACATAGAATTAACCACCTTGTGTTTTACAGTATTAAATAGTGATTAATATAGACCCCACTAATGCAGATCCTGTAAGCTCTTATGCTAATCTGCGTAGTGTTAAGCATTTGCAGCATTTGCTTCTTCTGCTTCAAAGTAACACAGTTAAAAGTACAATAAAACTTTGGTTTTTTCCAAGGTATCCATGCCAGAACCCAGATTCTTTGGCACGTCTTTGTAAACTGCGAAGGAATGCCAGCAGGTCACATTTACCCTCTGCACTAGCTGCCAAAGCCATGACAGTCATCTCCGAATAAACCCTATTTAACACTAGTGGCACAAATCAAATTTTGCATCAGATACACGAAGAATTGCCTAAGATAGGGACACCTTAAGAGTACCTTCGGACATTCCACCTTGATTCCCAGCAAAGGCAATAAATACCATTGACTTTGCAGGCAGTTTGGGGGGTTGATATTTTTTTTTTTGTTCCTGGCGAAACTGATTGCTGTGTTTCACTTAATGTGGAACACCGGTAGTTCACTTAAATTTGAATTGTACTGCTGCTTTAATGACTGCAAATGTAATATGTACTGTATTCAATTAGTATTATGTATGGCAAAGCATAATAGGGGTAGAATAAGAAGACACTGGAGATGCACCTTGGCATTCTGACAATGTAGGATCATTTTACAAGCACATTGAAAATGGAATGTACTTTGCTAAGTAGCATTTAGGAGATGAAAATATCTTTTAAGAGGAAGATGATGACAATTTTAAAACCAAGTGTAAATTACCCTCCAAGAAGCTCATTTAACATGAGTTTTAGAGCTAGCATAGTTTTAAGGGTGTCTCATTAAACTCTCTTGGCTACATTACACTTTGAGGCAAGGAAGTCCTTAAGGTCCTCAGTGTATCAGCTTATGCAGTACTATTGATAACAACACTACTGATGATGGTGGTTGTGACTGGATTTTTCTGCTTGATATTCCAAAGCATGTTTTGAATTTTTGTGAAAAAAAAAAAACAAAACAAAACAAAACAAAAAACAAAACCCAACAACCCAACCAACTAAAAAACCAACGAAACAAACCAAACAACCTCCCCCCAAACCCAAACAACTTCCACCCCCAAAGCAGCACACGAGCCCTGCTCCCCTGCAGCCTGAACGAAAGAAAAGCTTATAGTGCTGCAGCCAGATTTTATCTATAGGATTAAATTGAACTGTTTTGTCACACTAAGGTGCGCCCCATTTGCCAGTGGGAGAAGGCTGTATCTTTTACCTTCTCTCAGCTGCAAAGGACAAGAGTAGCCAAAACAATATGGTAAATGATGCAATGCAGAGGGCCTTTTTCTTTCTCTGTCTCCTCCTATCCCCACCTCTAGCTGAGGATGTTTCTGCAGAGCAGTGCAATCAATGTTCTTGCTATATGGGTTGTTTTCTTGGGTCTGCTATATTCCCTAACATCACATTTATGTCATATGTAGCTTATTTTAATGTTAATGGTTTTCACTGTGAAAAAGTGGAATTCCAATGGCCAAGAGTTTAATTTGGAGAGACCGTTTTTTTCCTTGACAAAACATTTATTTGGTATTAAATATTTCAACTTCTAGTTAAAAGATTATGGATATTGCTTAATTTAGTAGTAATTAAGAGCCTGAGAAAATTATGTCTTTTTTCCAAAATCTATCAACGTGATTTGCAGGTAATTCCAAGAAAAGCATCTCATGCCCTTAGTACACGTAAGACCTCTGGCAGGTACTCAGTATGAATGTTACAGTTGTCTTAAAATGTGGATTCATCTAAAGTGCAGAGGAAAGCTCAATAGTAGCTAACACTTATTTTAAAAGGATAGAGAAATTTAATATGAGTCCAAGACCTTTATCCATGTTAATGAACGCCTCCTGAACCCAATGAGAATGCATACAGAGTAATGTAGTATTGGAAGCAGAGTGGGGTCTTTTGTGGTCTAGGTCTTTGGACTTCGTATTTCACTCTCCCTTAGTATAGCACTTGGAACAGGGCAATACTTCTTTGAGGGCCTCTTAGTGTACCACTTATATAAATATTTGATGGTTATTTTTCAACGACTCTAGTTACAGAAGCATTAATTAGCTAAAACATGTTCTGCTTCTGTATGTTACTTATATGGGGCTGAAATGTAATACACAGCTTTTATAAAATTGAAGTTGAACAGGCAAGGGAAGGTTTTCAGTGATAGTGAAGTGGATGTGATGAAAATATTGGCAAGTTGATTAACTATTTAAGAGGAAATTATGACTTCATTTTAGAGAGGATTTTGGAGTAGCCCCATGGGAATTAGGTGTGGTTCAGTCAGTATTAAAATAATGATCCATGATAACAGGAGGCTACGCAGAATGGCTGTGCTGTCAAAGCTGAAAAGTTCATACTATGAAGCCTGTTGTTTAATGATTGTGTTGTGACTTGAATCGATGAATGGGCAGAGAGACTCACTCTGTGTATTTTAATTAACATCCAGACACTTAATGCTCAGCTATTAGGTACCGTAGTCAAAATAGCTTCCAAGGGATTTAGAGAAAATTGAAGAGATGTACAAAAATGGGCCTGTAGGTTTTCAATGACATTTATAGAGCTCTAGGGCCAGCAATGATAAATCTCATCAATTGTGTACAGGTTGAGAAATGGAGGCATCAATATCTTTCATTTCAGATGGTGGTAGATTTGAGGTGTGCGTTCTGGTGATATTCATAATGGGAGCTGGGCAAAAAGGATCCTATTTTTACATATATTCTTACACAATGCTCTTTCTATCAGACTTGCCTGGTAGAAATGGCAAACAGCCTCCCGAATTTGTGTCTCCATTTCACTGTGTGCTGTGTTGAGTTCTGTCACCTGCTGGAGGAGCTACTTCCATTTCTACAAAGTGCTAGACAAATGAGAAGCCCACAGAAATGGCTTCTACATCTCTGCTAGGACATAGTAGGAAGAGAATTGGACACTTGTAGGACTGGGGACAAAAGTAACAAAATCAGTTGCTTGGTTTGTTCACAGATGAATCCATGAAAACATTTTTTAATTATCAGTGGTCTCGTTTGCAGTAGAAATTTTAATCTGCAAATTAAATCCATGGAGACAATTTGAAGAGCAACACAACAAGCCCTGAGGGATGCTGCACTGCACTGATGACGCTGCAGTAGCAGAGTGCCTGCAGAGGAGACTTGGAGGCTGAAGTAGTGATAATTTCTGTAAGCTGTTCAGGTCAGTGCGGCTTGAATAATAGTTTCACAAAAATTAAGTAGCAAAATATGAGATAGTGTGGAGATTTTGGTCCTGGGATTTGTTGCTTTTCTGACCTTTTAAAGGACAGAGCACATGCTGCTGCTGATTGGGGTGAGGAAACAGTTTCTACAGGTGCTGGGTGAGGATTGCCCCAACGGCAGTACCTACTGCCCAATACACGTCAACTCATTCTTTGGCAGAAGAAGAAATCCTGAATTTCCGAGATTCTGTTGTAGAGGAAATGGGACTTTGCTTTGCTGTCCCCAGGTAATTGCTTACTTTGCCTCTAGCAGCAAACACCCCTGCAGTTATCTCTGGTACCAAGGGACTGATCACTTCTGAGTTCCTGCTGATTGAGTAGCTGCTGTATGATTTATTATTTTGGGGAGGAATTGCTTCTTTTGATTCTCATGATTTCACACCTCATGCAAAGGAAAGAAGGGAGGCCTGTCTGAAACTCTTTTGCATGAGTGAGAGACACAGAATTCTGCCTGGGAGTGGATGCAACACTGTAGATAAGTTTGCCCTGGTTTTAATATGTTCCTTTTATAAACATAAACATTCATTTATATACTGTTTTATGTTATAAAAGATCTGAGCTAAGATGGTGCCTCACTGTTCTTCCCTTGTGTTTTTTGGCCTGTATGAAAGTAGATTAAAAAGCAGTTTCTGTCTGAAAACTCTGTGTCTGACACACAAAAACTGAGAAACAAGGACAACCAATGAGAAACAAATGCATTTTGCTTATGTTGATGGAAAAAATAGGGAATAGGATTTGTTCTTGAGTCACTTCTTTCATTATGGAAGAGGAGAGTGGGGCACATCTTCCAGTGAGCAGGGATAGCGTTCTCTTCCAGAGCCAGGGAGAGTAAACCTGAGCTGCCATGCCTTCTCACTGCAGGGCAAAAGAACGGTTTCAAGTGAAGCAGTAAGTGGTTTCTTAAAAACAGATCTTCAATTTAGAAAGGGAAAGGTTTCTTAGACAGGGATCTTC
This sequence comes from Ibidorhyncha struthersii, assembly GCA_013398815.1. Taxonomy (NCBI): domain Eukaryota; kingdom Metazoa; phylum Chordata; class Aves; order Charadriiformes; family Charadriidae; genus Ibidorhyncha; species Ibidorhyncha struthersii. The sequence continues at coordinate 29,009 of VZSZ01002953.1, read as the reverse complement.
AACACCACCACCAGTTTTGGCATCTGATGCAAATGGCTGTGGAAAAGTCTTGATTGTCCAGAGCTTCTGGATTGTCATAGTAAGCATCAGCCCAGTGTTACTTTTTTCTCAGCTCACAAACCAGAGCAAAGTCCAGTCTATCTTTATGGAAGTGACAATGAATACTCTTGAATGGCTTAGTTGGGGATGAGGATAGAGAAGGGGTTAGAAATTAAGACTGGAATGTCAGGGAGAGAAAGGGAATAAAAAACCTGCAAGAACATGAAAAGGAAAGAAAAAACTTAACAAACAAACAAAGCTCTCAACCAACCAATTAAATGTTCAGTGGCACCTGTGCCAAGGGAATGCCATAAAGTGATATTCACCAGCTCCTGCCATCTCAGATTTGGGAACAGATTCCAGCAGAGAAAAGGCTGGGGGGTGTCTGACTATGGAAATGAGTCTTGAAAGAAGGATAGGACTGTCTTATGGGGAAAAAAAAACAAACAACTGTTTGTGTACGTGCTGTGTGTGGGGATGGAATTTGTTATCCTTTAGCAGATCCAGGGAAAGGTAACGTAAGTAATGAGTCAGGCTCGTGCGATTCTTTTTATATGTTTTGGACTCTTTTGAGGTCATCTTGCTTTACTGATGACTCTGATGGTTGTGTGTGTCATTCTGCCCAAATTTAAGTTATTAAAAGGTCTGTTGCTTGTGACATTATGACTAGACAGGCAAGCATACTTCTCAGGAAGAGAGCCACTATAGGAAAGGAATTATTCCCTTCCAGGTGCACAACTAGGCCTTTTTATGGTGTGTACTTTTTAAAATGTTATTTTGTATATGAAAGGGAGGCATTATAGAATGAAAACTGGATTTATGTTCAATCTGTTAGTATGGATAGTGGAAGTATCTTTTAAAGGAAAAAAAAGGTCATTTTCCCTTAGAAATCAGAGCATCCTCTTTAACACAAACTGTTTCCTAAACCTTTTTTATACCTAAGTTCTAGGTCGCTGCTGTGCTCCACCAACTCAGTAGTAGTTTGTAGGGATGAGCAAATATTTAGTGGTGGGAAGCTGTCGTAGAGGGAAAGATTAGCTAACGGTCCTACTTCTACTGCAAGACAAGAAGAATCTGAAGAGAGAAATATACACATGTATGTGTAATGTATGTGTAATGTATGTATAATGTATGTATAATGGAGGGAGAAGTGAAAAGCATGGTTCACTGCTCTATGTGCTGGGTCTGTATGGGAGGTGACAATAAGTCCATTTTTTGTTTAAATTTGGGCTATGCTGATGATGACTGGGGTCACCTATAGCTTCTGTAGCTTGGGTATGCTCTTGGGTATTTTCCAGCTGTCAAAGGATCTGTTTTGGCTACTGGGAACAGTTGAACTCTTCTCCAGTTTTCCTGTCTAGTTCAAGTATGGCACAAAGCTATTGTGTAAACTCCATGCTACTTAAGAACTCCACCTATTTATATCACCAGAGGTAGCACCATGGAACCAAATGCTATCTCACTTAACCTTTTCAGTGAAAAGGAGTGAGGGTTGGTCTGCATGATCTGATTTTAATGAGTGGATTTGCAGAGTGACAAAGTCATTCAAGGGGGAACAGGAGAAATCTGAAACCATGCAAGGTTTTTGAAGGCCTCCTGTATTTTACTTTAATATAAGGATGAATATGTTTGATGATACCTAAACAGAAGCTTCTGAATGTTGTTCCTAATTTCAAAAACTGATCATCTAGTTGCTCTTAGCAGTGGGAACTGTTGGATGTATAGCACTTGGGAACACTGCAGCACTTCATGTTTTTAAAATAATTTCAAGAGGCTGCCTTTCAATCCAGTAGGAGTTGCATTTATGTTTTCCATTTCTAAGAACAAATAGAAAAAAACCAATATACTGTCATAATTCATATCCACCATGTTACAATGTTATGAAGCGTTCGAACAACTGCTCACAGAAGTTCCTCTCTCGCTTCCACAACGACCCGGCAGGTCTGTGTAGGTGAAGGTAGGGCCCATGCAGTTCTGGAAGAACCAAGGTCACTTTCCCTCTTTCCAGTGTGGTCTGAGCTCCAAGGCTGCACGCTGTAGCAGACTGTCCCTCAAAGGGGCTTAGCATGATAAGCATTTAAAATACCACAGGTTGGAACTTCTGGAGGAGAAAAGACCTTCAGATACAGCTTAGTCAAACTGAGGTTGGTTCTGTGTATTAACTATGCCTATGCCCTGAAAAAAAGGAAACTGTGATACATAAGCCATACAGGAGGTCGTAATCAGATTGGTTTCAGCTAGAAGTTGTTTTTAATTCATCATAAGGTCTTTTGAATCATAGAACAAGGCAAATTATTCCAAACTGTATCACATATTTGTTTCTGTTGTTCCAGATCAGCAATTACTTTTGCCAAAATAGAGAAACTAGGAAAAAAAAAATCAGCAGCGTGGCATCAGGCTGCACGATTCCCATTAATGTTAATGGGAGTTAGGTAACTAAATCCCCATGCACAGCACAGAAAATTTACCCTTCAGCGTGAATTATCTTCCTGATACACAGGGCTGATAATTCTGTCAACACAACTAAGTTTCTCTGTGTATACAGGTTCATGGTGATTGGCCAAAGAAATAATTACGTAAGAGCTAGATTTTGATTTCTGTGCAGTTATTCGAGGTTAGGATTAATGTAACAATGGTTTAATGACCAGAAACAAAAGAGTTGAACAAGTTTTTTTTATTATTNTCATATATTATAATATAATTTTAGAGCATTATTGAATTCACTAGAAGAACTGAGAGCTATACTTTTAAGGAAATTCTTCAGGTGGAATTAGGTAGATGACCTTGGAATTTCATAAGACATCTAGTAGTAAAGCAAACGAACAAAGTGTATTTGAGAGAGAATGAGATAGGGGAAAAAAAGAACCTATGTAGACTGATATTCCTTCTTACTCCCTCACTTCCCCTAGTCATGGCATCAGTTCACCAGCTGGAAGACAGGGAAATCATTTGCAGGCTTCGTCTACATATTCACCTATTCACCACACTCAGTCATGGTTTACCTGGACTAATTTAGTAATACGAAGAAAATTTAGCATCTCAGAGGTATAGTGTATATTCAAGGTCTTGGAAATGTTTAAGCAAAACTCCAAAATGGCACCTCCAAATTGCTAGTTCCGACTACTGTTATTTTTCCTTAATCCCTTCAAACTGGGGAAAAAAGGATATCCCTGTCCATCCTATGCTTAGTAAATTTCTACAAATCACTCGCAAGTCCTAACTCTGCTCCCCTTGAAACTGGGCACAGGATGTGAAGGATTACTTATATTTCATAATCCTTTGAAACAAAGTTTCAACTCCAGTGCAGGTTCTGTAGGTCATCTTTCGTCTTCCTGAATTTATGCACGATTGCTTCTATCCCTTTCTTGCCTTAATCATCTCCCATTGTCCTCACTCATTTCTAAGCTGTTATATCCTGATGCCTGTCTTGAAAACCACTGTTTGTCTGCTCTTTTTCTGCACCGGTTTTTGCTCTTTTATCAACCCTCATATTCCATATTTCATTTTGCAGGCTTTGAATAATCATTCTTTGCTTGTCTCTCAATGTTTACCCATGTTCAGCTGTCACTGAACTCTGTTAGGTAATAAAGACAAATACTGCACCCTTTTCATTTCCCACATTCTGGATAGTGGGACCTAGGAAATTTCATATGGTATTCTTTGTTACGTAGGTTTACTTTCAGGCCTTTGCAGGACAGGTCAATATGCTGTGGTGCCCTGTACCTCTGGCAAGCCTACTTGCTCGTCGCAGGTCTCTGCGAGTTCACTGGATAATGTTTACTTTGTACCTCCAGTGGCATCACTCAGCTTTCGCAGGTCAGCGCATGGTAACTGCTTCACCTGACCAGTGCTTGACCTGCTCACCTACCTCTGGCCTCTGTGTATTCACCGCTGTACTTTCACACCTGTCTTCTGCAGCAGGGCTTGCCTGTCCGCCACAGACCACTCTCCATTTCTGTCCAAGCTGCTATTTCACCTTCATATCCTACACCTGTATCAATCCTGCCGTTCCTCGGTATGACCATATATATTTGGTCTATGTGAAGTCAGTCCTCCTTCGCCCTTCCCTGCTGTCCATCAGTTATGATCAGTCACAGGCCTATGTGAAGTCATAACGACCAAGACATCCACTTCTCTGTGAAAATCTGGGGACTACTGTGTACACGAGAACATCATACTCCAAAACTGCTTATTTCTCAAAGACTTCTGTGCCAGGTTTTGTTTCTCCCTTATTCTCTCCTGTTTTAAAGTAACACCATCCTTAAGAAACTGCTCACCAGAAGCCGGGAAAGCTCGGCTTCAGTTAGGCATCAAAGTTTGCTCATTAGAGGACTTGCTGTACTTTTAAACTGATCTGTTGCAGGAGGCATTTGAAAGCACCATGGTAACGACATAAGTCACAGCTTGCACCACAAGGGATCTCAGTTTGTTTTTCACCTGTGAGCCATGGTTCACAAGTGACTCTCCTGGAAAGTATTTGTTGGTTTAGGAGTGCTGTGTCACATCTGGCCACCAACTGGCAAGTCTCTTCACAGAAAAGTCAGCACAAAGAATGTTTTTAAATGCTCTAAGATCCAGCTGTAAATTGTTATTAATTTCCAGATCTTCATAATGCTCTACTAGCATTATCAGACTCACACCCTGGCAGGACAAAACCCACATATCAGGAGACCCACTGGACGATGTTATTAAAGACAGCTCATCTTAGTATTAAAAAGTAGTTGTAGTTTATAATATAGTGATGGGTAAACCGCCCAATATCAGTACAGCCATTCTGTAGTAATGTGCTGTGCTCCTTGTAATTAATTCTCAACTTCCATTATTTAATAAAAGATGTAAATGTAATTATAACGTAAAACCAATTTTGTTACTGTTGTAGAATTTTAAGTACCACAAAAGACTAACAGGTAGCTCTAAAATGTATTCCTTCACTTGTATGTGTCAGTGGTAATTATCAAAGAAAATAATTGGCATATAATTACGGAGCACTCCAGTGTAATTAAAATCACAATAATAAGTGTAGCCAAGGAACTATACATCAAAAGCTGTAAGCTAAATCCAAGAAGTGAGGCAGTGGACATCTTCCTGCTACCTGGACCCTTGAAAACAAATGGGAAGGTGGAAGAAACGCAAGAGTGAGAAGGCCATTTCCTTAGTACAAATCTAAGTGTTCTTTCAAGTAGAAACAGGACAGGGTAAATTCATACTGCCCAATACTCTCGTATTTGAGGTGAGTGCCTGTATTAGCATATGCGCTCTTATAAAAGGGTAGGTACCTTTGAAGAACAAAGCTCCTCCTGGCTCTCAGCTGCCTGCTGTGCCCCATCAACTCATACTGAGGAAAGGCAGAGGCTTGAGGAGTTGCTGTTACCTCCTGCATGTGAACCACTCCTGCAGCTTCCCTCCTTTTGGTTCCCTAAAGTACCATTACTTGACTTCTGGCACTCACTCCTACCAGGTAAATGGCTCATGGTGACACGAACACTGACCGCTAGGATGAAAATCTGGCAGGATCATACCCTTGTCTTTCTCTGCATCAATGCCAAAACTGCTGTCAAATTTCAGACTTTTAGAAAGAGTAGAACTTAAAATAAATACTACTCCCATGTCATTAAATGCATGAGGATAGAGACAGGAATAAAACATAACTAGCTAAAAGCTATCATGGGTCTGAAGGTATTGGTGAGGACAGGATCTCCTGTCCCTGTCTTCCCTAGCATATTGTCTGTGCTCCTCACAGTTCTGGGTTCCAGCTTTCATGTCCTTTATTGTTGAAATGTGTTCTTCAAAACAACAGAAAAGTGAGGCCAGAGAATTAAGTGATACTAACGCTTTTCACTGGCAAATGAGTTTTCAAATGTATGGAAGCATTCCTATGATGGGGAATGAGAATGAAAAATGGGATGTTGTCTCTTAGCAGTATGTCTGTATTAATCTTTACAGTTAATGCTCACAACTGAAAACCCTCTGTGCATGTGTGCTTCCCATAGCTTCTGTTCTTCACATGATATTTTTTTTACCTGCGCGTACCCCCCGTACTTCTTCAGCTTTTCTTCCTCTCAATGAATTTGTGTTTTTATTCTGCCACTTGCCCGCAACTGTAACAGCCGTATTTATTATAGACTGCTTTTTATAAATCATAAAACATCAGCTGTTAATCATAAAATAAATACCAATTAAATTATTTATAAAGTTATAGTTATTAAATGTTGCTGTTTTGTTCAGTTGATGGCAAAAAAAGTGCACTACTTCCATAAATTTAATATAAATTTTCTCTAAAAAGCTGGGTTTGACAAATGTATTATGATTAGACATCAATGTATGCCTGTTAACTACAGGCAGGCAAAGCGTACTGGAGTGAGATTTTAATGGAAAATACATTTATGATTGATCAAAAGTATTTGGGGATTCATAACAATTTAATGATTAATTTGAGGGAGAACCCCCCAAAGTTTTGGGAAAAGACACTGTTTGCTTTATCCTTTTTTATAGACTGCCTTTCTGGTCTGTTTCAAAATGCTGTTTCAAGAGGAGATTTGCCAAAATGTTATTCAAAAACTGATATTTAAAAAACTAAAAGAAAAAGCAAAAAAAGTAAAAAAGTTGGACATTAAATTTGAGAAAAATGAAAGTTTTTCTTCTTGCTGTTTTTTTCATTTTTGCAAGCATCCTGAAGGCACGGGGTAGACTGATCCGAGTTAGGGATTCTGTGAGTCTGCCCTCTTCTTTCCTGCCCTGAGCAATGTGTCTTGCACATTCAGCTATCTTGCAATGCTGCCAGGAGCTGATCACTCAAAGTGTGGATCCAGTTGAAAATTAGTTGCTCTTTAAAACTGGGATTTAGTTTTCAGGCAACTGATCTGGCTAAAGAAACTCACTATCCAGTTATATAGATGTGACTACCGGCTCAAGGGGGTGGAGGGGTGGGTGCGGAGTCACATGGCTAGGGGCAGGGAGGAATTTGGGGCCACAGCCTCTGTAACTTACGCCAGACCGAATTAATGTGAAATGGCAACGCACCAACTGCCTGCGTGAGTTGTGAGCCTTCGCGCTGAGGTGCTCCGATGAATCAGAGAGAGGGGACCAGAGATACTTCAAGCAGTTTAATGCCCTGGCGGGCTGCCTTAGAGAATAACAAAGCATGAGCCGAGGATGCCGAGCTCGGGACCCGCTTTCAGTGCGACTTTCTGTATTTGCATACTGCTCTGTGGGAAGCCCAAATGCTGCTTATTCCTTTGCGGGGGGCGGGGGAGCAGGGGGAGAAGGTTTGAATGCTGAGGCAGTCTCCCTGAAGGGTCAAAGTTCAAGCAGGGGTTTCTAATTTGGATATACATAAAAAACTGTATGTACGTGTAGTGTGCGTGTGTATATATATCCATAATAACGTGTGGACTTAAGGTGAATTAAGGCACTTCTTAGACTTTCAGAGTTATATAAACTTATGTATGTGTGTTTGTGCTTTCAGTCAAAAGGAAGAATTGCAATTACTTGTATTTTTTTTTTGTAAACCATCTCTATAAATATTTGAAAAGAGCTAACACATGTTGCAAATATTTAGTTAATGGTCTTTGTTGAAACGAAATTTAAGAAAGCTCTAAAATCATAATACCCTACCGGTATTAAGAGGTCATTTTGTGTATGTGTGAATGTTCCAGCTGAAGCCTGTTTCAGCTGAAACATCTGTTCAGTTATCTGTGATTGATGTGTGAATTTTTTGGCAAAAGCTCTGCTCAATATTTTGAATAATGAATGCTAAATTTAAAATTATGTGATGTTTTAACATCACATGCAAAAGTTGTATAACCAGATCTGGATCTATGTGGTTACTGCTATTTATTCTACTGTTGGGGCATATAACAGATGAGAATCCAGTGTGTTCTGAATAAACACAGAAGAAAAAGATGGATCCTGTATTACTAAGATTATCATTTGAGTGTAAGGAAATAGAACAACGTAGCCAAGATAAATTGCAGTAGAAGTACAAAGAATCAGCGATACGTGCTATCCTCTTCATACTTGTGTTAATGAGATCTCAGTCTGACCAAAGAAGTTTATGGTTAAACATACTACAATACATTTAAATTATCCTTGACCACAAATGCAATATTTGTGTAATAAAAATGCCAGTAAGGATATGCTGTAATGGAAGGCAAAGATGCAATTTTCTGTATTGTTTCTTTAGTAAGCTAAAATACGCAGTTAATTTATTACCATGCCTTAGTCTGCTTACTGCTTATTGTTTGCCAATTACTGCTTAATTCTGCTGGGGGTCTTTTGTTTGTTTGTTTGTTTTTCTTGCTCCCAGTTTTGCAGAATAACTGAGTCTCTCATCTCAGAATACTCTCCCTACTGCACACCCAGAACAAAAAGCATCTTGTGATCAGTATTAAACAGATTCAGTGATGCCCCCTGCAAATGGACCATAGTTTTGCTTGAGACAGCTGTGTTTACTGAAGACTGCCAAAACAAGTGGGGAAAAAAAAAAGGCAAAACAAAGAAAACCCACTTTTTTCTTTTGATCTCAATCCTGATAAATCCTTTCTGAGTGGAACATGCAGCAGAAACATGCCAAAGCAAAGCTACAAAAATGTTCAGTGTGATGCAATACATATATCAGTGATCTCTGACAGAGATCACTTGACGTGTGATCACCTGCGAACTGTTCGTGTACATGAACACTTCCCCAGCGATGACAGACAAGTGAGGGCAGTGAATGCTGCAGCAGTTTCTCTATTATGAGACAGTGTGTTGAGGTTCTTTCTCAAGTCAGCGGTCACTGAAGTCTTTAGGAGCAAACCCTACTGAGGCACTCGAAACTTAGCGTAACAGAGTTTTTGCTACAGGAAGGTTTTCCTGTATGTTCAGTTTGCGAATGCTCGTGAAATACCCACTTAAGATGCGAGCTTAAGTGTGCAAATCTATCAGGGCTTTAAAAATGATGGCTAGATTCTGCAGAACTTAGTAACACTAGTATAAAAAGATTTTTTTCCCCACTGATTTAAGAATGTTTTGATTTAGCGCTTATGAGTAGCTATCATGATGTATAGAAGGAAATACATTGGAGACTAAATGCATTACAGGACACGTCTAAGGATTGCAGTGCCTAACTTACAGGAAAGATTGGGCTTGAGCATCCTTAGCCTCTGAGCAAGAGGCAGACCTCACAGAACTCTCCGAGAAGTAACTGTCTTGTGCTATGCAAAATTTGGGTATTCTGTTGCTGAACATATCTTCCCATTACTGTCACAACCTAGCATGGTGTGTATGTGGCTTTGTTATATAGCCTCTCTTCTCTGAAATTTTAATCTTTGTCAGAAAATAATAGTACTCGCTAATACTATTCAGTGGGGCAGACACATGGGAAAAATATGGCAGAAACTTGCCAAAGCACAGCTACAAAAGTGTTCAATGTGATGCAATGCACATTTTTTTTTTAAAAAAGGCTGTTGAGACAGAGGTACTATGCGATTTTCTTTGAGTGTGCTGGTGTAAAACAAGCAAAAAGATTTATGAAAATGATTTTAAAATGTGGACGAATGTGCTTACTGCTATCAGTGCATAACACTATATTTATGACAAAAATATGGTAGTGATTTCCTGTAATTTTCAATTTGTGAAATACTACCAGGTTTGGAATAACAAATCTTACATTTTTGCTTTGATAATTCATTTCCCTCAAGGCACAAAAAACTTTGGCACTGTATCAGGTTAATATTAATATTCTACTATCTGCTAAGTATCTTTTTCATAGTTGAAAGTTAATGGCCCACCTGACCTGACCAAATCACATCTCTACAAGTGATTTGTTCAGCTTTCTACATAAATCTTCATAGATCAAAGGCAATCCAAAACCAAAATCTTACTAAAATATGTTTTTGTTGAATGCTGTTGTGAAATGTGTTGGAGAACCTACAACTTTATAATGTGTCAAGCTTTACCAAACATTGTTATAGTAACAACATTTTCTGACAGTTTATTCTGAGAATTATAATAGAAATTCAATCTGACATTTCAGTTGCAATGATTTGGCAACTGATTTTTTAATTTTTTTTTACCTGACAGATGGCTGGTCAAATAAACAATATAGCTGATGGCTAATCTCTTTTTAGTTTTTGTGTTACAGAAGAACAAATTGGCACTTGTAAATCCTGACTGGCTGCTTTTTTTTTTTCCTTTTTCTTCTGAAGAGTGACCCCAGATTTATGGTGATAGAGATGAGAGCTAAATCTCATGAACATAGGTTATGGCATGTACAAAGCAGTAGTGCTGGGATGGATGAATGCAGTATAGTGTTATTGTGAGAGATGAACTCAGGGATTGCTTTGCTTCAGCCATTTTGTATGTCGACGACGTGAGCAGGGCTATGTAACTTAGAAAACAACTCCTTAAAAGGAGAAAAATGAGACTCGAGTCTGTGATAGGCTAAGCGGTCGTGAAAGAATGTGTGCCCTGAAGTACCAAACCATTGGGAAAAGGGACGGGAGCTTGGGTAGTTGAGGGGAGGCTATAAACACCCGAAGTTTTGTAACTGGGTGTGCCTCTTTTTGAGACGCACCTGACTCAGCTGACTCATTTATTTTGTTTTGAATAAGGTTTTATCTTTGCTTCAGAGACTTTGTCCTCTTTACATTTTTATCTGTGAGTGAGTGTTTCTCACATTCTGATTCAATGCCTTGTATTGTTCTTAAGTATGTGTTGTAATAGGTGCTCTACCAATATCTACTGAGTGGCTGTCTTTTGATCCATAATTTGTGGGGAGCTAAGACTAGCAGTAAAGAAGGGAGAGATACCTGATGTGGCAGAGTGTATTAAGGGCTGATTTTCAAAACCGTTGATAATTCAGCGTGTTCTACAGATATCATTAGAAAGTGCTGGATAATTAACATTTCTGAAAATCTAATATTGTCCATTTACTGACAATTTCATTAGTGATCATCATGCCCCTGTGGGATGATATTATTTCCAGCCTAGGTACCACATTAGCTGAGAGAGCTGGGTCTCTGAGAGCTCCAGAAGTAGTATAATACTGCACTTTCCATCTATGAACGAGGTATTTCTTGGACACTGATTCCCAGCCTGTTTGCCAAGCTTCTCATGTTTGGCTCAGCTGCAACGTTTCAAGCAATTATTTTTCTTTGCTTGATGATTTGCTCAGATTGCAGGGCTGCTGCTGCTGTTGCTGCTTCTAATCGTCTGAAGAGCCTGCAAGCATCCAGCAGAGCTTATCAGCTTGGCCTGCACACGTCATCTGAAGCATGCCTGTGCCTCACTGGCTGGGAACTGTTTCTCCAGCAAGAAGAAACTAGTCCCAGAGTTAGTGTGGCTCTATTATATCCCTGCTGATGCTGGGTAGTTGGAAATGCAGTCTGGTTCCTTGCGTTGTGTAGAAGAAAAAGAGACATTCCTACCTGAATTTGGTTGCTTCACTTACTGAAGAAGTACAAGAAATGCCACTGTACTCTTGCAATCTGTCTTTGCTCTTCCCCACATCTGGCTATACAACCTAAAATGAATAGCACCAGGATTGTAAATACAACTTAACAATAATAAAAAACATAACATTGTGGCAACTAACTGCAGTCAAGTGCTGTAGTGGGGAGGCAGGATGAACCCCCTTAAAGAACACGTGCTTTGAAGAAGTTTTAACATTGTCAAGATAAGAAAGGTTTTTATACTCAGTGTCATGATTTTTTAGTGCCAAAGTGTAGGAAAGGGAGATATGCTGATAGTGACCTTTCCCAGCACCCACTTTCCCCATCTAAAGTTAAATTCTACATTTTCTAATCCCACCTAATAGATAGTACGTCACTCGTCTTTGTAGCCTTCAAATCAGTTTTTGAGCATTGATGTATCTTGACTCACCCAGTCTGAGACCTTTTGGTTCAAAAGAGAAATGACTTTCTGAAGCAGCCATGGAGTATGCTGTACTTCAGTCCTGCTCCTGCTTATTCCTGTTGACAGCTACCGAGAATAGAACAATTTCCTTTGTACTATGCAAGAAGAGAAGTGTTTTTTTTCTCAAATAGCCAGAGTATTGGGACACATAACAAAACAGCATCATTAACTTTCCTTTGGTTGATTGGTGAAGATGAAAGTATTTCTGGCCCTTAAGTCTCAACAATAAAATAAATTTAAATTATTTTCCTTGTGTTAAGTTTTGTCTGGATTTGTTCTTCCTTCAGTCAGTGTTTGCAGATTCCAAATTAACTTTGATCTTTTTCCCTTGCTAATAGACCTGCATGAGTCCAGGCTTGAGTGTGTTCAATTTTCAGGTCATAACTTTCAATCATGCCCATCTAAATATCTTGGTGTAGCTGTGCCAACTTACATCATCTGACTTCTTAGCCTGATAGTCTCATTAAAACATCAGAAGGAAAGCAATTGTATCATAATCTGTATTATTTATTATAAACTAATCACCAGATTGTAGCAAGAACTGCTAAGTGGGGAGATTATGAACTAATGACAGCTTTTGGGTCCCCGTTATTATTTAGACTTGAGGTGTTGCAGAGTGTGATATGGTGGGGAACCCAGGTATGATGTGAGCACCTACCGAGACACATTCATCAATCAGGTTCCACTCCACCACTGAACAGAGAGCTGTTAACAGTCTCTTTTTTGACTGGCATGCAGGTGACCCCTATGACAATAGTGATGAATAGCAACCTATAATCTGTCCAAGGGTGAGGCTGTTAGACCTCTTACTGTGTATTTTTTGGCTATGCACTTAGTAGAAGAAGAGCTGATAGTAGGATGTAGGAGGTCAGATACTGGGGAGAAAGAAAGGCCTAAAGTCTCTCCTGTTAGATATGGCATAATTACCATAAAATGATCCTATTGTCTGAGACAGTACATCAATGTAGCACTGTGTATCTAACAGTTACAATAGTAACATATTTAGGAAAGAACAGGAACAGTACAAACTTTCATGACACTTTTACATTATCTCCTGATGACAGCTACCTTCAGTTCAGGTAATTTCCCCCCACTTGATATAGTTTGTCTATTTAGTAACCTTCCATGGACCTCTTTTCCAAAGTCTTGTATAGTTTCTTCTTGAAACATCACACAGTTTTTGCACCCGCAAAGTCTTTTGGCAAGACAGAGGTACTACCCACTGCAATAATATCTGTGTCCTTTTGTTTATTTTGAGTCTGGCTCCCAATAGCTTAGTCTGGCTTTGTTTAAGGCCCTTTAGTTCTTGCCCTGAAAGAGACAGTTAGCAGTCCATCCACACCCTCTCTCCTCATCACAAATGGTTTTATACACTTCTATAATGTCTTCCTTAAGATTGCTTTTTTTCCAGAACCAAGGGTCTCAATCTACTCAGTGATTCCTATACAGCTGTCCTAGCAAGGCTTTTATGGTCGTCTGAACCTCTGAACCGATTTGTGGTCCAATTTATCTCTTTGGAGATGAGGAGACAGGGAGACATTTAGTTCAAGGTGTGGATATAGCATGGATTGCTATTTTTAAATAATATATTTTTTATTAGTCTCTATTCCTATTCTAACGGAACGTAATGTTTGCTTTACTTCTCGGGTTTTAGAAAATACTGAGCTGATATTTTCCAGGAAATTTCAGTTGCAAGCCCAAGATGTCATTACTGACTAGTATGGGTCAGTTCAGACCCCAGTATGTTATATGTGGAATTGGTTTTAACCCACAGATACTGCTTTATACTTACTTACATTGAAAGCCATTTGCCATTGTTCAGTCTCTTACTCTTACAAAGCTCTTCTACAAACTTTCACAGTCTTCCCTTATCCTTGCTACCCTGAAAAACTTCATCAGCACAGTTTGTCTTCTCACTGCTTATGTCTTTTTCCAGGCTACTTATGATGATGCTGTACAGTGCTGACTCTGCAAAACCCCTTAGATGACTTTTTTTTTTTTTTCCAGTGGTGCAGGATCTCCTCCTACCCACTGTTTCCTGTTGTGTAACCAATTATTTATCCACACCAGGACCTGTTGCCTTATCCAAAATGTGTCACATGATTTTACTGTGCGACTGCCAGTGCTGCTTCCTCTTCTCTCCCCGTTTATAGTGAGGCTGGAACTGTCCAGGGAGGTTTTGAATTCCCCACCAGAAAACAAGCCAACCAGAACACTTTGACTATCTTCATCTTCATCTTCATCCTCTTCCAATCAACCATCTGCAAATACAGCCAACCTTCCTCTTACGGCTACTGATCTTTGGTGAGAGACCTTAAAGGGAGACACCATCCTGGAAAGGCTTGTAATATATGATTAGGAGAACATACTTCGTAAACAAAATACATTCGTACCATCTGTTAACACGTTTAAATTAAAGAAACGTAAATCCTCCAAATTTTTTTCCTTAGAAAGAATTGAAATGTGAAGTCTTTTAACACAAAATTGAATCATCCCTTTATTTGCATGTTTGTTTATGTCCCAGACCATGTATTGAGTAATGAAGCAATATTTTAAGGTGCCTTTCCTCTGTTTTTCACTTTGGTATCCTAACCTAACCTGCCCCTCCATTTTTTTCTCTTTCTTTAGATTGAGTCTGCTGGAGTGGGGGTTCAGTCTCTATTTCATTAATCCCCCAACTGGTAACATGCCTGTTATCTGGTCTAAAGATCGACTTCCATGATCTTGCTGCTTCATCTGGAAAATGGTTTAGGGTATAAATCTCTGTGCAGATTAGTCTGTCTCATTCCCTCAAGACGAATTACATTTTGCCCTTTTTAATGTTAACTCTTTGGCCTCAAGAAGTTTGTTGGTTTTATTATTGATAATCAAGTTTGATATGATATATTTTACAGAATATTGGCTTATTTGCTAGCTAATTTGGCTCTGAAGGTATCCAGGCCAGCTGATTACGTGTTTTTCCGTTGACACTGCCAAAATACAGGAGGTGGTAAAGTAGACACACTCCTCCCTTCCTCTTTGAGGAATTCTGTTTTGGGTGAGGTTTTTTTCGCTTTTGCATTTTGTTATTATTTCTGGTATTATTCAGTCGTGGAATATCTATTGAAATTGTGATATGCTTCTGTAGCAAGAAATCTGTGTCATTGACACAGGAGAAATCTGCTGATAAAGTTATTGTAAACAAATAGAGGGGAATTTGCTTTACCTTTGTTGCATTTTCCATGCTGTAGAAATTAGTGGGTATAGATAAATATTTGGAAAATAATCAGGAAAATGCACTAACTTTGAAATCCAAAATGTGCCTTCAGAAAGAATTAAAAATGAATGACAATCCTGACATATTTGTTACCCACCTCCATATAGGTTCTGCATTGAGTGCTGCAGTAATGCAGAGGTCTGTGCCTTTTTTGTATTTGGCAGACTTAACAATCTATTCTACATTTGTGCTTGAGTTTCTAACAGCTCATTTTCATTCTGTTGTGTGCCATTAAATATTTCCATCTTCTTCAGGGAAGCACGTGTGCATTTTTAGGCTTCCTGTATCATCTTCTATTCAGAGACACTTTGTGTCTATAGGTGAGTGGGAAGATTTTGGTTGGAAAGGTAGCAATGCCATGAAGAAACATTCCAAAAGATGTGCAAAGCCAACTGTTTCATTCCACAGTGCCTTATCTAAGGAATTAAGGTTATATAGTTTCTTTTAAAGTGTTTTGGCCAGAACTTTCATTCCAAGGCGTTCTGTTCTTTGCTTGTACACGCTAGTATATTCTTTAACTGTTTATGTTCAAAGGTGGGAGTAAGAGAGTAAAATAAACAGGACATTAACACCCCCACTGTTGGTAGAAATGAAGCAAGAGAAGGGCAAACTGTCAAAATGTATAAATTATTGCAGCTTTACTTAAGGTCTGAAATTTGGGCTTGAGCATGTCTGCTTCATATGTTGTTGAGCAGCTAAAAATAAACCTAACTCTGTGAACTAGATGGAGTTTAGTTTTGCCATCAGTGAATAAGCCTGTGCTTTGCACCTTTACACTTGTGCTATGTGTGAGTGGTTGTCAGGAGTGGGACAACTTCTTGGAGCTGTCAGGAATTGCTGTAATACTGTTGCAAGAGAATCTGCAGTCATTAATGAGGATCCCATTATGCTAGGCGCTATGCAGCCATACAGTAAGGTAGATCTGTACCCCAGAGAAATAATGAAAATAGAAAAGGGGAAGTTTGGCCAAAAGTAAAAGGACTACAGTTTTTAAAGGAAAATGTGAAAATTGTAAGATGCATGGTATGGCTACTGTCTGTAGCCATACACTTTTATTTGTTTATCATTTGAGCACCTCTCAGTCTGTAATGTATTTATCTTCACAAACGTCTTTTGATAGAGGGAAGTTCTATTATCTTCATTTAATGAGTGACAGAATTAAATTTCTTGCCTACATTTACATAGATAACATGAGTAGGGAATTGCTCTAGACTGACATCACCATGTGAAGACATTCTGGTTCTCGATGTCTCACCCAGACCAGTGCACTGTCCTTCCTTTCTGTAATGTAACTGACACACACTTTGATATGTATGTCTTGCAATAAACTGATTTTGTATCTTGGATACAAATGATTAAGATCAGCAAAATGCCAATCCTTGTACAAATAGAGATTCAATACTTTTGGCACAAAACAGAGGTGCTTTCACAGTCGCTGTCTATGTCTGGCAATGCTGTGTCATTCCATCACGTGCTACCCATGCAGGGGGCCAACAGCTCAGTATTTGTCTTGGCTTTTGTAAAATGCAGGTGATCAGAGTTCTGTGCTAGTAACATGAAATTGCATTTTATTTGCACTTTCATTGTTATCTTCCTCAATTTCCAGGGCTGGTATCAGGAGACTAGACATTAATTTTGAACAATTGCATTTGCAGACGTGACTGACTCATTTGGTGATGGAATAAATGGGAAGATGATTACTTTTACTGAGCTACTGAGACCTGTCTTCCCCCCTACAAACTGTCTCGTTGCTTTCCTAGTGCAGCTGGTATTACCAATGTCAGCAAGAGATGTCTGATTATATTAACTGAAGTCATTAAAAACTTTCTGTCTGTGTGTGTCTGGTATTTTTCTGTCTATTTAATAATCACAGAAGGATAAAATGTTTAAGGCCCGGGTAGTTTGTCTTTTTAAGAAGGAAGTTTACATGCTTCAGGTTTTACAATTTATGCCTTTCCATTTCCTATGTATATTTTTTTAAAATCATAAGAAATATTAGCAGTTCCCTTGGACTCCCTTAGATAGTAGTTAATCACTTCTGTGCAGCTTCTTTCTACCCTTCAGTGTTACTGTGTTCTTCCTACTAAGATGCACAGCAGAAATCTATTTATTTGGACAAGTATTTTAAAATAAATTATTTCCTTTAATTATACATTATATACAATTATATTCCTTTAATATAGGATGAGGGATGAGTGATGAGGAAATAATGAGAAAGACTTACTAAAACAGAGCATTCAGCAATGAATTTTGTATTTACAGAGTTGATAGGAGCAATATTGTAACCACAAAAAAGTCTAGGCTCTACGAGATTATAATTATTAGTTTTGCCCTTTTTGTTTTCTTGACTGTGACTGACAAATATGATGCCTTTAGCAACATGTGCTCTAGCTCTTATTAGAGGTGTCTAAATAAACTCTTGAGAAAACTTCATCTTGAGGTGACATGGCTGACACACGACAAATGGGTTGTCCGAATGAGCTAAGGTGGGAGTCAAGATGGCCTGACAAAATAATGACACTATGAAAAATCTTTGAGCTGGACAAAGATATTTTGAGCACCTTTCACGTGCCGCGCTTTTATGGAGCAACAGGACTTCTCCACAAACTCTTGTTCCAATAGAGAATGCTTCACAGTGCATCTCCTCAGTCTGTGGCCTGTCCCTGCAAGGGCTGGAATCGTGAAACTGTGAACTGGAAGAGATTAACAAAAGCATAGTAGTTGTGTTATAGTGGTTTAAAAATATTCCATGTTATGGTTGGACAACTAGAACTGTCAAACTGGGTAAGAAATATGGACATGTCACTAATTTTAGAATGAAAAACTTCTCACTTGATATCTGACTTTTGTAGAAACCTAAGTTCAATGAAAAATCTAAATTTTTGGGCAGAGAGAGCTTTTCTATTTAGTCTAGCTATTATGCTTGTCTAGCCATGTTTCAGAACATTCAGCTTTTAGTTAAAAACAGTAATCACTTTTTGAGTTTTCACTGGTCAAACTATAATCAATACATTCTTTATATGCATCTATATGAGAGCTTTTGTAGTTATAACACCTTTTTTTCTGTTGTGGCCTTGATGATGATAAGTTTGCAATAAATCTTAGACCTGCAGTTCATGCAGGCACTAATGTATTTTACTGTTAAGGCATGAAAGATGGAAAAATTCTCCTTGGAGAAACTTGAATTTTATTCAGCCTATACATTTCCAATATAAGACAGAAAAAACAAATGCAATATAGACTGCTGTTAAAGTCCTGTTTTAAACTACTAGGAATACACGATAGACTGAAAGAAATATCAGATATATTTTTCTTCATGTGCTGATTGAAAAGCAAACCAGATCTTCCAGATTTTCTTCCATTTGACTTTAATGATGAATTTTCCTATTGAAATGGGACGGCCCAACTCAGTTTTACAAAATAGAAAAGAAGCCAATATATAAATATATCTTGAATAATTCAGAGCCTACTTATTGAAAAACTTCCACTCTTGAATTTTATTGGAAGAACTCTGTGATATGGAATATAAATTTGATGAAAAAAGGATCATGAGAGTAACAAATCTGTTTGTCATCTGCATAGCAATGCTTAGTCATTTGAGTAATATAATCAGGGAGTACAATGATATAGACACAGAACAATGCAATGCCAAGAATAAAGTCCTGTGGGACACCAGCTGTAAGTGAAAAAGGGCTTGATTAAGGATGGCTGTATTAAATAACAAGTGAATGGTCAGACAAAAATGTTAGCCAGCACAACATGTTAGCTTTAGTGATAGAGTACAATGAATAAGCAATGGTGATTGTGAGTATTCAAAATAGAAGACTGACAGCATTTCATTAGAGCAAATATTAAATTGCATTTGCGAATACATGTACCTTGATTTACAAGGTGGTTAATCAGGTGATTAACCAGGTGGTGCCATTTAGTGGATGTCTCCAACAGACAGGTATAAATCCACTCTGGCAATGAGAAAAACAAGTTCTAACTTTTGGTAACGTTTGCAATACAATAAGCACTCTGGGAATAAGTTACCTGAACAGATCTTCTCCAGTCATCATAATGATAATGACGAAAAGGACATGCAAATGGACAACTGGAACTACTGCAGGTGAAGGCTTGAAAAGTGGGGAAAGGAGCCTTATGAGAAGAGTAGCTGGTATAGGTTTCTATTTTGGTGGCTCAATAGAAAACTAGGTTTATCCCTTGAGATATGATATGAGATCGATGATTTAAAATTTATTTTTAATTTCTTTGATTAATTTTAGTGTTAGGAAAATATAGGAACATGTGGGAAACATGGTTCTAGTAATCCCATGCTAAATATTCAGCAGTCTATTGTTCTGAACATTTTGTTTACCAGGCAACAGGAGTCAGCTGGTCCCGTTTTCCCTACTTTACTTTGCAGTAGTCTTTGTTAAAATTACCTCAATTTCCTGTCGTGGGGTCATTTTTAAGGGTTTTTAAAGATTTTTCAGACTCTGATTCCTCAACATCCGTTATCACTTCGTGAATAGCACAACTTTCCAACATTTTTTTTTTTTCAAATATACAAAAGTGATGTTCTTCATCTGGTCTTTTCTCTTAAATTATCTGACTGATTTTATTTGCAATCTGTATAGTCACACGAGCCTAAGCTGGAAACAACCAATTAGATCAGACTGTCCCTTCTCTTGGCAATGTGGAATATATTCCCCCGGACAGAGGACACAAGCTTGATTTTAGCTAAAGCTGAGAAGAAGCGTCCTGATCTTCATCCACTGAAATTTAAACTCTCATCTGTTATTAATACATTTTCAGCAAATGATTACTAGAACATCTGCTCATGCTCAGTAAATTTTTACTTCCTTCTCTTAAAGCTGACTTCCCCAGTGGACTGCAGCCCATTCAGCTCTTTAAAATACCATCGGTCAGCTGAAGAAACAGTAGCTGAAAGTGATGTAGTGATCTTTGTAGTTCGTATTGCAGCTATACAGGAAATAAGAGCAAAATGATTGCAATAAGAATAGTAGGGTTTCCAACTAACTCTTTTTTGTTAAATCAGGAAGTATTATGAAACATTCAGCAAATGCATTTTTGGTGTTTACATGAAATTGTAAGCACTCATACACTTTGAAAAGACTAAATATGGGTTCTAAAATGCTGATACCAAAGTGGCATGATACAGCTTTATTTGGACATTTATACAAATTGTATGCAAAACCATAAAAAAAAATCATTGTGGCTAACAGGAGAGGTTCTTGTGAGGTAAAAGTGCTACAATAGTCTTTTAGATTCAGACATGTGTTTAGACTGTGAATCATATTTCTATTTAAAACTTTTCTTAACTCAAAGCTTTTGAGAAATAGAACTCTCTTGGAGTCCATTTGCAACAGAATATGCTAAGTTTCCATGGATATGGCCTATGTTCCCAGCTTTGTAGAGTTATGCTGCTTGTTGATTATAGTGACACTGAGCTATGTCCATTAACATTCTTTCTCTAGACACATGCAACTGTTTCTTCACACAACAGGCAGCTACTCACAGGTGGGGCCCCGGAGTTTTGCATTTAAGCCCAACTTGTCACCCCACTATGTTTCTCATCAAGTT
Organism: Ibidorhyncha struthersii; assembly: GCA_013398815.1. Taxonomy (NCBI): domain Eukaryota; kingdom Metazoa; phylum Chordata; class Aves; order Charadriiformes; family Charadriidae; genus Ibidorhyncha; species Ibidorhyncha struthersii. The sequence continues at coordinate 8,230 of VZSZ01002953.1, read as the reverse complement.
GGACAACCTGCTTCAGTTTTCTTGTCTCACTTCTAAATTTCAGGATATATGATGGAGTGCAAATAGAGGTTCATGCTCCCCTGAAGAGAGGGGACTGTCCTGATCCTTACACACATATGGGTGGGAAAATGCAAAGTGACAGTATGCCCTAGCACCAAAGCCCTGAAATGCACACAGCTATACAAAGATTATTAATCAAGCCTTTAAAGTCTCCCCCTGTACACTCCCATGTCCTTCCCAAAGTATGTCCTCCTATCCTCTTTCTAATCTGCCTCGCAACTTTTATTCCTTTCAATTCCACAATAAGCATTCATCTGTATAATTTACCGATATAATTTATTTGTGTGCATTGAGGAAAATTCTGTATCAACATGCCTACATTTAATTTTCATGCTTTTTCCAGGGGTGTTGCCTTCTGATCTTAGAGTGCCTTTGTGTAGCTCAGATGTGCTACCAGGACAGCCCCCTCTCAACAGCCCAGGTCGCAGCAAACTGGCCATGCAGAGGCCCTGTTGTGTCGTCTTCTGCCTCTGCACAGCATAACCAGTTACTTACATAAACATTAGGCTCATGTCTCTCTTCAGAAGTTAAACTTGAAAGTTTTTTCTAGGGTTGGTACTCCAGCTGCAAATATTTAGGTCCGTAAATGTTGGGCCTGGTCCCCTGTAAGCAACTACTAGTCTGATGAAGTGTCCAGGAGATGATAGTTGGGCGATATTGAAAATGGGAACCTAAAGCAAAGCCCATCAAGAGCAGAAGAAATATATTTTCTTTGTTAGTTCAGGTGGGCACAAAAGCCCACTAAGGAAGTCAGATGACTTACAAAATAGCTGAGTGTGGAAGCTGTAGCTTGGGGGTTTCTGGTTCACATGATTCCAAAGTCTGGAACTGTAGCCTTCTATCTTCATGGTGCACACACATGCACACTGTAGGCAGTATATTAATGGATTTTAGAGCATTAGAAGATTCAGCTTTTAAAGAAGAGGTCACTCTTAAGCCCAGTTGTAACCGAAGTTGGTTATTCAGTATGATTGCCTACTGTTGCATGATTTAGTTGGAGCTGACATCTTGAAACCTTATTACTATATTCTGTTCAATAATACTGAAATATGTTGTTTTCACTATGTTTCAGAATAAGAGCCAAGGATTGAGTTTTGTCCGTGTACATGCACCTTGGCAAGTACTCAGTCGAGAAGCGGAACTCCTTAAAATAAAAATGCCCACTAAAAAGGTAAGCATCTTTCAGCTTCTAGCAACTAGATGTATTACTAGAGAAGGGTGGATCAGAATGGTAGTTAAATGTATAGAAGCCCATAGAGTTACTTTATTTCAAAATCAGATCAAATGAACTGCCAGGCTTATCCTTTCACATTACTAATTCTTTTGAGATGATTTAGTATTCAGAGTCAGATTTAAGATGGGATTTTCAAAGGGGATTTCAAAGGCCACAGAGGCAGCTGGCTGACAGACTGCGTTCCAAAGAGTGATGAAAGTGGTGAGTTTTAAGGAGGGCTTTGAAAGCTGAGAAGGCAGTAGTTATTTTGATTTTTGTCAAGGAACTTTCCTCAAAGGTGAGGTGCAGTATGTGAGATCGTATAATAGCTAGTTATTGCCTTAAGATTTCTCTAAAATCTGGGGACGCCGAGGGAGTCTGTTTTGGTGGCATCAATGACTTAGTGAATTCAGACTTGCCCCCTGTCATTAAAACTTTGGCTCACTATTTTCTTTACAGTCGTAGTAGCTGAGAATATCTAGACCTTTCAGCAGAGTTGCTATCAAACATTGTAAATTCTGAGGAGCAGATCCCAAAGTTTGTGGTCCTGCAATGATTTAGCACATTGGCTAACAACTCCACTGAAGTCAGTGGAACTGCCTTGCGTTTTCAGTTCATGTTACTCATTAATTGCACTACTGATCACTTATTTTATTGTGTTGTCATTGGAATTAAATTACAGACTGATTTTATTTTCTTCTACGGGGTTTCTGTTGGTTTTGGTTTTGCTTCTTTGGGCTTTTTGGGGTTGGTCTTTTTTTTTTCCACATAGATTGTTTTCACCCAGCAAAAGCTTCAGTATTGTTCACATCTTGTGGTGTCACCATGTGTCACTCTCAGGGGCCTGGCCAAGCCAATCTTGTATGTATCCTCTTACTATATCATGTTTGCATCCCAGAGTGGAAAAAAAAAATAAAATTGGTTACCCATAGCCAGTCTTTGAAAAGTAGTAGGTTTTGGAAAGCTACTGTACCTCTATCCTTTCTGACGTATTGATGGACGTGTAGACCCTTTCTGGAAATGAACTTACATATTCAACTGCTTTTTTTGATCCCTTCCCAGATTTGTTCCTTTTGTGCATTTTTAGTGCCTGCTCATTTCTCTTTCCTTCTTCCCTCATGGGAACTTTTGCTATTTGTGAATAGAGAAAGACTCATGGGAGATGTGATGGTAGGTGGCTGTCTTGGCCACAGTGATCACAAAATGGTTGACTACAAATTTTTCCATGTAATAAGAAAAAAGGTCAGTGGAGTTGTTACTCTAGATTTTAAGACAGCAAACTGTAAGCTACTCAGGGAGCTACTTACCAGTTTCCCCTGGGAATCTGCTTTTGAGGGCTTAGGGGTCCACGAGTGCTGGTCAGTTTTTAAGAACCACAGGAGCAGAAAATTCCACTGTGTCAAGTTCCACAAGTCAAGCAATCTGGGCAGAAGACCAGCTTGGCTGAACAGGGAACTCCTCATGGAACTCAAGAAGAAAAAGAAATTGTACCATCTCTAGAAGCAAGATCAGACTTTTCAGGAAGATTACAGAGCTGTGGTTTGCATTTTCAGGGAGAAAACATGAAAGGCCAAAGCTCAGCTAGAGCTGAAACTGGCCAGTGTTGTGTCAAACAACAAAAAGGCTTTTTAAAGTATGTTAATAGCAAGAGGAGGTCTAAGCAAAATATTGGACCAATACTTGTTGAAGATGGTCAGCTGACAAATAGGGATGAAGAAAAAGTGGAGGCCTTCAATTCTTTTTTTTGCTTCAGTCTTTAATATTAATGATAGACCTTGGGCTGCCTGGTCCTCTGAGTTGGAGGAGCACAACTGCGGGAAGGGTGACCTTCCATTTGTGGACACTGAATTTGTAAGGGACTATCTGTATCAGCTGAATGATCATAAATTAATGGGGCCTTATGTGATTCACCCCATAGTACTGAAGGAGCTAGCGGATGTTACAGCAGGACCCCTTTCAATCATCTATGAAAGGTCTTGGGAGTTTGGGGAGGTCCTTGCTGACTGGAAGCTAGCCAGCATTATTACAATTTACAAGAAGGCTATGAGGGAAGACCCAGGAAACTACAGACCTGTTAGTCTGACCTCAGTACCTGGAGAAATTATGGAGAAGATCGTACCAGGTGCTATTGAAAGGCATTTAAAGGACAACGCAATCATCAGGCACAGTCAACATGGTTTCATGAAGGGAAAGTCCTGTCTAACTAATTTTATATCCTTCTACAATAAGGTTACCTTCCTAGTGGATAGTGGGAAAGTGGTAGATGAAATTTTTTCTAGATTTTTGTAAAGTTTTTGATAGTGTCCCTCAGAATATCCTTCTGGACGAGTTGTCTAACTGTGACATAGGCAGGTACATGGTGTGCTGGGTGACGGCAGGGCTCAAAGGGTTGTAGTGAATGGGGCTAGATGTGGTTGCCAACCAGTTGTCAGCAGTGTTCCTCAGGGCTCAATTCTATGGCCAGCTCTGTTCAAAATATTTAACAATGATCTGGATGCAGGAGTTGAATGTACCAGTAGCAAGTTTGCTGATGATAGTAGACTGGGAGGGACAAGAGGCATTGTAGAGGTATCTAGATAGATTGGAACATTGGGGAATAACAAACAGTGTGAAATTCAACAAGAAAAAAATGTCAGATTCTGCACATGGGACAGAATAACACTGGCACAAGTATAAATTGGGAGAGAAGTGGCTGGAGAGCAGCCCTGCAGAAAGGGACCCGGGGGTGCTGGTTGACGGCAGGCTCAATATGAGTCAGCAGTGTGCCCTGGCAGCCAAGAGGGCAAACCCCATCCCGGGGTGCATCACACACAGCATAACCAGCTGGGCAAAAGAGGTGATTATCCCACTGTATACAGCACTGTGAAGCCTCACCTTGAGTACTGTGTGCAGTTCTGCACCGCCCGATTTAAGAAGGGTGTTCAGGTACTTGAATGCATCCAGAGGAGGGCAGCAAAGCTGGTGAAAAGGTTGGAATAACCGTCCTATGAGGAGGGCATAAATTCATGCTTGGTAAGGTTGTCCGTGTTTCAGGACAATATACCTTCATATCTCTGGGAAGCTCCCTAGCACTTCACATCAGTCTGAATCAGCAAAAGCGAGGTCCTTGCACTTAAACTGCCACATAGCCATTAGCCTTGCTTCTAATGGCATGTGTACGTGTGCTATCAGACCGTACTAGCAATTATTACCCAGGAATAATTTATTCTGCTGAGGCAGTACAATCAGCAGCAGGTTAAGGCCCTTCCTGCTTTGTTTGCTACCTCTATTCCCAGTAACAAAGTCAAAAGAATTACTCTGCTTTTCTGTCATCTCCGTGCAACTCCTAGTTTAGTTAATAAGGATGTTTCTTGTATTAAAATTCTGCACTGAGTTTTCTTCCGAAAGTAGCTTGCGAAGGACAAGAGCTTCTTTTTGGAACTGAAACCCTTATGAATTCAGGTGCTTGCTGTTATATGGGAATATATCTTCAGAAAAGGCGCTTATTTTAATTACAGATTTAAACATATGTGTATAGCAAATTCTCTTTTTTTTTTATTTTAGTGGCTTTTTGGAAGTGACATGCTAATGTACACTATTTCGTTTTCTCAGATGTATGAAATCACAGAAGAAGGGGGAATACTCAAAACATTAAATGAAATATGGTGCAAATTGACAGAACCTCTGCAACCACAGGTGCCAGAACAAGAAAATAACAACATGAAAAGCTTGTCTTACCCATTTTCCAGAGAGAAAATATATTTGTGAGTACTTTAAATGGTGATGAGCAGTGAAGAAAGCTAGAACTTATAATTTTAGTGTTGTCATTTTTTTTCTACCAATATTTCAATCAAAATTCAGAAATTAATTGAGAATTTCTGGAAATCCTGAGGAAATATCCAAGCTGTCAGATTATTCCTGTGCAATATTTCCAAGTGATAAAAGCATATGTCTGCATAAAACTATATTGAAGGCCAAGTAAATGAACAGGGATTGGCACTGAGTTCAGATTCAGTGGATTAACAGAAATCTGAGTTGCAGAGACTTTCTGCCAGTGTTCTACTTCCTTCTGCTGGATAAGACACTGGAAGCAGTGCAACAAATAAAACATCTATGTTTTTAGCTTGAACTGTAAAAATCCTAAAAATCAAATTCCCGATTATTTGGGTAAGGATATTACTGCTTGTTTTGAAAAAAGAAAGAGGTTGTAGAAATCCAACAATATTTTTCCTCTTGATAGATTTATTATAGTAATTAAAACTTGGCTAATAATATACAGATAAGGAATTCTTGACAACTGCCCTTTCACTCAGAATAATACTTCTGGGCCCAGTTTGACATTGACCACTCCTTTTTTCCTCATGGGTGTCTCCTTGTATTTATGTCTGCATTCTATTATAATGACCCACCATATCATTTATTGTCCTCTCTGGCAATTTTAATTAATACTGAATACAAGTCAAATTGATTGAGGGGAATAAATGAGGAAGGCTAATTTCACATATGATGATTTTAAGGTTTAAGGGAATGCATGATTCTTGTGGAATGATTATTTGAAAGCAAGTGAAATGTTGACTGGTTAGTCACCTCAAAAAGAGTAATGAACATCTGCATTAGGCTAGTTGAAACCTAATAACATAACCTCAGAATGTTATAGTGTTGAGTGTATCTATAAGGAAAATATTAAAAGGCCATCTTGTGTAAACAATAGACAAACTCTCCTTACTTGCAAGGCATTTTATGTTAGCTAATATTTTTGCATTTTTACGTCCACCATTATTTCAATCCAGGTAGAACTCTGAATGACTAGGTCTTATAAAACAGTCTATTATGCTGTACTGTTTAATCTGTATTTCCTTTAAACATCCATTTTTCTTACTTGCTGTAGTTTCTATATGAATTCTAAATCAGAATCTTGTATGTTATCTTACTTGTTACTACCACATCTGAAAACACAACTGATATTATTTTTATCTCAACATTTTAGGTATAACATTAAAGACAAAGACACCTTTTTTGACAATGCTACCCGCAGCCGAATAGTAAGTAAACATGAGACATATCGTTCACTTCTTATGCTGAATGGCATTGTTTTAATAGTGAGTGTTGGTGACTACTTTCCTACATTTCATCAGTTTATGCATTACCCTGTTCCTGCAAAACACTAAGTAGTCATAAGTATGTAAGAAGTACCCTTATGGAGCTGCCCAGTGGTCCAGGAGTAGGAGATGCTGTGTAGGGAAATACTGACTCCTCTCCATTGTTCAGAGCTGCTATTAAGCCCTGCTTCCTAATCTTTAACTAGATTTTATTTCATAAAAGGACCTTCTCTACAATCCTGTAGTAACTTCCTAGCTACAGAAGTCTTTGGTGAGAAACCTTGTATCGTGTTCCTGATATCCTGCTAGGTCTCTAGCAGGTTGGTGAGGCAAGATTTCTCATTACATACGGAATGCCAACTCCTCCCTAACGTGCTATCTTCATCCATACATGCTTGGATTTCATAGATACAGCATACTTACTTATCCCTTGATGTGCATCTTAACGCTATACTTTCAAATATGAAAGCTAAATTTTTTTTAGTGTAAAATTCTCATTCTACCTGAAGTCCTTACCCTTTGTGTGGTACTATAAGGATTTGACATGACAGAGCTTAGCCTACAAATGTTAGGGCAGATAATCCACTAGAAAGTGTTGCCATAGCATTGTTAAGTATTAACTAGTATCCTCAAGTCATACATATATGTATGAGTGAAACATATGATTTAAATGTATGTGCAACTAAACTCTACAGAAGCCTCTTATTTAAAAGTTTTTGTTTCATTACTAGCTCTACGATGAAAATAATGCTAAAAGATGATTTGTGTGTTATATCACCTTTCTTTTCCACAGGTACGTGAAATTTTGAAGCGCACAACTACAAAGGCCAGAAACAGCATGGGTAAGAAAGAGGGAAGATAATTATATATATTGTTTTGAAAGGAATTGTTTAAGTCTCTCACAGAATATTTATTTTTCTAGCAGAACACAAAAGTATGCTGGCACATTTCCACAAAAAATGGAGATTGAAACAAATACTTTTTCTGAGGAATAAAATCAGTCTTTCTGGTCCATGATTTGGAAAGGACATGGTAATGGGAGCTTGCTTTTCATTTCTACAGGTGCAGGATCTGGCACATAACTACTATTTCATGAGTTGTTACAAAATTGGATTTGATTATTATATGATCTGCTTTTGAAAATTCAGTTGTCAGCTACAATATGTTGTATTATTACTTCCAGGAGCAGATTTTTCTTGCCATTTCAATAGAATAATATATCTTTCCAGGTTATTTTTATTACTGCAGCTTTAAAAATTATGTCCATGAACTGCATAGTGAAATATATGACTTAAGTATGACTGTTTTGAAGATACAGTGTGATACTTTTAAGGTATCCCCGAAATATTTGAAGCTTTTGTTTTCTTGAGGTTCAGAACAGTACTTATTCACTTTTCTGTACTCTTTCTTTCATCCATTGTGATATCATGACACATATCTCCCTGGTGGCAAAGAAGTGATAGTGCTCCTTGTCTGGCACGTTTTCTGGAAGTCCTTCTGTAAGCTTGACTACTTATATGCACATCACAATGTCCTAGGTTAACGTACTTGCAAAGAATAAGTGTGTTGTAGCAACAGATTCTGCACAGTCTTGGTGTAACTTTGTGCAGTGAAGCTGCAGTAACAGATTTCTTTGGTACATCAGCTTGAGGGGAACACAGATTAAGTTAGGTTTCCCTGAAACAGATACTTTTTTTTTTCAAATTATATGAAAAAACCCCAAACAAAATAATTTATTTTTCAACCAAAAATACTTGCCTTTGCCCATTAAAAAAAAAAAACAACCCAAACCAATGAACTTTATGATTATTACACTGTTTGTTTTAAAATAATGAAAAGATCTCATTGCAATTACTGAGACGTGGTGGGATGGCTCACA
>VZSZ01002952.1:374262-390601 GCA_013398815.1 Ibidorhyncha struthersii | reverse complement strand
CCCCGCCCCCGCTTTTGTGTAATACGTCAACTGTCCGTCTCGTTGGAGAAGGGCATCAGGTGAAGACAGCGGGCTGCGTTCCTCACTGACGCACGCTCACTGGAATCGGATTTGCCTAACTTTAACTATAAAGACAAGCTGCCCCTTCCAGGGGGGTGTTGAGACGACAGGGGATCCGCTCTGAGCTTCGGACTCCGAGCTGTCAGCAAAAGCTCGTTTTCCGTTCCAGCCATTTCCTCTGGAGTCACCGGGAAACCCTGAGCAAAGAGCACCGAGGTGCTACGAAACACCCCTTTGCTTTGTAAGTGGAACCATCTCAAAAGGAGTCTGAGCTTCAGCTCCGAACCTTCACTTCTTGCTTTGCCGTTTGCGCTGCAGAACATCCTTCTCGCTCTCAGAAAGCAGGAGCTGCCCTCCTCCCCTTCCTACTGGGAAGAGCCCTTGGACTGAGGGCTACATCCTGGTGGCGCCTCAGCAGGAGACCTAGGAAAGCCGGGGCCAACGCTCCCCAGCTGGGCAAACACAGGAACCTCCTCTTGCTAAGGGAAAATGGGAAAACCGGGGGGACAGCCTTTCCCATGCTCCTCCCTCACCGTATGCCGCGTGATGAAGACAAGTTACACACATGTGTGCGGCTGTGAGCAGGAGTGGGGAAGCAATTTTCTGTGCAGCCACATATGACAAGGACACAACTTTAGTGAAACCGTCCCTTGAGTTAGACAGTATCACGCAGCTACACCGTGCTGCAGATTTCAGCGAAGCAACCCGGCAGTCTTGCGTTTAAGTGGCATCCTCCTCTGTTTTTCCCCAGTCCAGCTCTCACTTACATAAAGAACATCAACACCCTCAAGCTATTTGCTCGCATGTTCTTGGAGAGGGGGTGATTATCATGGCTGGTGGCCCTCAGAAGAAAAGCATGTTAAGATCTAAGGAGAAAATGAAAAGCAACAGCGGTCATCTGGTATAAGACTGTTCTCCAAGGGTGACATTTTCAAGCTAGTGTTGGCTTGTGGGGTCAATGAGAAGCTAAGATGGGTGGGAAGCATGTTGACATGAATAAAATACACCCAATGACGGGCTTGGCCAAAGTTGAAAAGTTTACGGCTTCCTCATAAAATTTCCACTACTCCCTTGTTACAGGCCACATTGGAAAGGTCATATGAGGAGCCTGTCACAAAAGAGTTCATGTCACTGGTTTCTCATCCTGACAAAAAAGCAGAAGAATCCATGCTTATTTTAAGTCAACTGTAAGTTTTGAACCCAAAAGATGGGGGGGGGAAGTCTTAACAGTAACATCTTTGAAGAGAATGATGTTCAAGAGAAAACGTGTGTCCCATTGTGAACGCAGACACCAGCATTTCAAATATGAACAGTCCGTGGCAGTTAAACTAGGCCTTCACTGGGGGTACTCCCATTTTCCCACTTTCCTTTTCGTGCTAATCTTGTCTCTGTGGCTGGGGCCCCCAGGGTGAGTCGCGCACCCGCAAGGACACATGGCATCCATCCTCCTCTGTTCCTGGAAGGCACAGCTAATGGCGCTGCTCCGAAGCAGAGACCGCCGCCTGCTGCCAGGACCGAAATGAAGGAGGATGCTTGCACACATGGGCTCTGGTCTCAGCCGGGAAGCAAGCAGCCGAGAGGCAGCTAGAAATGGTTTCTTAAACCCCTTCTCAGCTGTGATTTGCCGTGTGACCCAGAGGCAGGTAGGTAGCTCCCCTCTGAGCTCCAGGGGCTCTGGGAGGGCTCCAAAAGCGAGTAAAGGGGTGTCAGGGGCCTTTGGGTTTTGCGCAACGGTGCAAGTGTGGATTTAATGTAGACCTAACCTTTATCCACCTGAAACACTACAGAAGGACATGCCTCAAAACCTTTGAATAAATTGCACAGTAAATTGACGGAGCAAGATATTTGTGTTTCATTACTGGTTCTGCCACTGTATTACTCTGACATATTCCACCCTCTATGCTTCAGTTTTCCCCATCTGCAGAACTATATTACTGCTCACCTTTTACTGCATATGGAATTTTTTTAACATATATTTCAAGGACCAAAGCTGTGGGATGGATTCCCAGTGTGGCAGTGTTCTTTTTTGTCTTTTGCTAAGCACCTAGCATCACACCTAGTGCATGATTTTGCTGGGTGGAATCGGCACGGACGACCACTTTCTTCTTTTTTTTTTGGCAGAATATTGGTTTCATCCATGTGAGGCTTCACGATATGACTGATCTAAATGTATGTTTTTACAGAGCATGTGCACTGCTGCAATATCCAGATGTTATGGGCAGTAATTAGGAATTAATTGGAACTAGTTATAGAGCTTATAAAGAAATTAAGTGAAGTAGTTTGTAATTAAAAGAATATATTAATATAATTTTGGAAGATACTTTTGCTTTTATTTTAAAGAAACAAGTAATAGCAAACACCAAAATAATCGGCTTTATTAGATCATCTTGGTACTACTAAGGCAGTAATTAAAACCCAACTGTGTTCTTTATAACACTGATGGGAATCTTGAAATTAAGCCACAAAATACTCAGCTGCTTTTTTTTTTTTTGCCTTTTTCGCAACACAAGCCATAAAATCATTCTTAGGCATCAGTTTTTTTGAAAACTGAAACGTCATTTTCCTTGAACTCTCTGTGCGTGGTGAAGACGCATGAAGTAAAAGGAAAGACAGATGGATCTTCTTGAACTAAAAAGGTCATTGAGCACCAAGCACATTTTCAGCAGACACACATTCACGTTTTCTGGCTGAGAGGTAGAAGTAACTAGAATATATGATAAGCCAAGCATTGTTGTTCAGTGAAGCTTCTGTTAATTTGCATAGGGTCTATCTAATACTGTTAGTCTATAATATGTGAAGATTATATACCCTGAGCTACTGTTCTGAAGATGAATTTTGTTTGCAAAGGGTTGATTTAAGCTTAGACAACATCAAGGAAGTACAACAGAGATATTTGGAATCTATCTATATTGGTTTTGCTTTTCACAATCCATTTTTAGTGAACTTTTTGTTTCAGCAAAATGTCAGGTTGTTCCTAAGGCTTTACTGCCATGTTCAAGCCTCCAGAAACTTCTTTTAAAAATTTAGTATGTCCCAATCTTTTCTTTTTTTTGTAGTCTTCAGAATTAAAACAGCCCAACTAAATGGGGTATAATTAAAGGGAATGTTCTGTGGGTCCAAAGGAAAAGCAAGATGTGTGAAGACTGTAGCAGATGCGCTCTTATGCTTAAAATGCAGATTAACAAAATTCATTCAGCCAGTGCAGTCAGAACAGTGAACTTAGGGGAAAATTCACCACTTTATACACATAGGCCGTTGTCACTGAGTCAGTAACTGGGAGTAATGAGACCAACATATACACCTTAAAAATGTTTGGTATGAACACTCTTTCCTTTCCCTTTGCCCCACAGTTCCAAAAAATGCAACTCTCTTTTTAGTATCTTCCAATGAACTGCCTCCTCTGAGTGCAATATAATAATTCACGCTGTAAGGCACTGCCATGCTGAAAAAGAGGATCACGTTAGACCCATTAAAGACCCTGGGCTGAGATGTAGCACTCTCTCCAAACCCTCCTGCTCGCTGTCTTCGCTTCTTGCTGCCAAACAGCTGTTCAGTGCGTGCCCACCAAGCCCGTTTTCACTAGAGACACAGGAGGCCAATTCATTGTCCACATTCCCCGGTCGGCCACACGCTTTCTGTGTGATTCCAACCAAGTCACGCTCAGACCCTCCAACACACAGAGGAATTTCTGCCACGCAGGGGTCGGGCACCTCTCTGGGCTTGAGAAACTGAGCCGTAGAATCTCTGTGCTTCTGGTCTCTCCCCATGCAACTAGGATTTGAAAACGAAAAAAAAAAAAAAAACAACCCGCAAAGCCTTCCCCATTTCATATGGAAAGTAAAAGAAAAAAATTTGACTGAGACACTCAAATATTGTAGTGATGGAAATCTGAAACAGTGTTAAAAACAAATACCTGAGCAAAAAAAAAAAAGTCTATGTGGACAGCAAAAGTATCGGTATAAGGGCACCTTCTATAAGGCTTGGCAAGGATCCCGCCTCACTGGGAACCTACTTATTAAAATAAAGGGATAAGAGTGGACTGGCCCAAGCAAGGGCAAATGGCGGCTATCATCTTGTACGTGTGCTCAAAGCTGCTTTTCCAGCTCAACTCCTGCATTAGCAAAGTGGTAATCACTAGGATTCCTGTGGAAGAAAACTGAGGTGTAGGTAAGAGTTTCTCTGCTGAAATCTACCACTTGGGTTATTTTCCCAAAGTAACTGCCTCTTATAAGAACAGAAAATAAATGTTTAAAGGAAATACAAAATGTTGATCTTTAGTAGCATATGTGCAGCTAGTGTAATGCTTTTCCCCCCACAAACCCACAGGGAGACAAGCTCCATAATCTCTATGCAATAGATTTCTTCTTGCGTGCATAGAGGAACTCCAGTTTCTTCACTGTTAGCTGCTTAGGGAGTTTATTCACTGGTCAAATAGCATTGATTATGCCTTAGCATTAATTGACTTGGCTTACATATATGGATTTCTTTGCTTTGAAATGTACTTTTACTATCTGCTTGGCTTTCAGTCCACATTCTATCATAAACAGAAGAAATCAAGTTGCACGCCACTGATGTATTGCAAATTACAGCAGCTCTAATACAGGTTCTTACAAAGCCCCCAAATCAGAAAGCAGTGCAAGAAGGTAAATACTTCAGTCTAGAGGAATGGTGAAGAATTCATTCATCACTAGAGGAGCAAACAGAATGCATTGTTTACTGGCAAGCATCTTACAGGATGCCTGGAGACTTAGTTCTGAGCTGCGTATGCTGAGCACCAGCCCCCACCACTCAAACCAACCACAGTTCACTCACTAGTGGGGAGAGACTCAGGCACCCACATGTCTCTGGGTGTCTCGGCTCATAATATAACTTATTCATTCTGTAATGTTAATTCCAGATGTTGCAACTGGGTGCAAATTCCACCACATTAAACATGCCCTAGTGAATTAACTACTTCATTTAACATGAAAGGTTTTCTTACATCAAAAAAATAAATGTGGTCATCAGCATGGTCCTTAAGCATAATTGTTACGGTCATACAATAGTCAGTAGTTAGGGATAGTCCGACTGAGCTTGTATTGACCCCTACTTTCTATGTATGTTTCCTTGAAAGAAGGAGAAATCCATTGAGAAGCTGCATTTTGTAGGCATCTGCAGCCTGTCACACAGATATTGTCCGCTCTCTTAAGGTGTGTTAACACTTCTAAATAAAAGAAAAAAAAACAGGCTGAGCAGGCTCAAGCACTGGACTTCACACTGCTTATCTGGCAGCCACCTCCCCTGCTCTGGTTTGCACCACCCTAACAATCTGACTCCAAGACAGATGCTTTGGAGGGGGCTGGCCATAAACAGTTCGGACCTCAGCCTGTCCATACTCTTGGTCACGGAGCTAAGGTTTGGAAAGCTGGTCTTGTTTTGTTTAGCAAAATAGACACAGCCTTAAGTAGTCTTTTTTATTTTTTTTCTGGTAGCATAAAATAGCTCAGAATGAAAGTCTGTGAGCATTAGTGTGACAAGGGAGCAAAAATGCACCATCAGTCAACTGCTATCCATAGAAAACCTACAAAGAGGTTATCTAAAAAGCAAATACCTTGCACTTTCAGAGGCAAAAGCCTGAATGAACAATTGCAGTCTCAGTCATACCTTAAAGTGAGGCATTTTGCATTCCTAAGGACCCCTAGAAAATTGAATTACCAAATCAAAAGATCATGCATTGCGAGTGTTCTGCTACCAGGTGCCCAAGACACAATCTGGGCTGTTACCTTGAGGTCATCAGCCTATATGAACATCCATTCTAGTTAGATGTATGCTGTGCAGTTTTTTAAAGGTCATCTTTCATCCCCTGCAATCTTGTGTAAACTGTCACTTCCCCAGAACTTTGCAAAGTGTGAATTCAAGCATGCAGACTCCTAACTGTACAGCAGGAACTTGTACCAACACAATCCGGCTGCTGCTTTAAGGTCAGGCTAGGATTTCGCTGTCGTACTGTCAGAGACACCAGTCATCAGCAAACTCCCAAATAATGTGTTCATTTGGGTATAAAATAAAAGAAAACTCATTTCAGTGACAGGACATACCACGTGACTCTTTCACAATCTTTACATATAGTCCAGTACCATCAAGTACTGAAACATGATAAAAACCTTTGGAAATGACCTCTGTCATTTCTGGTCTTTTCTCCACCAGCTGCATTTGTGCTGAGGTTGACATCGCACAGTGAAGTCTGTCGCAGAAAGCAGAAGCGAAGCCTTTAGCTCCTGCACCTTCCTGACATATAACCGTATTTCCCCCCTCCCTAGACACGGACACCCCACAGCTGCCAGCTCTGATCCACCCTTTGTCTGGAGAAAAGTAGTCATGCTAGTTAATTTTGCCATAGCTTGGTAACAGACACATTTAGCATGGTAACAATACCCTAACACAGTTCTCTATTACCCCTCTCCAAATCCTCATTTATGATGAGGATTTATTTATTCTCGGCTTGAAAATGTTTACTCAACAAGCAATAATGATTCAGCGCTGCCAACCGTCCATATCATTTGTGGTACCTTCACAGGAACCATAATTTCCTTTCATGAAAAGGAAGAGTTCTGGCAGCACGACTCAGCAAGGGAGATCATCTTTTCTGCAAGACAAACAGCCTGGGAAAGAAAATCCCCATTTTGTGAATATATTTGAGTTTTTTTTCTCTCCAAGAAATTCTCAAAGTTTTCTATGAAAATAAAAAAAGACAACCAATGATAAATTTGTCATACAGTCCTGCAGTCGACACAAGCTTTGTGTTTATGGTATACAGTCAGGATATAAAGAATCAGTGTTTAGTCCTGAAAAAGAGACTTTGGATACTGTCTTTCCTCCTCCCCTTCAAATGTCTTTACATCCCTGTGTTTAGATCCTTCACACGGGATACAGGACAGTCATGTTCAACTCTTTGCTCCAATGTGTATTTAAACTATTTAAACTTAAAGAGCTCCAGCAGGAACAGTAAAAGAAGTCTGCCACCAAAAAAAACCCCAAATAATAGCCTTCATGTTCAAGGCAATTTTCATTGCCCTTTGCAACGGCGTCAGAGCAAGTGGGGCTTACCACCAGATCAATGACTTTTCTGAAACGTGGCTGTGAGACACTTGCTCCTACCTGGATATCCGAGCATGACATGAAGAAACCCTTCCTGACTAAACAGGCAAGAAATATGTCCCGTTCCCATGAAACATTTCTTTTGAGATATAACCCCTTTTCAATTTTCAGAAGGGAAGCCCTGGCTCAGCACTACCACCACCTCTTTGCACACTTGCTGTTACACGTAGCACCGCTAGAGGGAAACCAGGTTTGTCAAGAATTCTTTTAGACTTTATTTTTTTTGTTCCCACATTTATTTTCCCCTTATCCCAGATGGGGCCATCTTCTCCATTCTCCCACTCTCCATGAGAAGAGCTTAGCTCCTGGGACGCTAAAACCCTTCAGCTTTTCACTCCTGTCCCTGCAGGCGTACAGCAGCAGCCATAATGTGGTCATTGGTACAGCTCCAAAACTTAAAGGCCATCCTCTGTTTTGGAAGATGCAATTTTGGACTCCTGAGAACAGGACAGAATGAATCTGTTTGAAATTCACAGCAGACTTTCTATGGTGACCTACATAACAATTCAATACAAATAATTTTGTTGTTAAGTAAAAGCTCTCCATGCCATCAGCTTTTGCTACTGCAGCTGAATGTATGTTGGCTGTAGGGGTGCAATGCTGCCTCATGTTCAACTTGTCTGCAGCGTTCTTTTCTGTGGTAGTTATCCCTACTGATGCATGAAGCCTCTCCATCACATGTTTACCTTCATGATGATTCTGCCAGCCCATTTCTCTCGCTGTCAAGTTCCCTCTGAATGACAGTCCAGCCCTACAGTGTATTAATAGCTTAGTCCAGTTTGGAATCATCCATGAATGTGATGAGTGTGCATCCCATCCTATCAGCTAGTTTGTTGAGGAAGATGTTAAAAACCAATATAATTCATAGCATCAACCCTTCAGGAGTGCCTCTTGTAATGGGCTGCCAATTAAGCTTCTAAATACTAACCTCCACACTTTTAGCCAAACAATCCAGCCACCTCATAGTCCAGCCCTCCAGTTCCTATCGCCTCCATGTGGCTATAAGGATTTCTAACAAACTGTATCAAGAACATAGTTAGAATCAAGATAATCTACAGCTACTGCTCTCATCCATAGAGCAAATCATCTCACTGTAGAAGGTAAACAGGCTGGTCAGGCACTATTTACCCTTGGTAACTCCACATTGGCTCTTCCCAGTCACCTTCCTTTCTTTCATGTGACTGGAAGTGGCATCCAGGATTTTCTCCTTAATTTTCTAGTGGGCTGTGGAAAGGCTCACAAGCCTGCAGTTTCCTGGATCCTCTTTCATACCGTTTTTGAGGCTGGGCATAGCATTTCTCTTTTTCAGGTCATCAAAAACCTGCTATCAACATGATCTTTTAAAGATAAGAGAGAGGAGTCTTGCAATGACACGCACCAACTTCCTCAGCACTTTCAGATGCATCCCATCCAGGTCTATGAACACGTGTGCATCTGGTCTGCCTAAGTAGTTCCTAACTTGACTGTCCTCTGCCATGGGTAATACCACTCTCTCTCAAGCTTTACTATTAGATAAAGGAATCAGATAAACTTGAGAGAATACCTTGCTAGTAAAGGCCAAAGCAAAGAAGACATTGAACATTTTTTGTGTCCTTTGGCACAAGATTGTCCACCTTGTTCAGTAGCAGGCACACATGGCATACCCAGGTGATGCTTCCATATTCCTGATAGCTAGCTTGACCCTGCTTCCACCTTCTATACATCTCATTTTTGTGTTTAGGCTCAGTCCAGAGTTCCCACCTAGATGACTTCTTGCTCTTGCTTTTCTTTAAGTTTTTTTCTTTTCTTCTGATTTAAGGAGAATATTCTTGATGGTTAACCAGTTCTTCCAGGTTCATTTGCCCTTCAGCCTCTTATTAGATCCCTCCTACTAGTTCCTTGAAGTCCAGGGTCTTTAGTCTGCTATTCCCCTTCCTTAAGTCCATTAGGGTCTTTTTGTGGTCACTGCAGCCAAGACTGCTATCAGCCTTCCCATTCTGTACCAGTTCTTACATATTCAGGAGAAAAGGTCAGCAGAGCACCTCATCAAGTTGGTCAATCCAGCACCTAAATAAAAAAATTGTCCCACATGGACTCCAAAAATCTCACTACTTTCTTGCACCATGCTAGGATGTCCACCCAGCAGATGTTCGAGTGGTTCAAGACCCACCATAAGAAGCAGGGATTGTGATTAGGGGACTTCTTCCATTTTTTTAAGGAGGTCTTTATTTACCTTATCTTCTTGATTACGCAGTCCATAGCAGACTCCTACCACTGTGTCTCCCTTTGTGACTTCCCTTCTGAACCCGTAAACTGTTGACAGACTTATCGTCCTTTCCATAGCAAAGCTCCATGCATCTGAGCTGCTTCTTTGTGTATAGCACAACCTATCACAGCTCTTCAGTCATGGGGGCTATCCTACAAAATCATGACAAGAGTACTGATTGAAGAAGAAGCTTTGATGCGTTGTTGCGACTGGTCAAACGGTTGACTGCCCAGATGGTTTTCTTATGAGTCTCACCTGCTTCCTAGCTCTGACACAGAGCTGATCAGTCTGGTAACTAATTTGATAAAACCATGCAGGGAGTTGGCACTTTTATGCATCCCTCTACTTACAGAGCAGTAATCAACTGCTGTTAGGTCACTTTTTAGACACACACAGCTCCTACAGTAGTTCAGCAGATGGGAGATGTTCTGATGAAGACCAGAATAAATTTTCTCATTCTCTAGCTGGTAAATGTAACTTTTCTCAGTTGCTTCAAGATTGTGAAGTAGCATTTTAAAAGAGCATCTTAATCCACTGTTTGGCATTGCAGGTTTCACACATGTACCATCTGCCTCGTGTTTACCCTCATCTTTCATGGACATTCACTTTCATTCTCACCTCATATTAAATTTCTGGCTGGCGATATGCTGAACAGTTGGTCCAAACAGCAGAGCCACCTGACGTCTATTTGCAGAAAACAAAACCAGTCTATTGACAAGTCAAGGACCAGACCTTTTGTTTTTTACATGCACTTCTGAGCAGTTATTGACAGCACTGTTGCCAAAAACTCTGGACGTAATGCTTTATGGAAGCAATGTGTCGCTAATCTCAGAAAACACCTCATGGCATTGTCCCAAGCAAACTCTTGAACGTTACAACTATTATACTCTAATCAGTTTTAATGACTGTGTAGAAACCATTCCTTCTTCGTATCCTATAGATAATATTCTGCATCATCCACAGAAAATAAAGGTAATTTGATATCTTATATGATACAGTGTCTATACTCCCAGTTTGCATATCTACAGCTTTCTGGTGTCTCTCTCAATACAAGCACAAAGGAGTACTTAAATGGCATAGAAAGAGAGGTATTGGGAAAGTATTTTTTCATAGCTGCTTTAGAACATATCATAAGTTTGTATGTAACATAAGGAAAAATGTTCAGAAGTTCCTAAGGAGATAATGTATGGAATACATAGAAGAACAGGAGACTAGAACTTACATTTAGTCCCAGCTCTGACACTGCTCTGACAAATGACTTTGCCTGCCTGCACAGCAGGTTCTTCAACTATAAAGCTGAGAATCCACTGGGTAAGACTCTTGGAGACTGAGTTCCTTTCTAAGGCTCAAAGTTAACACGAGCACCAGAACATGAGCCGGATAGCTGCCTTAGTTTACTAAGTTAAATAGCTATTGCCACCTACTGGCTATACTGCAATATTAATATAACAAACTGGTGATTTCAAGTGTACAAAATCAACCACCTGTGTTTCCTCCTGTCGGGGTGTAGGCCAAATCAGCCACTGGGGATGTGGGGGACCCCAGACGGGACCGACAGATGCTCCCCTCTACCCCTCTTCAAAGAGAGAGGCAGAGGAGGGAAAAAGAGACTTAAGAGTTTACAAGAAACTACTTTAATGAGATATTAATAATAACATACAAGGAAATAATGAAATATATACAAAACCGTATCAAGCTCCCAAGATGACAATCATGGCACCAGTTGGCACTGGGGCAGTCCCAGGCTGGACTCAGTGGCAGACGGGAACTGGATTCCGGGTCTGCCTTCAGGATTGGGACCAAAGGCAGACGACTGAAGTGAAGAGAGCGAGAGAGTGAAAGAGCAAGAGAGCGAAAAAGAGAGAGAGAGAGAGAGCAAGAGAGCCAGAGGGATCTGACCCTCAGCTTTTATACTGAGCACGATGCAGATGGGATGGAATACCTCGTTGGTCAGTTTTGGGTCACCTGTCCTGTCCGCTCCTCCCCACAGGTGGGACCCCACTGCGCTTTTACGCTTCTGACCCACCAACATGGCAAACAACAAAGTTGGTTGGCCTTGGCTATTACAGCGATAAGGATAAGCAAGAGCCTCTCCCGCATACCATGCCTGGGCATCAGCTATAAACATTGGTTTTATCATTCTGAGAGAGTGAACATTGCCTGCACAATATGCTGTTAATTTCAGCAGTTAGAAGAGGCCCAGCTAAGAAGTGAAGTTACTGAACAAAATTGGTCCAGTTTTACCTCAAACCAGGACACCTCCATATGAAATTATATACACTAACAACAGAATAATTAATAGTTTATATCTGTTTTCAGGCAGGAAATCATACTTAACAGTGTTTTCTCTTTTTACAAGGTATACCGGTAAAACAGTTTTGTACATTTAGAAGTTCCATCATGTGGCCATATTTGGCTATGCTAGAAGGTATAACATGACTATTTGTAAATGTAATTAGGGTCCTGGTCTGCCTGTACCCACCTCTTTTCTTAGGCATACAAGAGATCTGAAGTAGAAGGATGTATTTTTGGTTTGTTTGACTGAAGCAGGATAGATCTCAGTCGCTGGCTGGGTGTAGGTGCTAGAAATATCACCATATTTAAGCAAGGCTGTGGCCACAGTCTAGCTAAAGCATGCATCAATAAATATATCGCATAATTTCTGCTCTTAGAAAACAAAGAATTTAGCTGCACTCAAGGTATTTCTTATTCTCCTACATCTCCTACATCTCCTACATATGCAGCATCAAAGCAGACTGGCACCACGTTATGAAGACAAAATTCCATGATATGAGCACAGTTAATCATGTCTGCAATAGTATTTTTTCCAAGATAAGTCAAAGTAGTAAGAACAAGATTTATTTTAAGGAATTTTGGTAAATGATAAAGAGAAGTTGCTGTTAATTCTGGTCCAACCCCAGCTTTGCCAGTGAAAATACAAGAACTACACAGGATGAAGAAATTCACCTTCATTCATAGCAGCTCAACATTGTATTTCCTGCCTTCTTCCAGTTGATTGTTGCTATATCATCTAACAAATTATGTTCTTGATGGTTAGCCAGTTTCTTGAACAAGCCTCTGAAGTCCAGGATCTTTAGTCTGCTATTCCCCTCCCTTAAGTCCATTAGGATCTTTTTGTGGTCACTGCAGCCAAGACTGCTATCAGCCTTCCCATTCTGTACCAGTTCTACCAATTCCGCCAGTAAAGCACTTTTCAAAGCTTCAATGCAAATTATATGGCTTAGGGGTTTTTTTTAAAAAAAAAGAATGTATAAATGTTATTTGCCTAAATTTATACTGAAACAGGTCAGAGCACTCATCCAACCTGCACCAACCATATGGATAAAGGCAGCAATGTTTGACTGCTGAATGGTGATGAGTAGTTGGGGAAAGCAGTTTCTTAGTTCATTCTAACCAGAATCACAAGAGGATGTTTTCACAATTCCTAAATTAGAGCCTATTACATAGTGTGGATGTTCTCATTCAGTTGTGAAGTAATTTTAGCATTTGGCTTAGTCTGCAGTACACTGAAATTACTCTACTCAAGAATGAAATTATCCACAGAGGAGTTTAAGATATGGTAATGTAGTTCTATTAACTTTATATGTCCAGCTGATTTCCTTACATTTATAGATTGTTCTTGTGCAGACCAGCCCTCTTAAGTTTCACATACAGATATATCTTGAAATTTCATTAGTGTCAAGCACAATGCAGCCAAGGAAAATTACGCATTCAGCAGAAACTCATATTAGATAATTACACAAATGGCCTGTAAAAATTGGCAGCAGCAGTCAACATTTCAAGTGGGACACATATCAACAAGCAGTCTCAAACAAACAGCTACTCAACTTTCATAAACAGGACTGCTCAGTCCTTTCCTCCAATTGTTGGGATTTACTTTGAGGATTTCAATTAGAAATGGAAACTGTAGTCTTATGTTAAGAGAGCTCTGAATCCATTCCACAGTCAACGCTTGAGGAACAAGCAGTTGGTGTGAGCTTATTTTAGAAAGCATCTGTAAAAATGTCTATAAAGGATAAGCTATCGTGGGTCCCCAAACAATATCAGGTATTACACCATCTCCTGTGAGAAACTACAGCATACTGAAGTACTATGGTAATATGCAATTACTATAGCCTCACAGTTTGTCTCTTTAGCGAGTTGAGGTTCAGGAGTGAATTTGGCCATAATTCTGCTGCAGCATTTAGCTTGGCAAGCAAAGATGCAGCAGCATCACACAGAATCACAGAATCGTCAGGGTTGGAAGGGACCTCTGGAGATCATCTAGTCCAACCCCCCCACCAGAGCAGGGTCACCTACAACAGGTTGCACAGGACAGCGTCCAGGCAGGTTTTGAATGTCTCCAGAGTGGGAGACTCCACAACCTCTCTGGGCAGCCTGTTCCAGTGCTCCACCACCCTCAAAGTAAAGAAGTTCCTCCTCATGTTAAGATGGAACTTCCTATGTTCAAGCTTGTGCCCATTACCCCTCGTCCTATCAATGGGCACCACTGAAAAAAAGACTGCTCCCATCCCCCTGGCATCCTCCCTTCAAGTATTTGAAAGCATTAACAAGATCCCCCCTCAATCTTCTTTTCTCCAGACTAAAGAGACCCAAATCCCTCAGCCTCTCCTCATATGAAAGATGTTCCAATCCCCTAATCATCTTTGTAGCCCTTTGCTGGACCCTCTCCAGCAGATCCCTGTCCTTGAACTGGGGAGCCCAGAACTGGACGCAGTATTCCAGATGCGGCCTCACCAGGGCAGAGTAGAGGGGGAGGATGACCTCCCTCCACCTGCTGGCCACACTCCTTTTGATGCACCCCAGGATGCCATTGGCCCTCTTGGCCACCAGGGCACATTGCTGGCTCATGGTCATCCTGTTGTCCACCAGGACTCCCAGGTCCCTTTCCACAGAGCTGCTCTCCAGGAGGTCAGCCCCCAACCTGTACTGATGCATGGGGTTATTCCTCCCCAGATGCAGTACCCTACATTTACCCTTGTTGAATTTCATTAAGTTCCTCTCTGCCCAACTCTCCATCCAAAATACTTCTTTTATGATGCCAAAATAACTATTATTTTTTAGCTTGGTGGACTACACTACAGGTTTGTTTTAATCTGGCTATGCCATACTTTTGTTTTAATCTGTTCCCTGTACTCTCCTGCCCTTCGGTAACTTTTCAGAGGTATGAAACTTATCTGCCATAGGAAAATATAGCTGCAGATTTTTGGCAGCTGGGAAGAAGTTGAACACAATGCACAGCATGGCAAAACACAGTATTTAAAATATGGTGAGGACAAAGTGTTATCTTCTGTTTAAGTACAAACACCCTGCAAAGAGAGATGGTGCCATTGTTCACTAGAATCGCCAGGAAAACCAATCTGTGAGCAACCATGGGATGGCGGTCTTGATTCACACAAGTACAGCTTAAACACCATACCGCAGAAAATAATAGCGACAAAATAAGGACATCTAGTCAGCTGCTCTTCATCCAAATCTGTAGCAAGTTAATTCATTTTCTTTCAGCTAGGCTGGGTGTTAGCAATGCTACCAAGACGTGCTGGCTGAGAAATCTAGTGTTTATCCACCATGCAACAGGGAGGCCTTTTCAAGAAAATATTATTCAAGATTTCAAATGCATGCTAAAGACACAAGCATTCAAAGAGAACTTAATAAACAGAAATGGTTTAAGGTATGTCCTGTGGCATAAACAATAATGTTACTTCTTAAAAAGTAATCAATTTTATATTCAGATTCTCTATATTCTTTAAATTTGAATTTGTATATTATTTTCTGTTTCAGGTTCATTAAGTTTTTTCTCAGGCATCAGATTAAACTTCAGAGTAACTACTGTAGAATAGGTACAATCATAAGTATTTTATCAGGTAAAGAAACTGAGCTGTATTATTAGAGAAGGAAGTAGAATAAAGGAAGAGAATTGGGTTTTATATTCAAAATCTTGTCACACAACCATGGTGATAGCCTTCTAGTTCCCAGTCAGCAAATCTGATTTGAATGAGTTTAATAACGTGGGAGCTGAATTTTCTTCAGGTGTGTCACAGACAACCTGAGGTCTCTATGCAAAAGCAGGAGGTCAGGCAAACATGAATCACATCAGCAAAACCACAAACAAATAACAAACGGACTATACATCTTAAAAATACTCTGAGTTTCAGCTTTACCTTCTGAAACCATACTGCTTCCGAAGTGCTTTCCATCTTTAGACCTATTTGAATTGAAATTCACTCTGTGAAAGAACAGCAGACATCAGAATAAGAAATTACAACCTACAATTGTGTGGGGGCAGGCCATCACTCATTAACATAGATTCATGGAATCATAGAATCATTTAGGTTGGACTCATTTAAGATTGAGTCCAACCATAAACGTAACACTGCCAAGTCCCACTAAACCATGTCCCTTAGCACCACATCTACCCACCTTTTAAATACCCCCAGGGATGGTGACTCAACCACTTCCCTGGGCAGCCTGTTTCAATACTTGACAACCACTTTCAGTGAAGAAATTTTGCTGAATATCCAATCTCAACCTCCCCTGGTGCAACTTGAGGCCTTTTCCTCTTGTCCTTCCACTTTCTACTTGGGAGAAGAGACTGACCCCCACCTCACTACAACCTTCTAGTTGTAAAGAGCTATAAGATCTCCCCTCAGCCTCCTTTTCTCCAGACTAAACAACCCAAGTTCCCTCAGCTGCTCCTCATAAGACTTGTGCTCTAGACCGTTTGCCAGCTTTGTTGCTCTTCTTTCGACACGCTCCAGCACCTCAATGTCTTTCTTGTAGTGAGGGGCCCAAAACTGAACACAGTATTCGAGGTGCGGCCTCACTAGTGCTGAGTACAGGGGGACAATCACTTCCCTCGTCCTGCTCACCACACTA
>VZSZ01002952.1:351189-374200 GCA_013398815.1 Ibidorhyncha struthersii | reverse complement strand
AACACCCGCAGGTCCTTTTCTGCCGGGCAGCTTTCCAGCCACTCTCCCCCAAGCCTGTAGCACTGCATGGGGTTGTTGTGACGCAAGTGCAGGACCCAGCACTTGGCCTGGTTGAAGCTTATACCATTGGCCTCGGCCCATCGGTCCAGTCTGTCCAGATCTCTCTGTAGAGCCATCCTACCCTCAAGCAGGTCAGCACTCCTGCCTAACTTGGTGTCATCTGCAAATTTACCGAAGGTGCACTCAGTCCCCTCGTCCAGGTCATTGATAAAGGTATTAAGCAGAAATGGCTCCAATACTGCCCCTGGGGAACAGCACTTGTGACCAGCCGCCAACTGGATTTAACTCCATTCACCAGCACTCTTTGGGCTCAGCCATCCAGCCATTTTTTAGCCCAGTGAAGAGTACACCCATCCATATAGCACTCCAGTAGATTACACAAACAGTGAAAAATGATTCATGGTATTCTTCAACCTCATTGACTTGCAGGAACACGTCAGACTTGCTTGATTGCTTACCAGTTCCTACCTGCTAGGGGATATGAAAGTTCACACAATGAGGCACGTAAAATTAGCTAAAGGTCTAACAGATTTAAAGTCCAAAGACTTTAGTTATTCTGTGTCTTTTCAGTCACTTGGAATTTCCCTCAGCCTCCTCTGAAGATTAAAGCAAGTTAAAACAAACACTTTTATTAAATTCTGAGACTATATCCAGCCTCTAAATTTCCTCAAAGAGGACCTCCATCCAATAGCCCAAGCATAAAAGCCCAGAGAATAGCCAAGGGTGTTTCTCTGAGAGCTGTTGGACACTGCATGCTGCTGGTGCTGCATTCAGATTTTCAGATCTGCACCTTTGAGAAATGCTCCTGCAGTGTGGATGCAGCTAATACTATTAGTGAACTGGTTTTACTTGTAGTGTCCTATGTTTCGAGATTATGTTGAAAACAGCAAAAAGGCTGAACTTCCCAGTCATGTCCTGGATGTTCAGTTTTTGTTAAGTTCACAAGTTATCATCTGATGAGTATTTATTTTTTAGCTTATCCACAAAGAAAGTTAAAATACAGGTAAAGAAGTGTGTGGATTTACAGCCTGTTATTCACTGTACACTTGGAATAGCTCTTGTTATTTTCTGAGGCAAATTGCCTGATACAGGGCTCTGTAGGTGTTCAAGCAGAGAAATAGCGTCAAATCTCTGGACAGTAAGTTCACAATTTAATTTACTCTGCACTGACTTCTCTATGTGAACAAGCCCTATAGCTCGAGCAAGATCAAGGGAAGAGCGTGTCTAATTGAAAAATGAGGTTTTTCTCTGAAGACTTTACTCCAGGAACCTCAAGGTAGCAGACAAAATATGTTCCTTTTTTAAACGGCAGCAGTAAAGGGTGAGTGGCTGAGCCCTTGCAGGAAAACCCACTCAAATGGCTTGCTTTAAAAACAAACGTACTCACAAGCATATTTGATGGTAGTGACATGGTACTAAATAGACCTCTGGACCTTCATCTCAGTTGTGCTGGGTCTTGTACTAACAAACTGGCATTGATCCATATGTGTGTTTAAATGTGCTACGTGGATATTGGGCTGCACTGAAATGAAAGACGATTTCTAGTGTGGCTTGCTTGCTACATAGTGTGTATACCCTGTATCTACAAAAATGCAATATTTACAAATGCATGCTACTAAAACCTTCATCTCACTGCTTTTAAACAAAGAAGTCCGTATCATGAGGCGGCTGGGGCTTTCTGTATTGTGATGTCACACAAAATACCTGCCTGCCTCTAACTGAACCCATAGTCTAATTTAGAGGCTGTGTTATTTCACCTGATGGGTTGCAAATTACAAAGGCAAATGAAGGTGAGTGGTGTAGCTATCCCTCAGGCTAGTGATATTCAGAAAGTTTAAAAGCATGACAAGCCCAAATAAGATACCAGAAGCATTTAGTACCATTTCTCTGTTCTCCTTAGCTAACAGCAAAATACTTGTTTTGAAAAAGTTTTGTACATTTAAGTTGATAGCTTAGTAATATTTTTGTAATCATATTAGTGTTTCATCTGCATAAGAACATTTTTGTTTCTTTTCAATAGCAGTCTTGTATTGAAGGTGTAATGTGTAGCTCTGAGTAACATTTATTCTGTAATTTCTTGACATGGAGAGAGCTTTTATGTACCACTTGATACTCCATCACTGTGTATCTAATAAAATATTTTTTGAGTTACGTCAAATTTTCATTTGAATCAGCCATTGGTAGATGTTACCTTTTCAACTGAGGAAAGCACATGCCCCCAAACTTGAAAATTTATTTAAACATTTCTGTAAAGGCAAAGCAGAGGAGAAGCCATGTACAAACACAACCTCAGCCACCATTTTATATATAGTTAAACATTTTATAGCTTAACATTTCTTGTATATAACTATGTTCTGTTCAAAGGCTCATATCTAAGGTTGAACAGTTTGTTCTCCAGACAATCATGCAGTAGGCTAATTATGGAGAATATGTGCATCACAATAAATACACATCTCTTGCCTGCATTCCAAGTTCATAGACATGTAGAAAATATATAGATTTATTAGGCCTAGTATAATAACAGAAACATTTCTCTCTCCCTTAATTTTAAGATGCTGAACCAGGAACAGAAGAGAGTATGTATTCTATTGTACTGTTTAAGTTGCTTCACTACTCTCAGAATTATTTCCTTGCTTGTCTTTCATCCACAGAGTTGTCCTTACTTCGCATCTGAAAATCCTTACTGTTAACTTATAAATCCTGTTAGTGTTGCCATAATCAAAGGCAATACACCTTAACATTCTCCTTCGGTATACTCGCTCAAGCAAACAGTAACGGAGAGCAGTATCTGTCACCATATCTCTGTGCTTAATCACTACAGGTGAAATGCTTTGACATTTCAAAATCATTAAGTAGAAACTTTGAAAAATGCTGGTTTTCAAAAATATAACTGTTTCCAAATTTTATGGTAAAACATGAAAAATACTCCCTCACAATTCTGAACAAAATGATAACCTTCAGAAATCATATTTGCCATTTAATGCAATCAACTATATCTCAATTTAGGTGTTATTATGTCAGAAAACAAGCAAGGTGAAAAATTAGGAACTGTGAAATATGATTTTTTTTTCCAGTTACAGTTATTTTTTGCTTTTTCATTGGCACTTTATCAAATAATAGGGAGATTGAACCAGAGGAGATATTCATTTTGGCATGTATTTATTAGGTGTTCCTTGATGATGAGCACCTACCTAAGCATCCCAGGCAGGATAAAGGGTCACACTAGATCAGTCAGTCATTATGGTATAGGTCTCCATTGCTCATGTTCTTAGAAAGCAAAGGGGTTTGCTTTGTAAGAGCAGAGGTCACCACTTCAGTTCCTATTATTCCATTGCTAATGCTTAAGAAATCTTCTCTGAAAATATGCAAATGAGTAGATGACAAAATATTTGTTGCATTCACCAGCCCTTTGCAAAACTTTGAGGTGAAGGACAAAGATTGTGGCCGTAAATTCTTTTTTCTGTAGCTCAACAAATAGCTACTCCCTGAACAAGAGTTATTTATTCCACTGAAATCTTTACAAGGGATCTTGTGCCCAAAAGCTCCTCTAACTTTTTCAATTATACCAAGTAGTCTAAAAAAAGATATTATCTCTGCCTACAAATGTTATCCTATACACTTCCTCCAAACACCATGCTACAGTAAAATACCACTACTACGTATTTTGTTTGGCATTTGTCAATGATTACAATCAAACAGCTACAAAACCACTGTTAAGCAATTAAGGCTTTTGTCAGCTGTACAGATCAACCTTGGCAGTACCTTCTTATGCAGAAAGAAAAACTGGCATCACAGCCTTCTACTATGGTAGTGCTCAGCACAACTGCCAGATTATCACTATGTCCCAGAGCTTTTCCCCAGTTGGAAGGGAATAGCATTCATCCTGTTGTCTTTTTAAAATTTATTTTTCATTTAACAACTGGCTGGCTGCTACCCAGACTTTCAGAGTTCAATGCCATAAACAAGTGCAAGAAGATTCCTTGAAGCTCTCTAAAATACAAATGATCACTGACATGCAAATCAAGGGATCCTTCCGTATCAAGGAACTGGAAAAGAAGGGAAAGGAACAAAGGAAAAGGTTACAGCTAATGTGAGATAGAGAAAGTGGTCCTGATGGTCAGCATTAAGCAGCATTGGCACCAGACACAGAAATGCACACCCTGTTGTGTTCCAGGACACCTCTTATGTGCATGGGGAAAGGGGAATAGCTCTGGAAAATTCAGAGCAGCTCAGTACAGCTTAGGCAGGTTAGTCACTCTTGTTTCCAGTTATGGTAGAGGTTTTCATAGAATCATAGAATGGTTAGAGTTGGAAGGGACCTTGAAGATCATGTAGTTCCAACCCCCCTGCCATGGGCAGGGACATCTCCAACTAGACCAGGGTGCTCAAAGCACCATCCAACTTCGCCTTTCAGCGTATGGTCTGTGGAGCACCGACGTTCTGTGAAACGCTTCAAATAGGTCTGCAAATATATCTGAGAAGAGTGAGCCTAACGTTAGGATGCTGCGGCTTATGCTCAAATCCGAACTTCTGCTGGAGAAACGAACAGGCTCTTCAAGCTGGCGAAAGACTGCAAAGCAGTGCTCCACTATTGGGGAGAGGCTCTTACAGGGCACCTGGACACGTAGAGTTAAGCAACTGCTTAAGAGGAACCTGACTGTCACCCTTGACTGTAAACAGAACCCAAAGAGAACATCCTCCCTGGACCAAAGCTCATATTTGCACATACCCATTATGGGATTCAACATTTAGTTTTTTCTTTGCATTTATGTGCCCTGGAGAAGGAGTGTTAGTAAGCAAATCAGTGAACGCAATGATACAGATCTATTATTGCTCAGTCCTCATCGCTATACTGCTTCTCTACATTATTTCTCATGATCCACCAATTAGTAGCGCTTCTTTTTTTTCCCCAGGCTTTGTTGTGGAAGATAGATGTATCTGAATAAGACTGTTTTAATCACTGGAGGTATATTACTATTCTAAATTTATGTCATGACAGACTATTGTTACAAAATATGTCATAATATACAATACAAAGATATCACAGATTCTTCAACGGGGATTTAGTCCAAAACCAAGCAAGAGGAGAAGATGTTTCCCTGATTTACTGCAGTCTAAATGGATGAGAACTAATGAAAAAAGTACATGGGAGCATCTTCGTGACTGCAAAAAGGCAGAATGTAACATCTCTTGTGTTTGATCACAAAGGATCAGTTCACTACAGATACTAATGAAAAAATTCCTTGAATTTAGGTGGCAGAAATCTAAATCAGGGTATTGGACACGATTAACTTCATGTAGACCATAAATATGGCAACCCTTACAAAGACAAGCAACTGTGGTTTTGCTGTCTGGGATGAAGACAGAAGCCTGTGTCTTA
Source organism: Ibidorhyncha struthersii (assembly GCA_013398815.1). NCBI lineage: Eukaryota > Metazoa > Chordata > Aves > Charadriiformes > Charadriidae > Ibidorhyncha > Ibidorhyncha struthersii. Next base: position 368,760 of record VZSZ01002952.1, on the reverse strand, counting down.
TAGAGAATTGGTCTCTCATCCATTCATACCCTAACTTGCTCTGTACTTACCTCTTCCCCCTATAACTTCATCTACCTATATAGTCATACCATTACAACAGAAAAGGTACAGTTTTACAACTGCTGAGTTTGCAGCTTGTGCAAGACCCCTCTGAGTGGGCTGCTCTGTGTTAATGGATAAATGGACTCACAGTACATGTGCAGACTTAAAATACAGCTTCAAAAAGTTGCTGGGTAAGGAAAAAAAACAAACTAGGAAAACCTGAATATACGATAACCCTATTCATACACCAATTTCATTTTGCCATATCAGATTATGTTGCACCTGGATGTTTGATGTTGTCAAGGATGATTTAAATTGAAGTTGTGCAGCTTATCTATTAACACAAACCCTCGCATTCCCTCAGACTCTTCAGTGCAAAGATCATATCTTGGACTTCTGTAAAGTGCCTGAAAGAGAACCCTAAAAAGCCATGAAAAATATGAATATTTTCTTCAGAAACAATGATGTGTTATATGAAGTGAACTCACATTGAGTATATAACAAAAAACTGTCTATATTTGAGCACAAGAAAATAAAAGCAAATACAAATATGATAATTCCTTTTTTTTCCACAGGTTTAACTCACACAATGAAGATACATTTCAGCTAAGCTGATGTCGTGTTCATACCATAGGAAAAGAGTTTCAGTGTAAGAAAGTGAAAACTGCATTTTCCAGTCATTATATTAAAAACCTGACTCCAAATTCCATTAATCTGTGATGAATGTTTTTGCTTGCTATAAAAAAAATATTCTGCTTTTAATCTGGTGATTCTAATTGTTAAAAACTCTGTTTTAATGTCCTTAAATTGTGTTGCCTCTGGAGACTAGAAAAAACTTTATAATCGCTCTAAATATGAGTTGCTTTTTTACACTTGCCACGTTTTAGAGTCCTGAAAGCTTAATCCTCACATTAAAAAACCTAGTCTGCCCCAAAAATCTCATCCCTGAGGCCAAAACACTTTAAGAATTCATGGAGCATGATATGAACACTAGCATATTTAACACATTAAAACTTTATCAGATGGCCTAACTTCATCAGAACAAGCCATATATAGTAGTATTTGAACACTTTCCAGTCGGGAACCGATTGTGATTTGCAGAAAATCCATAAGAGCTGGATTTAAAACAGATGAATCATTCCGGTACTGCAGTTTTCAATACTATTGTATCCCAACACTGTTACTTTGTGGTATTGACAACAACCAGTTCTCACCAGCGCATTCAGAAATTGCAGTGCTGGACCTTTACAAGGAAACGTAAGTCCTGCTGCTGTTCCTCCTCAAGCAAAGAACTCAACCAGAAGAGTACCAGACCTCTCTTGACACTCAAAAATGCTGCTGGCAACCCATAAGGTAGTTTCATAAAAAAACAAGGAAAAGACCAACACATGGAGTGGGGTAGTGGTATACCAGCAGGAATGCTTTTTGGTATTTTATGCATTAACTTCGTTAGAGAACTTTGTAAAAGACAGTTAAGTAAAGAGGAGACCTAAGTGTATGCAAATATAAATGTATGTTATGCAGTGCATCTAAAAAGATATGTTAGAATATTATTTTATGGGAGAGATTTTGTTAAGGACATCCTCCTTAAGAATATGACCTATAATCATATTCCAAAGTGTTGTCAGATAGCAAGTGGGGTGAAAGCACGTGAAGTGACAGGAAAGAAATTTGCTACACTAATGATGAGTTAAAAATGTCTCGTGCGTAGTTGAACTGATTCATGCAGCTTTTGGTGAAATCAAGATCAGAAAATAAACGGTGACCACTCAATCACTTCTTCAACCTTCCTCATTTCCCTATTATTTGGTCTTTTTAAAAATTTGAATGAAATTTACTTCTTTAGGAAAAGGCATGGAAAGACCATAAAAGCCTCAAGTGTCTTGATGACCCACACTAATCAGGGACTCCATCCTCACAAGATGAGGCCACCTCACAAGATGAGGGCTGAGAGCACCAGCCATGTCACATGAAAGGCCATCATGCACTCGCATGGTACCCCCCAAAATCTGCACTGGAGCTCAATTCCTGTCCCCTCACTATTCTGGGCGGAGTGCAGCACCAGGCTTGATTTGTAACAACTTAGGCTGAACTCAGGGTTTTGGTGGGTTTTCTCTCCACCTATGATTCTTGGGATAACTTTTCAATGAGGCACTGATGAATTCCAGAACCTCAGGCAATAGTAGTCTCCTAGATAAGATTGTAATGATCTGGGAGAAAAATGAAAGGTGTTTTCCACAGCCACAGTTTGAAGCTCTTCCTCCAGTTACCTACAGCTCAAATAACCACATCCACTAACAGCTTGTCACACAAGACGCCTGCATAGCCCCTCGGTAGAGCAGGCTGAATGACACATACTTAGTGCAGAGGTAAAGGGCAAATAGTGTATGCTGCTCCTGTCTCTGAGTTGGAAACTTGGGGGGCAGAGAGTGAGCGCAGGATCCCTGGAAGGGCCAATAGGGCGAATTCGGGACTGGAGGAAGAAAATAAGAGCCTCCCACATGACTGACTGCTTTTAGGAGAGAGAGAATAGGAAAAAGCGGGCAGTGAGGAAGATCCAAGGCACTGGATATCCACAGTCTCACACATAGAGTGCCATCCTTTACATAGAGAGAAATGGGATGTTGCTGCCAGGGAGCTTGTGCAGTGGGATGGTGAAGGTACTCACAGTGAGGGGCAAGAAGAGTGAATACATTTTGCTTGTTAGAGACAGAGGAAAGCTGTAACTGAAGTTATGTTGCTGTGGAAGCACAGGAAAAAACAGAGCAAAGGACCCCTCCTATATCAGTTTGGGTATTCTTTATTTCCAGGTGTTGGTCAACAGAATGTAGTTCTGCTGTACTTACACAGCAGCACAGCTGTTAGCATTATATTTCAGGAGTATTCAGAACTCAATAAGGAACTGCTGGGGTCCTTCCCAGCCCTGTTTCCTATGATCTGGTGTGGGACAACTTGTGTTTCCTGATAGCATTTATTTAGCTGCCATCTGGGAATTTATTTATCCACTTTCTGTACCCATTCACAGCAATTGTGGGCAATTGAGTTGAATGAACCTTGAGAACTCCTGAGAGCTCTCACTTTTGTAAAGCCACATACAGAGCTCTTCACCGGAAGAAAGTCACATTTGGACACAGATGTGAAGGGGTTAACGGCTTTGTTCCATCATACATAATGGGGCCACAGAGAGTTGAGATATAAAGAAACTCTTGTAACAGCAAAGCAGCATGAAGGCTGGAAATTGCTTCAGCCCACTGCAGTGGGAGGACTGCAACTTTTGTTACAGTGAAATCTAACATAGCAAGTTTATTCTATGCTTTGGAGCTGAGTGGAGGAAAGTGAAGTGGAAGAGTCCTTACTCTTTTCTTCTTTAGTCAATGTATTTTCAGGTACTTCAAGGTCCATTAGTTTATTCTCCTCTTGGCTGAAATTTCTCCAAGTCTTGTCCTTCCTATGACATTTAGACGTGCAGTATTTTTCAACATCGCTTTTGAGGACTCCTGATACTTGCATTACTATGTATGAACCCATTTAAAGACTGACAAACAAACCACTACCACTAGGATAAATCCTCTAAAGCTGTTTCCACTTGTGCTGTTTCTTTCACTTTCACACATATCTGTGTCCTGCTACTACTTCTGACGTGGGAAATGCATCCGCTGCCATACCGAAAGGGTACATTATAGAATCATAGAATGGTTTAGGTTGGAAGGGACTTTAAAGATCATCTAGTTCCACCCCCCCTGCCATAGGCAGAGACACCTCCCACTAGACTAGCTTGCCCAAAGCCCCATCAAGCCTGGCCTTGAACACTTCCAGGGATGGAGCTTCCACAACTTCTCTGGGCAACCTGTTCCAGTGCCTTACCACCCATAAAGTGAAAAATTTCTTCCTGATATCTAACCTGAATCTACCCTCTTCTAGTTTGAAGCCATTATCCCTTGTCCTATTACTATATGCCCTTGTAAAAAGTCCTTCCCCAGCTCTCCTGTAGGCTCCCTTTAGGTACTGGAAGGCCATTGTAAGGTCTCCCCAGAGCCTTCTCTTCTCCAGGCTGAACAAGCCCAACTCTCTCAGCCTGTCTTCATAGAAGAGGTGCTCTAACCCTCTGATCATCTTTGTGGCCCTCCTCTGGACCCTCTCCAACAGGTCCATGTCCTTATTGTGTTGAGGACTCCAAAGCTGGACGCAGTACTCCAGGTGGGGTCTCACCAGATCAGAGTAGAGGGGCAGAATCACCTCTCTCGACCTGCTGGCCATGCTTCTTTTGATGCAGCCCAGGATACAGTTGGCTTTCTGGGCTGCAAGTGTGCATTGCCGGCTCATTTTGAACTTCTCATCCACCAACATCCCCAAGTCCTTCTCCTCAGGGCTGTTCTCAATACATTCTCTGCCCAGCCTGTATTTGTGCATACATTATGCATACCTCTATCTTACAGGGTTTTTTCTAAAGGAAGTTACTGGAATAACTGGCGATATTGGAGTTAAGCTATATATTCCTTTATTCATAATCATAATATGCTTGATAAATAACAGAAAATATCACGAGGTGTATGTCCATTTGTAAAATCACCATATCTTTCAATGCAATAATGTGCACATTTGCTAGATCAGGCAGAGCTAGAGATAAACATTTTTCTGTTAAGTACAGAGTGACCGAGAATGAAGAGACTGAACAGCTCAACCTCATTAACTTGCCTTTCATAAATTTTTTTAACCATTATTATACTTAATTTATCAGTATCAATTTTCAGCAAATGACCATTTCATTTAAACTGGAAGCAGCTGTATAAATACAAGAAAGAAAAATGACCTTTCTGAAAGCAGAATTGCACATCCTTGTAGATGACAGCATGTGCTAACACTCATGAGCTTCCTTCTCTCCTGCTACCCATTCTTTTTGATTCTTGCACGATTTTCTTCTCACAATTGGCTCTGAAATAAGCTTAACTCAGTGTAGCAGTTGTTCTGGTTTATCCTTTGCCAAGACGGGGTACTGAGCTACAGAATGGCAGCACCTAGGAACTCTGTGTGAACAGTGACAAAACAGTGACAAAGAAGAAACAAGCCCTGAACCTTACCAGTTCCATAACATTCTTCCTTATTCCTGATGTGTTCATGAATGTTAGAGGTTCATATTAGTAACAAGAATATCCCAGGATGTTATTGAGCAACTGGAGCCCAGAGCATCTTATGTTTCACTCTGTCAGACTGCCTAACTGGCATCCCAAACTATCTCCTATTAATGAATGAGTAAAACTGTCACTGATATCAATGGAAGCAGACCCACAATTCGCATTTGAATAGTGGAGTTCAAAATGAAAATTTTATCTATGTTTTTGGACACATGGAAATTTTGCATCATTTTAAAATTTCAGTGTTTTAGAGGTAACATAATAACAGCATGTTTGCACAAAAGAGGTATTTATAAACAAGTTATTTATTATCTTATCCATATACTTTAATTTTCCCTTTCTTCACGACCCAGTACTTTCATATATTTCCCATTCTTTTCCAGATTTTCCTTGCAACATGTTCATATTGAAAGAAGGTCGAAAGAGTAAGTGAGAGGAGGCTTTATGCTCTCTGTTTCATATTAATTTCAGTTACATATAATTAACACTGTAATAGGTCATAATTGGCCCAAATATGCCCCTTACATAGCAAATATCATTACTTTGAGAAACAGGGAAATATGAAGAGAAATAAGGTTTTTAAATCTTGTTTTCTAATGCCTCTCAGACTACTGGTCCAAGATGAATTCTTAAAATAAATTTTGAAGACTCTGAAAAGCAACCAAAAATGAAGGAAAAAGTAAACTAAACAAGCAATAGAATAGGAGTATTCTTTCACAAAGTGCTAACATAAACGGATACAGCAGAAATTAAAGTGACAAAAGATAAGAGGCTTTTCTCTGGGGCCCTGAGGGAGCGTAATCAACTTATTTCTAGAAAAGGGATAGAAGCATAATACTGATTTTACTGGCAGATATTTGGCTAGAAATCAAAAGCTTCAAAAGATGTTAATGGGGGAAAAGGTAACGTCTGACAATGAAGCAGACAAGCTCATATAAACTGTGGGCTCCTTAGTTTAAGAATTCCCGAGGACATACTGAGAGCAGACAAATGATGGACTGCAAAAGAGAATCTGAAGTAAGTACCAAAGATGAATCATACCAAAAATAGATTATCAGCAAACCAGCAATTTCCTTTCCATGTAGTAAGAGCTACTACCAGTCTGAAAAATGAGCAATAAAGCTCAGAAAATAGGTTACGGGGTTTGCTCTGACTTGCTGTGGCTGCTATAGGATTCAGGCTGTCAGCGTATCAGCATTGCGTGTAAGGACATGAAATCATTACTGGCATATAAGCACGCTACCTCCTCATTTCCATTTATTACTGTTTTGCCGAGGTCATGAAAGAATTTCTGATGAAGGTGCAGTATTCCAGATGATGTTACAACTAACAGAGCAGGCCACATGCAAGCCTTCATTTATTTGATATTGCTTACTGACTGAAGCTCTTTTCCAAGTTGAATTTAGGTCAGTGTTACTTCCTATGATATTCTACTTTTTATTAGCAGTGTTGTCAGAACCACCTCCTACAGGCAAAAAAGGTCCATCAGCTTCAGAAATTTACCATATGTAAGCTAGAGACCTTAAACTATGATTTTTCGAAAAAAAGTCAGAAAGGGAGAAGGTTGCTAATGATGCTATATGCATTTCTCCTGAGGCAATAAGCTTTCTAAGGAATGGTATCTGTAAGTACAATATGTACTATACTTTTTGCATCTGGTCAAGTACAGACCCTTTCTAAAAAGATATATGTAATGTGAACTTACACATCTACATTCTCTAAGAAAAGTAGGTTTGGGGACAGAAATTCCAAAACCAAGGTAATTCAGAACTGTAATAGAGATACTGTGGCTTTCAGCAACACTCTACAAAGAAGCATGGAAACTATTTTTTTATGTTATAAATCAGATTTTCCAAGTAGAGCTGTAAGCAACGAGCTGTTCTCCTAATTGTAATTTTCATGAATGGTCACCAGTTTGCCCTTAGATGAGCATTTTCAGCCGTTCCCATACTACCTGTTTCCCCCTTTGTGGATGTTTCTGCTCCCTCAGGCCACACACTGTATTGCACACAGGGGACAACTGCAGAAACAGAAAACCCCAACAGCAAATAATTTTCTGAAATAATTCAGATTTCATTGATTAGTGTAAGATCCTCTTCAAGTAACTGTCTGCTCCCTTGATGCTCACCTGCTTTTTCGCCTTCCCATGCAGATGCCTTCACACCCTCAAATGTACCTAATCCCAATACTGCTATTTCTATAGCCATACTACTACTGAGGTGGTAAAAACCTCTGGCAAGGAGACAACAGTAATAACTGGGGTTAATCTTTCCCAAGCAGGTTTGGTTTTTTTTTCACCCCCCAAATAAATGACAAGCAATCAGTTGGCAATGCCATATATAGCAGTCTAATGACTTTAAGAGAAGAATAAAAAAAAATACTTTCAGATAAAATCACTATGAAGTTAGTTTCTAATTTAGGAAAACAAGGTAGATGATAAAAATAAGTATTGCTACTGGCCTCTTTAAAAGGTGGGGGGAAAAAAGGAGGAAAACCCAACTGACTCCTTCTTCACTTATTCCACAGCACTACTTCTGGAATAAGACAATGTGCAAGTTACTTGCAAAGAAACTGGCTGGCTACTCGGCACGAGTAAATCAGTGTTGCTCCTCTGACATCAGCTGAGCGTTGTGAAAGTGTAGTTTCTCCCAGGGTACTTCTTCGACACACCTATGGCACTTTTGGCTAACTCTGGAACTACATACCAGCTGAGAAAACAGCCTTGAGCAGTGCTGATCATAACATTTTTTAAATCATGAAAAATTTTAAATATCACCCAGGTCTACTACTGAGTGAAGCCATACAAATCACTGTATGACTTCCCTACCGTTTTCTCATATTCTACACAGGAGACAGGTTCCCGGTGACTTGCCCAGAGTTACACCACATCTTTTAGCAGAGTAGGAACCAAAGACAACTTCTAGCCAACTCCCTTAAACAATGGTCAGTTCTTTTTTTCCAAGGCAACAAAACTGCAGTTTCAAAAGCACTTAGCCTTGAGCATTCCTGGACACACTCCTCTGCACCTGGAGCTGGAAGGATGTTCGCTGTTACAAAATACATTCTTTCCAGGCTTTAAATTTCAAGATGATGTGAATAGTGATAAAAGATACCAATGTGTCTGTGAGTAACTGACAACTACTAACCTTATGTCTGCAAGAGATGTACATACATATATGGATACAGAGTTGAAACATATGCCATGTATTCCCACATGTGAAATATTTAGAAGTCCATTCTCACCCCTCTCAGGAATCCAGCCATGGTTAGGCAACGGTGTAAAGGAAAGAGGGGGTCATTCACAGATTGCTGTGGCAAAAGTAAATTACTTGACATTTTACTAGTTTAAATAGCAGTGATCTTTCTAGTTACATGCAAAATTGCCAGGTCCATTTTTAGATTTGGCTTCTCCACTTCATGCCAGCAATTCTACTCTGGATGCTAACAATAGTGTCATTAACATCTCTCAGGGTCATCGATATCCATACCTCTGAGCATGACCCTGAACAGACAGACCGCCGAGGTAGCTTACAAAAATAACTAAGGAGCAGGTGGTTTGTGTGTTATAGAGTAGTTGGTAGTTCCCAAATCAACCCTTCTGTGTCTTCAGGTCCTGTGAGCTGCTTTCTGTACTGCCGAAAGCCAAGGAAGAGCAGTTTGGAGGAGGCTGGGAGAAGATATTCACTGCAATAAAGACATCTGCAGCTTTCAACTCAGAGCATGAATAGCGAAGCTACGCTTCCATCATAAACCTCAGTCAAAATCAACTAAATTTACATAGGAGTCATTCTGACTGAGTTTAATGAGCTTTGGGTTAGGAACAATCCTTTAAAAGGTATATAATTCAGCTCTCCAGTTCTGATGACAATTAGCTGATATAAGAAATACAAAATATTCAGTTTTGTGTGTTTGCACAGAACTGAGTCTCGATCTTGGTGGGTCTGCAGACGCCACCATAATATGAAAGATTAGTAATAAAATCTCACTCATTCCAATTATTCTGCAATATTTCTGTTTCCTTATAGTTTTACAGTAGGAGGATACATGTCAAGTGTGGTTCTCTATAACAGTTGGTCAGGTACCTATAGCTGTAAACCAGAAAAATTTTTCAGTCTTATCCGATCACTTGAGTGTCCTATCTGAAATCAGACTGCTGCACTAAGACTAGAAACAGGTCCCAGAATGCATACTTCTTGAGAATACTCATGCATGTATTAGCTCAGCAACCTACTGGGAAAGGCAAAGGGGAAGGGTGAAAGTATTTCAGTTCAGAGATGTTTACAAATATTTCCCACCAGTGAGGGTGCCTCAAAGCTAAGACTTATTCTTCAGACCAGCAGTTCAAAAATATTGCCAGCTGTTTTATAAACTGGGCAAAAGGTTTTATCAAAATTTTCTTGGCTAAAAATGCTGAGCTGGATCAAAGACATATTTTACAGGTTGATGCGGTTCACAGCTGAAGCATGCTGGCAAGTACAGTGCTGGAAATATGTTCTCTGTGCTTTGCAGGTACTTTTTATGGTGATGGCCAGACTCTATTTTTTCTACAAATGCAAAACATAGTATTTTCTTTTTTAAGAACGTTCAGTACTACTGACATCTTCTCAAAGCATTTGATTTGAAATGTGATAACATGTTTTTTAGATACAACTTTGCACATTCAGTAAAAATCTTTTAAATGTCGTAGCTGGAATTACTTATCACAGGTAAATTCAGCTGACAATTTCTCATTAGCCTGAGCATCTTTTAGGCAAGAACAGCTAGACAAAAAAAAAAATTATTCAAGGTCTTGTAGGTAGAAACTGAGACTCTCTAGACAGAGAGCAGATGTTGCTCCCATGCAATGCTGTAGAGGTATTCATAAATAATTTCAGAAGTTCTAGTTTCCCAAACTCAGCAAAAATAAAGCTTTGCTAATAGTTCCAAGCACCTTTTCCTGACAGGACGTAGCTCAAATGTTCTTTCTATCCCTTATCATGGTCCTAAACGAAATGCTTTTTCAGACTGTTTTGAGTTTTTTTTGCCCCATCTTTTACATCTTTGATTTTTCTGCTCCCCTTTCACAGGCTTTTACTTACAAGCTAACCTGGGCTTGCTCATTGTCCTTTAGTGTCCTGTGAGTTCATATCTGTATTTGCTCTTGAGAATGATAGTATTTCAGGCATCTTGTAAATGAGCTTAAATTTTCCTTTAACTTATGTTAAAAGAAAGGCTATGGTCACATACAATCTTTAACAAGATATTATTACTGCAGAAGTAATAAGCTGAAAGCATACAACTGCAGGTCATTCTGAGGCTCTTGGTACATCTTCCTAAAGAATCTGTTTGTTGTTACAGTTTCATGACACTTGGCATCCCTAGCAGCCAACAGTAAAGAATAATTGACTCCGTACCGACAGGAGAGTTTCTTATCCAGGGAACACTTCACAAATATCCTCAGATATCATGTTGCAAAATGGTTTGAAGTCTTCTTTTTAATCTGTTTTTGCTCATAAAGTTATGGTGTTGAAGTACTTTTCAACAGCATATGAATGACACGTGAAAGCTTTGGTAGAAATATTAACATTCCTTAGCTAATCAGTGAGAAGTGAGGAAATGTTAAAACTAAGAGTTGTTCTTGCAGCCACCAAACTGCATTGCATTGACAAGAGCTGCATTTCTCTAGTTAAGAGACCATATAACACTACAACTCAAGGAATTGTTTTACTCTTCCAAAGCCCAGCTAAAATCCAGAATTTCCCTCAGCTTTGCACCATTTCCTTCCACTGCAGTGGTTGCTGCAACTATTTAGTGGTTCCCTAATCAAATTTCAGTCAGATTTATCTCAGGTGTAACCCCCAAGACTAATGTCTCCGCAGCAGTTCCCATGGGTGACATGAAAACTAAATAAAATGACAGATGCATGACACATTTAGAATTTGTGAGGCTTTTACTACAATCTAATCAAAACACACAGAATATACCTACAGCCACTTGTACACAAATGAATATAGTACCATCAGTGAAAATACTTCTTTCAGAGAAGTAAGCAAATATCACTATGGCCATCATCCACAAGGACTATTTTGTGTATTTGTAGTAATCAACCTCAGTCACATCTTGTTTTAAGAATAGAAAGCATAACGACTGCATATTGAGCCAGTGAAAATCCTAAATACTTCTGGTGCAAACTAGGTGCTAGTATCTTGTGCCTGGAATACTGCCATTCTGTGGGGAGACAGTAGTTTTTTATCACCTTAAGTTGATGGATTTACCAGAGAAGGTATATTTGGAAATATGTTAGAAACCTCCCTTTCCTCCTGTGGACTTTGGACAGATGCTGCCCAAAGGGCCAGATGAGACTGACTGTTTCGTTTAATAATGTGCATGATCTGATTTTTGAGATTATGATGATTTGGTTCTACCAGAAAGTTAAAGGTAACTGATACGCGTAAGGAGGTGATTTGAACCACATTCTGGAGTACAATGAAGGACAGCAGTAGCTGAGAGTCGTCTGCCCTACTTGGGGTGTCTAAAAGCCTATGCACAAGCTAGTCATCCTTGGTTCACTTTACAGCAAGGACATAGTCACCTTCAGAGAGCTACAGGTTCCAACCTAAGATTGGTCAGATAGAGTTAGATAAGGTGAATCACACTTTTACCCCCAATTAGATGTTTCCATACAACTTCATAAGAATCAAACCACCACCCATCAGTCAGGTGTAGGGGGTTATTTAACAGAACATGTGTGGGAGCTCAAGAGCTAATGCCAGGTGATTATCCAAGCGATTATCCGATCATTCAGCAGTTACCTCAGTCAGAAATCTTCTCTATATTTGGGTAATAGATGCTCAGGAGCTCACTTTCTGACAGACTCCTTCTTGTTTCAGTACAAGCAAATTCAAAGATCTTCAGTCTGTGCATCTTTATTTATAACTTTTATTGTAGAGTGGACCTATGCAGCCATTTCCTTCAGCTATACCACCGCTGACTTAGGAATATTGTCTTAACTTTGTTAAATGTATGGCTATACATAAGCTATTAGCAATTTAACCTCAAAGCCAAAGCAATATGAATGAAAAGCTCGTTATTTATTCCTTATTGTACATTCCAACAGAAGCAAGTAATTCCTTTACTGCTCCCCCATTTTACATAAGTAGAATTTTACAACAACAGAAATTCAATAGGCAAATGTTTGTTGCCAAAACCAAGGGTAAGATCTACACCACCCATGGTGAATAACGAGACTCAGCTCCCTTTCTTTGGCAGTGGATTTTATATAGTACTTCACAGACCTATTGCACTTATGACCTTTTCCCTTTGTCCAAAGTACTAAGGTTCAAGACAGATTCTGACAAAGTATTGCAGGATTTGAGGCAGAGAAACTACTTCAGTGCTACAAACATTCACTTCTAATTATTTTCAAGAAAATACTTAATGAATTTAGAGCTATGATTTTAGCAGAGAGCACCCAGCAACAATCACATTGACTGTGACTGACTTACTCCAACTTCTTTTCTAGGTATTAAGCTGTAGCTAAATGCTGTAAGTTAACACAAATTTAATAGTCAAACCCGCATCCCACAGAGCGGGAAACCCCCCACGGGATAAAACCAAGTATCAGGTAGCAAATTTCAGTCAACTCTTTCCAGAAGAACTTCTAAATATTGAAGAATGGTCTCCTCATACAATGGTTTTGCAATATTAGTGGGCTACCTCTCTACAAGTTCTTTCAATCAGTGCAACTGGTGTGCATGTTGTATCTAAAAACAATACTTTTAAGGAAGAAAGAACTGTCTGCTAGGTTCCTTTTAACGGCCTTTTGAGTATGCAAGTCCTATTAACATTTCTGGGATACTAAAATGAGGCTTGGCAACATAGAGAAGGCAAATATTCAGGAACTTTCAAGAGCTAAAAGAAATATATTTTTGCGTTTCAGAACAATACAGAAGAAATCTAACCACTGCAGGGATGAAAAAGCAATAGAGACAAAGTGTCTCAAATCCCTTTTACTAAGTTGGAGAACAGATTATTGCACAGATGAGAATAGGGGTGAGAAACATGTTTTGGCCTGGCTTTTTTCCAAGAAGTGTGGTCCCACAACAGGCACAATACAGTTTATGTTTTTGTCTCAGGAGGCTCGTGATACAGCCAGGTCTCAAAAACCTTGCTGCAAGGCCAAGTTCCTCCCTTAGACACACATACTTAGTTCCCATTGAGAAGACAAACCATAATACATCCCAGACTAGGATCTGATCCTTTTCTGTTCTCTGGTCTCCCGGTGGCTATTAATGGGTGGACTAGTACCGGAACACTCTTTACTAGTTGTCAAAGTTTCCTACTTACATGCCAGACTTGTGTGGAATTCATACATTTCAATGATAATGTTTCATTTCTCTTCCTTTAAAAGTTTGCTACAAATTAATCCCTAACTTGATGAAGCAAGCACACAAAAATACAAAAGCACAGACACCCTTAACCAGCATAATAACATAATATCACAAGAAATGGTCATTGCACAAAAGCATGAATGTATTAGAACTAGTCTCCACTATTTTCTGTATCCCCAACTCAATAATACTACGAACACACTCCTTCCTGTTCTGGTGCTTAAGAGAGGGTAAATGGTACCTTGAGACCTGTATTTTACTACAGAGACACAGAAAAATAAACGTTTGTGATATTAAACATGTGCTCATGTGTTCATAATTACCATGAAACATGTTTTTCTTTTAGCTGAGGAAAGCAGCATCCCACTCTGTTTAAAGCCTATGTTCACGAGACCCGTTAAGAGCTCTGGCAAACCCTGACTGTGACAGATTTGGTGTGGTCCAGCAGAGAAGGGAGAGGCAAGAATTAACACAACCATATATCCAATTTTATGTATACCACCGCACACAGTTTCACAGTAGCATTCTCCTCAGAAAACTCAGCACGTGTAATTCAATTCTGTCTACAGTGAATAACTGTCGGTCAGATGAATAACTTGGGTCAGATGCAGTCTGAAACGTGTCACTCAACCAATAACGCACAGGCACTGTGGCCAAATATCCACCATCCAGCCAAACAGAGAACAGGACACAGGGTCCTCGTTTAGCTCATCATCTGCAGGACATTTCCACTGTGCTGTGGATGCACTGCCACCGTGTATCCTGAAGGAAAGGTAGTAAAGGTATCTGCTTGGTTTTGACTGGGATGAAGAAAACTAACAGCTTTTTAGACTTTAGAACAATCATACTCAAACACATCATTTTATTGACAAATATTTAAAAAGAAAAATCTAGATCGACTCTAGTCTCCTTGTTCAGACTGGAAAGGGAATCAAAAGCATTGTAATCTCAGTTTTTTAAATTTTCAGGAATGATTCACCATTTATTACCTTTAGCATAGTCTTAATATAAAATACTTAGAATGTTAAGAATGACAATGATTCTGTCCATGAAATTCTTATTGTATTTTTTCTTAAGTTGTAACTTCAGCCCTCAAGCTTGTTTTTTGTTGGAAGCTACCCTCTGAAGGCTTTTCTGGAGACACTATAAGAGCAGATCTTAGAGCAGACAAGTTGGCTTCAATTCGGAAAAGGCAGAGATAATATTATTTTAGCACTGTGAAAGGAATGAAACAATGTAAACACCAGTCTATCCAGAGTTTAGACACAATGAAATAGCATTTATGCAACCATGCCATTGACAACCAGAGAAGGAACTTTTGTGACCACATAATATTCTCATGCGGTTTACTCAGCATTATACCAGAAACAAATGGTAGAACCAGGTTCTAAAACCACAAAATTTCCAAATTTCAGCCCAAGAGCTTTAGCAAAATACTCTCCCTCCTTTTTGCTAAATTACATATGGGCCTGAGCATCCCTTCATTCTGAATTCAGACCAGATTCAAGGTCCATTTTTATAAGCTGCCTAGTCAGAATTTGGGATTTTTATTTCTCTTCCTAACATGACAGCATAGGCTCAGCTCTGCTCTGGCAGGCAATTCTAATATGAAGAAAAGGCTGGGTTTAAGGTCTCCCCACAAACTTGGGAGAGAGCCTGCTGAGCTACAGAATTTGTTTCCACCCTTTCTTTCCTTCTTCCAGCACTATAGCTCTTTCTAGAAATAATCCACACAGAGATACGCAATAATGTAGGAGCAGGTTTATGCACATACTGTCAAAATGTGGAGCATATATTCAATATTTAATGTCCTGGTTTAATAGAAAGATTATCTCAATTTGACAATTTAAATGTTATAACTGATGTTATGAAATGTCTCCAATTCTACAAAGGCAACATTTGCTATACAAATTCATTTTGCAAGTGATTGCTTTGTAGTCGTAATAATCCTCTTGGCAGATTTAATGGTAATTTTCAAAGCTATGGAAACAATGTTTATTCCTTTTACCATTAATTTGAACAGAGGATTAAAAAAGAAAAAGAGAGGTATGTGTTTAGCTTAGTATCTCTCAAATTTCAAGTGTATTTCGTTACAGCTGGCATCTTTAAGAAAACCCTAAAAATGAGGTTTTGAGAGTGATGAAGAAGAAACTAGATAATAATAATTCCCCCTTTAGCAACCAAGGGAAAATAGTTTTCCACCTCTTCTTAGTCTCTGTTACATCGTAGCTACTCCCAGCGCCTCTCCAAAGTGAAGTTAAAGATGTATCTATTTAAAGTCTATCAAAACTACAAAAGTGAAGCTAGCTTTGTAAGAATTTACAAAAATAGGTATGTACCTACCATTTTGCTCACTAAGCAGGCCACAGGAAAAAAAATATGAAGCTGTAGTGATAGTTAATTAAGGCTTTATATTTTTCTATACCATGAGATTTTTTTCTCCCATGTTGGTACTATGGAAGCAATGCAAGTGTAAAAGTACGTCATTTTCCTTACATTTCTGGCAGTTTTCCTTGCATCATTTAGTAAGAAATCAGAGGGAGTCCCAATTCAAAATAAACAAAGCAAAACCTTGCATATAAATATCCTTGAGGAGGCAATTCATTGATCTCTCTGTAACTGAGACCTGACTCTCTCTTTCTCTCCCTGTCAATATCTTATAGGAAAAAAACAGTCAGATATTTGCAAAACAATTGTAACAGCACAATAGGGTGGTTCTGAGGACAAGAATGAGCAGATGGAGATGGAAAATGTTCAACCCAAAACTGCTGACAGAAAAATGCACATCAAATTACTCTCCAAAAGCGCTCCAAAAGTTAGAAGCCTCCTATAAGCCTGAAGTGATTATGGCTGCGTTTTGGGGTGTTCTGAAGTCCTACAGCATGAATTCAAGAAAATTGGAAAGATAATATGACCTGCCTCCATTGTTTCCCTGATTTAGTGAACTAAAATCTAATTTTAAAATCCTGCCTGCTTTTGGGAAGCCCTGGGTTTCTCCATCCTTTAAGAAAAGCATTTGACTGTGATGGAATTTGGATATGGAGTTGTTTTGCCAGGTTTGAATACCCTGGATTTCCTTATGGTCTATGAATGAACTGTGCCTAGGTGCCTTCTTTCTCTGAAGACTACTGATATGCCACATCAAATACAAGCACGTCTGTGCTTATGTGTATCTATTCATCTATTTATATCCATAGTTATATGTATATATGTCTAAAAGTGTGGCTTGAGTGCCTGGAGGTTTGTCTTGGGACAGGTGACAAAACAGCAGAGAGAAATCATGCTGAACCAACCTGATTGTTTTCTGTGAAAAGGTGACTAATCTTAATGGCTAGTCAAAGCACAGCCTTTGCCACAGTCCCCTTACCACCAAATTAGTGGTCAATAAAGTGGGTAGAAAATTGGATTAATTGGTGTCTTAAGGAGTTGTGATGAGTAGTGCAAAGTCCAGCTGGCAGCCAGGAACCGGTGGCATCCCTCATGTATACATACTGTGGTCCATACTGCTTAACATCAATGGCAGGACAGAGTGGATTCTCAGCAAGCTTACAGACGAAACTTAACTGGGATGAGTGGTCAATATGCTAGAGGGCAGGGTTGCTATTCAAACGGTCCTGAAAAGGCTGGAGAAATGGGTTGAGACGAACCTCATGAAGCTGAATAAAAGCAAATGCTTTAAATGGTGGAATACCACCGTGCAGCAATACAGGTTGGGGGAAAACTGGGAAGCAGCTTTGCAGAAGGAGGACCTGGGTGTCCCAGTGGGCAACAAGCTGGCATGAGACAGTAGTGTGCCCTGACACCAAAGAAGGCCAACTGCATCCTTGACTGCCTTAGCCAGGAGCGTGGCCAGTAGGTCAAAGGAGTAATTTCTATCTATTCAGCACTTGTGAGACCACATAGAACCATAGAATCATAGAATTGTTAAGGTTGGAAGGGACCTTTAAGATCATCAAGTCCAACCATTAACCTAACCTGACAAAAACGACTTCTAAACCATATCCCCAAGTACCACGTCTACCCTTTTT
>VZSZ01002952.1:329653-350886 GCA_013398815.1 Ibidorhyncha struthersii | reverse complement strand
ATGATCACTTCCCGAGTCCTGCTCACCACACTATTCCTGATACAGGCCAGGATGCCGTTGGCCCTCTTGGCCACCTGGGCACACTGCTGGCTCATATTCAGCCGGCTGTCCACCAACACCCCCAGGTCCTTCTCTGCCAGGCAGCTATCGAGCCACTCCACCCCAAGCCTGTAGCGCTGCAGGTTGTTGTGACCCAAGTGCAGGACCCGGCACTTGGCTTGGTTGAACCTCATACCATTGGCCTCGCCCCATCGGTCCAGCCTGTCCAGATCCCTCTGTAGAGCCATCCTACCCTCAAGCAGATCAACACGCCCACACGAACTTACTGAGGGTACACTCACATCTGGAGTGCTGCATCTACTTCTACATTCCCCAGTACAAGAAAGACACTGACACACTGGAGTGAATTCAGTGGAGGACCACCAAGCTGGTCAGGGTGACATATGTGAGAGTGACATATGTGAAAAGGCTAAGAGAACTGAGTTTATTCAGCCTTAACAGCAGAAGGTTAAAGGGAGACTTTATCCATGACTTACAACTACCTTACTGGAGGATATAGAGAAGACGGAGCCAGGCTTCTTCTCAGAGGTACACTGGGATAAGACAAGAGGCAATGGACGCAACTTGGAACATGGGAAATTCCAATTAGATACAAGGAAAACATTTTTTTTTCTTTTCAATGAGGGTGGTCAAATACTGGAACAGGTGTCCAGGAGGCTGTGGGAGGATGGATAATCCTTGGAGGTGTTCAAGACTTGACAGAACACAGCCCTCAGTAATCTAATCTAATTAGAGCTGCTTTGAGGGAGGGAGTAGAATAGATGACCTCCAGAGGTCCCTGCCAGCCTAACATATTTTATGATTCAATAGATTGATTGATCGATCAATTGATCGATCTTTCTGTCTAACTAACTAAGTCACTTACTATTAATACACACACACACACAACCTATATCCAAAGTCTGAGGATGGACAGAGTGAGAAGAGGTAGGTTTCTTCCAGATTCAAGCTGGGATTATTAGTAGTACTAGTAATAAAAATTATCTCTGCGGATATGCAAAAGTGATATTTAGTTGTTCCCTAGGTTCCCATTTTGATTTGCCTTTTCCTTCTTTCCCTCAAAAAAAAATTACTGCAATTGAAAGGAATCATTTATGTTTTACAAAACTCATCAGTTGGGTGTTGTGGGAGGATAGATTAGTGAGTTTTATTGCTGTGCTTCTTGTAAAAGAAAGAAACAAGAGAAATAATAACCCAGAACTTTCATAGTAATGGAAAAGGAGATAGTCTTTAGGGTGACGGATTTGGTGATTCTGAAACACACAGTAAAGGAAGATATCCTTCCGAGCTGTGGAGTGCCCAATAGGAGAGATGTGATTTATTTGTTACAAGTCATTTATATGCATTGATTTTTATACCAGTTTTGTTTAAGGAATTTACTCAGTGTTCTACATGCCATACTATCTTTTGAGAGAAATAAATTAAAAAAAAATTAATGAAATGTTTTGGTGTCTGGAGGAGAATTTCCCCAGGTTACCAAAACTTGTTTTCTCTTCTGCTTAGGTCACTAATAACAGTGCCACTGTCCCAGCAGGAAAAGACTGGAACTCTTTGCAGAATTGTACCAAAAAATCACCAAGTTAGGTTATGTTAAATCAGAGAAGGTGGAGAAAAGGAGCAGTAATATTGAGGTATCAAATTAAAGACAACCTGCAACCCAATCTCTTCATATTTAAGTAAGGAATGTTATTAATCAGTGTGATATAGAGAGACAGAGTTTGGTGTCATCATGGCCATAAACTTTGGTTTAAGTTGCCTACGGACAGCAGTGGACCACTCCCCAATTATCTTTGATGTGTCTCTGATCACAACCTGTAAGTCAAAATTAATACCTTTCCTCAGAAAAAAATTAGAAGGTAGCACAGACTATATCTGCTGGTTTATGCTGACATCCCGACCCTGAGTATCTAAACACCATTATCAGGCAGTACCACCTCGAGAGGGAAATCCAGCCTATGCATAAAATATGTATCATCATAAAAAAAAAAGCTGTGTGTTTCCAAAGTTGTGGCTGTTTATTCTTTTGCTATCGGTAGATTCATCTTGGCCTGATGGTGCTGCCATATTTTCATGTTAAGTAAAATATACATACAAGCAGCAAACTGCTATGGCTGAATAACAGTCATGGTGGGACTTCTGCTGCTGGCCTGCCTGAAGAAACCTTCAGATGCTGTAATTGCACCAGCAAATGATAACTTAAGGGTGTCTTCATACCTCTCTGCCAACTTGTCCCCACCTTGATTGCTTGCATCATGTTTACACCCAGAACAGTTGATACTGTTGATAGGCAGTGCACACTCCCTAGATCTCAAGCTTCCAAACTGAGTTTGTACCACATGAATTCATCAGTGATTTAATTTTGTGTTTTGTTGAACATGAGGCCTGTTAGAAGAGACAAGGAGGATTTCACATTCTCACTCCCTGCAGAAATCCTCCTCAGCCAGAAGTACATGTCAATCTAGTCCTCAAGCAGAAAGAAACAAAAAGAAAGATTTGTGAGAACCTAGGAAAAATGAAATTTTCTGATGAGTGACCTCTTCAGTAAGTTAGTTGTTCAAGAAATCTAGTGTAACATTCCTACACGGACCAGAGTCACAAAATCCACGCTCAGCCATTTAGTTCCTGTCATAGCCCAGGGCTCAAAGGCTGAAGTCTCTCAGGAATGCCCCCAACATACAGGAATCGACCTACTCCTAAATCAAGAGCAGCATCCTAGGCAAATAAAACACACACAGTTATGAAATAGAAAAAAGAATGCAACACATTGTGGGCAGCACAAAAGAGGAGAGGTTTTGCGGTGAGATGGCTGGGATTTCTCCACCTTCTATTTCCTGTCATTCTTTCTCACGTGGGGCTCTTTTATCAATTAGCAACACACCTGTGAAATAAATGTTCAATTAACTAAAGGGAACTAGCACAAACATGCACATTAAAACACAGACAGACACTGGCATTTATTCAGTGTTATAATCCTCCTCCAGAAACCAGTGAACACTCTGTGAAACAAAGCCATACAGTTCTGTTTCAAGAGAAGAGATTCTCTCCAGAGACCACTCTTCTTCAAGACACGAGATGTAATTTAACTGTGAAACAGATTGCCGGGGAGAAGCAGGGCACTGCACATTGGTTTCTGATTGCAAGAGATGCAAACACAATATTTCCTGTCTGTACATTATTAACTGCTCAGACATACTGTAAACAGCACTAATTTCACAACTGGAAAAGCACATCTCCTACAGGTCAATGACAAAAGCCCACTTCAAACACCGAACACTCTAAAGCTCTTCCTTCTTCCTTCCCTCTTTTGAGCAAGATGCCGAGTCTACCCTGGGCAATCAGAACTTCTGGATCACAACTCATCTTTTTGCTTTTATTCCTCCTTCGCCACGCACAGTGCTGCTTACAGAGCCCACAAGGTCTGCACAGCGTCCCCTGTCACCGGAGCTTGCTATTACTCCTCTGACTAATGCACTGGATGCCTCCCATAGGCCAGACTCTCCTTTTTAACAAACTGCATATCATATGATTTATATTTAAGTTTAATAAACATGTCCATTTTACTGATAATTATATTGGAAATGGAAGACTGCTGCAAAATGTCAGACAGCTTCCTGCCGGCCTCAGAATCATACGGACACACAAGGATTTACTAGCTGCTAGTGCAATTCCCAACCATGGCATATCGGTTTCTGCTGCTTCTAGCAAGAAGAAACTTAATTTCTTCAATGTGCTGATTGAAATTAATGATAAAGAACTTAAATTCCAAATTACTGAGCAAGCTAGATGACTGATACATCTTTCTGGAAATGAGCATTTTTCCTCTCCCATCTCCTATCAGAACACTTTTGTCAAGATACAATCAATGGACAAAGAATCAACTCCTACTTGTGGCATTCTTCCAGAAAATGGTGATTATCTGACTTAAAAAGTAAAATGCAGCAAGAAAAGACAGACAGAGTTGGCCTTGAAAAAGATAAGTATCTTTCAAAATGATAGCATTTGGACAATAACAACTTCTCCCTCTATGCTTTGCTATAGCACTGCTTCTTACTGTAGATGACCAAGCATCAAGACCTAGCTCTAAAGACCTCAAAATGAATAATGACTTTGAAAAGGTCTCTTGCATTTCTCCTTCAGAAGAGCAGAGAGGTTGTTTATACAGAAGACTAAAGTCCTCCTCATTTAGTCATCCAGTTTTGGTAATTAGTGTACACCACCAAGCTGCTAACAAAAGGGAGAGGATTAAGGGAACCTCTGAAGAAGGCACTAATGGGATTGCAGGTATAGTCTATGAAATCTGGATCAGGCCTTTGTGCAGCAGTTCCCAATCGGAGACTGGGGTCTCACTGGTGAGGTGCTAATGAAGAACACTATAGATGACACATGACAAAAGGAACACGCTAACAGGCTCCGCTGTCCTGTGCAGGTTCCTTAGTGCACCATGAGGTACAGAACACTCACTCCTTTCAGCTGGGGCTAACATGCAGAAAAGCTGGGAAGCACTAAAGGACTGAATTACCTAGAAAAGTCATATAGATATACTTCTGATTTTCCCTTCACATACTCACAGACCCTTAGTGAGAAAGAAGAATCAGTTCTGCAAGAAGCACAGAGAAAGCTGAAGTCAATAAACATTTCCAGTCCACAGTTTCATCCTGAGAGCTTCTGAGAAACTGTGCACTTTATCTGCTTAGAAGCTGTGCGTTATTGGCATGCAGGAGATGGCATCAGAAAAGGCTTGTTACAATGACACTGATCCCACACTAGTATTTTAGCCACATGGATCTAAGAGGCTTGTATGCATCTGCTCACTAAGGAACATCCCACTGTCCAATCCCACATGGCGGCCACTTCCAGGAGAACTGTGATTACACAGTACAGGGCAATGTGACAGCCAAACACAATTACAGAGCAGTGACAAAAAGTCTGTAAATTCCACCCAACCTAAACTGGATTTTTCTTTAGCAGAGCAGGATTAGCCGTTACTCATTCTTATAAACCATCTGAAGTTACTACGCATGGCCAAAAATGATGATATACAAAACACATGGTTCCCAGCAATATCACGCAGGGGTAATTGTTGTAACTGCTGATATGAGTCTGTTTTTGTTATTAGCACTGTTGAGCTCTGCAGATTACATCATACAAATTGTTTCTATATGTGGCCTCCATTCAGTCTATATGTATATTTACCAACCTCCACCTGTCTGCTTAGACAAATGGTGAAAAAAATGGAGGAAAAAAAAGCGCCAGACAGCATATAAATCCATCTGCACTGAATTACAGAACAGTTAATATTAAACGCTATGCAATGGAGAAGTACTTTTGATTTCAAAATGGAAGAACTTCCATCTAGAGAAGCAAGAAATCCATCCCACAGTAGGAACAGAAAAAATGAAGACTCCTACATGTTTAAGCACAGCAGATACCAGTGGGATAAAACTTCACGAAACAGACAGCTGTCTACTCAATCCTACCGTCAGTCGGTATTGCCTCCGACTGTTAGTCTACAATATCTATTTTCTTCAGGTCTTTGGTGTGGGTTGCCTCAAACACAATGGCATCAAAATCCCACAGGTTATTGCAAGGTGATATGAATGAGGCCACAGAGGAAGCACCTACACAGTTGAATACAGTTGAATAAATCTTTTTTCTTTTTTCACAGAATAAGAATTCTGAAACAAGCCAGTGCTGAAAATGTAAGAAAAAAAAATAAAAATGTCATTATACTCAAGGGATAATGATCTCATTCTTTTCCTCTGCAAAAGAAAGATAATCCTCAAGCTGGAGTTTAAAAGCTTTCTCAGTCTTAACATTATCACACATGACCTGATAGTATTTGAATGGGACAGAGAGATGGCCTGTCCTTCTGAAATATTGCATTCACACTGGTACAGTTTTTCTTGTATGTGGCTTGTATAGGTACGTCGCCACACCTATAGCAGGTATGGGTTTTGGTTATATTCTGCTTTCCTACAAGCTTTAGAATTATGCAGCTTTCTGACTTGCTGTGTTTGCCATAGTGTGTTCTCATACTGAACCACATACCTCTCTTGTCTTTTTGTGGTATGGGGAGAGCACCAGTTATTCATCACACCTAAGTCCTGCACAGCTGTAATTCCAAGTTTTTCCTAGAACTGTAACCAGGACATAGGGACTTGTAACAGAAGTCTTGAGGTTGGCAAGAATTAAATATGAATGTAAATGTGTGTGTGAGAGAGAGAAAGCACCAGAAGAAATAGCAGAACAAGGGTTAAAAAAATAGCCTAATGAAGAGCACTGTTCCCAGTCAATCACACTGAGGAATGTGTCAAACCCAGACAACAGTGCACTGTGATAAGACCACAGCAGAAATGACTCATTGGTGGAAGACACTCCCAGAATAAGAGAATGGACGCCAACAAGGCTGCAGAACATCATATACTCCATTCCCTCCCGGTATCACAACAGAAGGATAACAGCAAAACACTATCCCTAAACAGACATGAACGATCTGTCCAAAAACTAGTTCATCATTGCCAATCATGAAGAATCCCAGAGCTGTGATGAGGACCCAGTAGCTAGTGTCCCTGGTCCTTTGTGTCACACTCAGACACACTTCGTGCTTCTGAGTGAGCGGAAGTAACAGTGTGACTGAGGACTATCACTGAGAGAATGAGTGTGAGTAAAATCAACTTTCTCAGAGCTTTTGCAAATAATTCTCACTTTCCCCTTCATTTCAGATCTGACACACAGTTTTGCTACACCAGTTACCAACAAGTTTCTCTGTACAAGCAACTATACTGACTGTAAACCCACGTCCACAAGGATGACCGGTCCTGTAAAGATTTAAAAGGGTTCAAAAGCCTTTATGACAAATAATAAAGTCTTCTAGAAATTAATATCCATCAATACAATGTTATTAACTTCCTTCTCCATTAAGGACTGTCCTGTAACACACATTCCTCAACACTTCTTGGACAATGGGAAAGAGCAGAGCTTTTCCATCTTCCTGAACCCAGACCACAAGTAACGTTAGATGAAATGAAAGAACACCTACCAAGCAGGCAGAAACACTGATTGCTTTCAAGCTTTCATCAGCTGGCTGGGTTAATTTGGAACCACGCTATGCATTCATGGGAACAAACTGCTTGTTAGTGGTCTGAACAAGGGGGTTCTGAAATGTTGCATAAGTTTTAAAACAACAGCTATTATTTTAACAGCAGTCATTTTCCAGTTACTGTGGTAAGCACACCACCCAATGTAACTTGAAGACTGAAGAATATAAGAATGGAATATTTCAGAATGTTGAGTTTCCAGGCAAGCAACCAGGCATCATGGAAGAGCTGCTGAAAGCCTTCTTGAGAGTTTATGGTGAGAAAATAACAAAGCTCTTCAAGAAAAAAGCTGGGAGGTCCTCTTGCTCTGAAAGTCGCCATGCAAAGGTTAAACATGGAAACTTCTTAATGAGCGCTGTGATTGTTTTCTGTTTGACAGAGAGAGTAACAGAAAGCAGATGTTTCTGAAGAGCCACCTTAAAGGAAAGGAGAGCAGGGATGGATGAGGGAAAAAGGCAGTTGGACATAAACACTATGGCTTCAGAGTACAAATTTATTTACAGTACATACACAGCTGAGAAGCCAAAAAAAAATGCAGCAAAAATATTTTCCATGAGGGACTTAAGGCATATACTTAGCTTTACATTGCACATATTAGCAACAGATAGATGTTAAACAGATGTTTGTTGTAAAAATACCCATAATAATACATCTCCACATATAGGCTTAAGAAATAACTGGCTCACATGCAAAGTCTGAAGGAGAGGAATATATGTTGGAGGAAAAATTTCCAAGACATAGTGTTTAAGACCAAAGAGATGGGTGTCTACTCAGCAATACAAATGGAGCGATAAGATTAAGTGCCACTCTGGAAGACAGAGTGACATGGTACAAAAGTGCTGAGCGATGAAAGATGTCTGTATTACCTAAGGAAATTAATAGTTTTAAACTCCAAAAGTCTGCAAAGATTTCTAGCCCTGACAGCAAGACAGCAGATGAACTTCAAGAGGACAGTCCCTATTCTGCACGAAACACAACTCAGAGATCTTTTGCCTACATCTCAGACTGGGACCAAAGCCAACAATAACAGTTTCAAATGCATTGTGTGCACTTGTAGATATGAAACTGCATCGACTGTATGTTTATGTGAATAGTCATTACTGAAAAACAAACTAAGTTTTATAAAATATTGCATATTTAGACATTTTTTCATTCGACTTAATTCTGCATCACTTCTATTTTTGTTGAAACCTCTCTAGATTCTATTAAGATTTGTATGAGGGCAGGAGTATTCATAACATTTATGAGAAAAGGAGGTAAAGGACACTAATCAAATACTGAGGGAATTCAGAAAGTTCAGCTGAAGAGTAAGATCATCTCCTCCAAAACTCTCATTTGACATTTCAGTATCTTACTCGTCTGGACTCCAGACTCCTGAATGATTCCTGCATGGCTGCTAGGCAGTGGCTAGAGCATTAAAGCAATAAAATCTCTGTGAGGCTCTTCCTTTCCAAATATGATTTTAATCAGAAAATGTTTGCATGCTTTTTGGCTATCTCATAATTTATAGATGGTGCAGGAATGTTTGGTTAGTTTCTAGCCAGTTTTATAAGCATCAGAAGATGCCATGAGAAATATGTTGTACTGGAAAGTCATTNGCCTAATCCAAAGGAAAAAGCATGTAAAAAATTAATCAGTTCTGTTCTGCCCACAATAAATATGAATAAAGAATTGAGCACCCTTCAGAACAATGCACTGAAATCATCTCACAGGCAGTTGCACTTCTTGTTCTGGCCAGATGTTTGGGATAACCCCAGTAATATCAGCAAAGAACCAGGAAAAAAACTACAAGAATCTGACTGCAGAAGTGGAATATTAATATCACAAGTGTAGTTTCTAGAGGTGTATCAGTGGGTTTGAAAAACAGAGAAGTCAGTGGGTGAAACAGTGGTGTCAGTGGGTGACTTCAAAGCAAAGGTAGATAGACACCCCAGAAGAAAAAAAAGAAAGAATGAAACATCCCATTCTAGAAGACTTTATAGACATATAAAATTATAAAAACCATAAAGGATACAAAATATCATTCCAAGTAGGATACACTACTAGAAATGCCAGTTTCTGTTTAAGAGCAGATTGATCACTAACAATGAAAGCCATATCAAGATCATGTAGGTTGACAAGAGAAGCAACCAAAGCAAGAAGTCATTTGTCATCCAGAGGAAGGCACTGTGTACACTTTGTTTTGTGACAAAGAGTGAAAACAGACCAAAATGTTCACCTAGAGGATATCTAGAAGTGAAAAACACTTTCTACACATATACGTGACAGGACAGTTCTTTTAGGAGCGGAGATCAGGAAGGGGATTATTTCCAGAAAAATGATGTAGCCACATTTTTAAGCATTGAAAATGAAGGTCTAGGAAAGAGGAAACAACTTATGATAGGAGTCACGCAAAGACAAGGGTAGACAGACGGCCAGATTAAAAAAAAGAAGGTTTGAAAGAATCCCTTGTGATTTTTTTCCAAAAAGCAAGTATTTATTTATTATAATACCAGTACTGTCCATAAGGCAGGCACAGATGGTGTGTCTACATCTGCATTTTAGTTCAAGTCAGAATCGCACTTTTTAAGAAAATCTTGTGATTGACTCTACTTAGCAGGCTTAGGTTCGCAAAGATCTCATGAAGTGGACTCCATGGATTTTAGCTGAAACCTTAAGGTGCACAGTAAAAGCAACACCTGATGCAGCTGAACCAGTAATGGATATCCATGCCAGAGAACCAGACTACAGCAAAGAAAACCTTGACTAGACATTTCCACGCATATTTTTATCCAGGATCCCCTTGGAGTTTTCATTAGTTCCATATTGTCTTCCGTTTGCTTAACAACCTTTGTCTTAGCTAACAGCATAAACTGTGTCAGCTTTCACTGAGTTCTTCTTGTTTTCCTGAACAAGTCATCAAAAATGCATATATATCCTGCAATTCAGTCACTACTGCCAAATAACTTCATAACCTCACTTGAAATCCAGACCGTGGAATATAAACTTAACATGTGAAATCTCTAACTTAGGTGTTTAGAAAAGTGAACTACTACCTGATGGTACAATTTTAACAGGCTCTTATTAATGTTGTGTTAAGCCACCCACCATCTTGAATGCATGATTTTTAATTATTTAAATATAATAAAATACAAAGCATTTCCTAAACACTAAGCCCTTAAGTTGGCCATTGTTTTGGCCAAAAATAAGGATTTCCTCATAGAAACCTGAATTTGGTTAGATGTACTGATTCCTTCTTAGGGGTATGGGATCCATGGCAATTAATGTCAATACCCTCTGCTGCACAGGAGACAGCAAGTTTAAACTACAGGGTTGAGTTTAACAACGGTACCAATCTGAAATATGTTATCAAATATCAAAGTGATGCAAACAGCCCACTTTGGGGGGTAGTTTGTAATTTCAGCTAGAAAAGAAGATTGAGGTTCCAACTAAATTTTACTAGTGGCAGAGATCTGTTAATGCTAGTGCTCTACCTTTAACAATCTAGTCTGCCAACTTTTCCTCATGTGCATAGTCTCAGTAAAGCAATATTACTGGGCCTCATAAATCTCTGGATATTTGATAGTTTTCCTAAAGCCTCAGATCCTAGTTAAGTGACTGCAAGAATTTCAATTTTCAACTTAATTCTGTTTCTCAAGCTAGCCTGAAGCAATACTAAATGAATGATATCTGAGACTCAACCAGCCAAACCAAAACTGAATCACAATTCATTTTATAATTATGATGCTAACCCAATTCAGAAATTCCATTCATGACTTTTTAGTGTTTCGAAACGGCCCGTTAAAGCTGATAGAGAGATATATGGGAATAAGAAATGAATAGTTTGCTCCTATTCCTCTGTTTATTCTACTGCACAAAAACTCCATAAAATGATTTGATGTGAAACTACTTGGCAATGCAAATGGAAACTTCAGTAAGCTAAAAAAAGGGACATAGTCAGGATTGCTACTATTGCAATATTTCAGTCCTTAGTGCTCTAACTGAGCTATTTCTCACTCTATCCAAAGCTTAATGCAAATGTCTTAGCTATTTCTATTTCAACTTCATTGGTCCTTCATGACTCCTAATTAGAGATTAGATAACAGATATTTCCAGCATAAGAAAAATTAGAATCTTAAAACAACACCTACTCCCAATAATAAGACACAGAGAGAACTGGCAACACCCATGATAACAGAAGTCTAGTCTTTGCAGTTAGCATTGTAACTACAGCAGTCTGTCAGCTGAGAATACAGGACCGAATGCCTTTGTGATGTAAAGCCATGAAGATCCTCAAAAAACCCTCCCACCTTTGCATAGGGAAATCAGTCTTTGGCCACTCTCAAACTGGACTTACCCTGCTATAGAGAGAGCTTTCTGCCCAAAACCATATAGATGGTCATACACAGAGCAGATGTTCTTTATACATAACTTAATTATCTCAGTGGACGAAAGGGATTTTGCTGTTTTGACAGACATAAACCTTCATTCAGCCTACAAGTAACTTCAGCTGCAACGTGAGAAAATACCTGCTTTACGAACTGAGCAGTTTAACATGCAGAGGAGGCTTGATGAACTCTGCAAAGCAGCTCTGCATCCTGGTTCGCAAAAACATAACTGCTCTCAAGTTAGATATGGTCATTTAGAAAAATACAGGCAGAGAAAAGTCTTTAGACCCTTGGTTTCCTCCTGTAAATGCAGAGCCCAGCTGCCCCGCTCTTCTCACTCCTGTCATCCTCATGACCACTTGCAGTTTCCCTAAAATGTCAGGTGATTATGAAAAGATGTAGCTGTAATTTTTAAAAGAATTTTCCATACCTCTTATATGAAGAGAAAGTTTCATTCTAAAAGCCCTAAGAGAAAAAAAAAAAAAAGATTCATTACTGATTTTAAGTCTGTCTCATAATTTAAATTTCTTAATTGGTATGATTAGGGTGAAGAGTACTTCCTATGACAGAGTTTGTAAACACCTTATGGATGGCCGTGGTTTTTAAGCAATACTGCAACTGAGGCATTAAATAGTAACAACCATTATAGTAAAAGCAATAACAATCCTAACAGGGTTGTATCACTATAGATTTTCAAGAAAATCCCTAGAATTGTTTAATCTAATTAAAAGTGTTTGGAGTTCTTAAAAATTAGATAAAATGTCAGACCTATGAATTTCAGATTGATACCGTCTCCTTCCTCTATAAAGTCACAACTATTACATGGAGGACGGTCTGTGCTTCCCCACTAAGCTATGATTTGTGCATTGTTGCTGATCATGCCCATACTGAGATGCTCAAGGGGAACAAACCAGGATGCATCTTGAGGATCCAAGTTAACAGAAATCTACGTCCTTTCTCCATACGGTAATCTCAAAAGGCAGCAGCAAATTAGCAAAAGCTGAAAAGCAGCAGCTATGGACCCATGATAAGTTCCGTCTGGCCCTATCTGCTTTAATGCTGACTTTTTTTCATTCTTTTGCCACGTGCTGAACTGTTACATTTTGATGATTCAAATAAAAAGAACAAATTGTTACATTTTAAAGCTCTGAAGCACTGAATTACAGGACAGTCAATTAACATTTAACACTCGAGGTACACATTACATGAGCTTTTCNTGAAGCACTGAATTACAGGACAGTCAATTAACATTTAACACTTATTAATATGACAAAATCGAGGTACACATTACATGAGCTTTTAATTTTTTTAAAATGTAGCATTACTGAAACAAACTTTTAAATCACTGTTTTTTCCATCAGAAAAAATAAACTGCTAAGACAGAGGTACCATGTTACTGGGCTACCATTTGGAAAGTGGCATATGTAAGAGGATCAACAGTGATTTAATTATTTTTGTTACAGGCTACTGTAGTCAAGCAGCAAAAGACTTGTGCTTTAGTATGTAGAGAACTAATAAGAGAAAAAAAAAGTCTAAATCTTTTTGGCAGGAGACCTGAAACTAAAGAAAATCACGTCAAAAGCCAGGCATTTATACTTATAAAATTCCTCAGTAAAAACCACACAGCGATCTCTTATTACATTCATTCATAAAGCTGTTGGAAATGGCAGTCCCTGATACATACCTGGATTGTGAAGATATCAGTTAGAGTAGGCCAGGTGGGAAACAAGGGCTCACACGGAGGGCATTATGTATCAGATACTTGGTGTTGGGTTCTTCACACAGGACTTGCAGCACTTTTCAGAGTTCAAGGTTTACTTTGAAAACGTAACCCCTTCCTTTCTATCAGAAGGGATACTTGAAGTGGGGGAAAGAAAGGGGCAAATCTAGCTCAGCTCTTCCATAGCCTGAGTGAGCCACCTTCCATCCCGCTCTTCTGTCCCTTTGCCTACCAGCGCTACTGCCTCAGAGGAAAAAGCACAGAAAAACATGGTTCAGCCAAGTCACATCAGTGCCTGTACTTCGTGTAGTTCAGCACACTGTGGAGACTTCGTCTCCCCTGCACAGGAGGCCTAGGATCCACGATTCTACAGAGTGGTTCCTCAGTAACTTTCAGAGGAGAAGTAGCAAGTAGGAAAAGCAGGAAAAACCTAAACAAATACACATTTGGTGGATTTCCCAGCACTTTGCAAAATACACCATGAGGAGACTGAAGTGTCTGAGGAGACCCAAGGTCTTAATTGCCTGGATGTATCAAGCTGAAGAAATAACTTTTCCACCCAGAATCTGGATTCAGAGATTACGGAGAAGGAAGCAGCCACTTGAGAGACACAAACTTTCTCTCGGCCGTTGTAATTACCATAACTACCTTACAGCACAACTAACTTTTAAATCCGATTGAAAAGATAGCAGGAGTATTGATAGTCATAAAAGGCCCTCAAAAATAATTTAACCTGTTAAAAATTATCAGCTTCAGTTTTCATTTTGTTTCCCCTTTTTATGTTTTCTTTCTGTTTGCTGTCACTACCATTCACCTGGAACTGTGAAACACATTTAGCGTGAAAGCCAAGAGGGCAACATCTGCAAAAAAATGGATTCTTTGTCCACTAGGAACCTGACAAGTTTCTGGCAAAAGAGGTAAGGAAGGGCCTTTGCAAACCTCTGCCAAAGCAACTGAGTTGTCACTGTAAGTAGGAAACAGATACTAACTTCCCACTAGCTTTTAATAAGAGGAAAGCACATGTGTTTCACTTGCGCCTTTAAAAATCACTTAACGGGCATTTTCAAAAAGTATGGTTGAAATTTGGACCCTAGGAAATCAGGTTCTTGAAGGCCAGAGATATCTTTCTGTAGAGATTCTGAAAATGCTTCTCCACACCAGCGCAGTCCCAGTTTAGCAGGGCTTGTCACTGATAATCAGGATGATAATGAGTTATAAAAGAACGGTGTCTTTCTCTAGTGGCTAGTCTGGCCTATTCATCGGGGCTCAAACCTACTCAACTTTATTCGTAGGAACTGTGTGAATGACCTGAAATGGAAGCTCTCCTGTGATTACTGAGAGCAACATCTGATTCTTAAATTCATAACAACAAAGGTTGTGCCAATTTTACTGTAAAATTATTTCTGGTCAAGCTAAAATGACATATCTGTATACTAAAATTGCTTTAAAACATCCTTTTAATTTTGAAGGCAAAATATACATAATTTAGTTTAGCATTTTTATGGTAAAAAATTGCAATCTTTATGACCTGTAAACCAAATGAAAGTAAGTTTTTCCATTATGTTGTTATTGATCGGGCAATTTTACTGACAGTATTTTGTGCATGACTGAAAGCTGCCTATTAAAAATAGTGATGGCAATCACTTTATGTGACCGACAAGGGAAATAGTAAGAAAGCTAGTTAATCTCAAAGCCATATCTCCTCATGGGTCAAATCCATTTTTCAGTACTTTTTTATTATTATTTTATACATGCAATACTCGCTTTAAACACAAGAGCAATTTCATATCTGTGATGAAAACAGGGTTTATTTTCATAACGATAGAGGCCACTGAGTTGCAGGAGGTGCAATTTAAAATTTTGTGTTTTCTTACCTATTCTTGCAAAGCCCGAGCCTTTAATGAAATTAACTGCAAAGTGCTGCAATGTTGTAACGAGCAGAAATGGGCTTACAGAATGTGTCACATTTTCAGGCTTTTCACCTCTCCAACATAAGCACATTTTCACACGTGTCTCGATGGAGGACACGAATGGACAGCTGTAGAGACACAATACTTACTTAAGTCAAGCAGACACAAACCTGATTGAAGGTTTTAATTTGAAACATCAACAGCTCCACTCCGCTAGTCTGCTTACACACCACAGGCAGTTTAGCATAAACACAGCACTGAGGGGCACAGGATTTACTTGGCTGTGCAAACACAGGCACCAAGTTCTCCCCTACCCGGAGAAAGACATCTTGTTCCCCTGCTCCTCCCTCCCACCTCCAGCGTGGAATGGATGCTGGCCCTGGTGCTCACTGGAGCTCTTACTAAAGCAATTTAACTCATGAAAACTGCAGATTATTTTTTTCTACCTTTTTTCTTTGTCTTTTTCTGTATGTATTTTAGTGAGTTCCAGCATCACGTTAGCAGTGCAACGCGCAGCAGTGGGAGCCAGTGATGTCAGTGCGTGGCTGTGAGTCAGGCAAAGGAGGAAATGAGGGGGGTGCACAGGACCAGGACCAACACCACACCACCACACCACCCCCCAAATTCAGAGCTGTTACATCTGTTCACTCCATTTGGGGAAAATGCACCCTCAGCAGGCAAAGCAGTCCTGTCATGGGGCCTCACCTGAGTCCGGAGATGACAAACTAAGACCCAAAACTAGGGGCAGTGCTTCATGAAACAGTAACATCAACGGTGTTCAGTCTAGCGACAGCATTAATAATTGCCATCCCATTAATTTCTCATCTTTCATTCTAGATCTCAAAAAAGTATACAGACAAGAGGAGCCATGAACTCTGCTTTGGGACCCGGATTACACAGAGTAAAAAAAGGGTTTTTCCTAAAAGCTGAGGGAGATTCCTGTAAGACATGTTAAATATGACTCTGGAAGCCACGGGCCACTGTTATGTCAGCCTGGTATAAAACAATCCCTGCGAGAGCTCAGGGCAAGATTGGGAGGATGGTCCAAAAACCACCCATTAGCTTTCACACAAGAGGCAGCCATGACTGCAGCCCCACTAAAGAGCTCCTTAATAAATCACAGGTAATGGGGGAGACCCAGGGCCAGTCCTGTCCCAGCGGGCATTGCTATGAAATTCTACTTAGCAGGGACCACCAGGGCTGACAGACGATGGAGAAGATCATGCTGACCTCTGGGAGCAGTGCAGAAAGGCAGCGTATTCCCCTGAGTCCCACCACAGGGATTTTCCTCTCACTTGTACAGGTGTGAATGAGGGGTTATTCCACTGAAATTTGCTACTATAAAATCAGTGCAGATTCACTGATAACAAACGGCAGTATTGACAGAAATAAAAACATATCCTACAGATGGCCAAGGAATATACAGAAGTGTGCTCGTACTAAGTAGTGCATTTCCAGAGGATTACTGCCTCTTCTGGCTGACATGGTAAGAGTGGCACCAAAAATGTACATATTTGCTATGTATATGTATGGTTCACAGCATCCTATAATTATTTTGGAATCGTTTTTTAAAGTAAAACAAAGGCATTATAATAGAGTATTACTTGTGTGATAATGACTTCAGTTACACTCATCAGTGGGCTGGGTCTCCTAATGAGTGAAAAGAAGCAAAACCTTTGTCAGGCAGGGAGTCCTCTGAGAGAGAAAAAATATCTCAGAAACTTTCCTTTTCAGATAGCTCTCTTTTGAGTGAAAGTTCTTTCACTCTTCTATTTTCTTTCCAAAATTATTTTCTAGTGCTTTTTTTCTGCTACATTTTTTTTTTTGTGTTGCTGCTCCCTGGAAACAAGGCGTCGTGGTATCAGGGCTCTGCAGCTGGGCTAGTGATCATGTGCTGCCATTTATACATCTATTGCAAAAGAACATTTCTTCTTCATAACTGCCTTTTGGGAAAAATATGTATGTACTTTAAAATGCCTGTAGAAATATACATGCTTAAATCACACATTTTCCAAACAAATGTCAAAATAACTTAGTTTTCGCAATAAATTTGTTAAGATTTTATAAATGTATCTTGAAATAACAGCCTCCCTATACCCCATTCTTCAGCTAGTAGTCGCCTTTAACATATTAACCCATCAAATGCTTCCTGGCCATGAGCCAGGTAAAAACTGATATGTGTGAAGCACAGGTTGGACGTTTTGTGTGTCATTTACTCAGTGCAGCCTAGCTCTCTTTGCTGCAATA
Source organism: Ibidorhyncha struthersii (assembly GCA_013398815.1). NCBI lineage: Eukaryota > Metazoa > Chordata > Aves > Charadriiformes > Charadriidae > Ibidorhyncha > Ibidorhyncha struthersii. The sequence continues at coordinate 333,485 of VZSZ01002952.1, read as the reverse complement.
ATCTCTCATCATTGCTGCTGCTTCTTCTTCACCTTCTGTCAGAGCAATACTTTTCATACTCAGAGCAATACAGATTATATGTATATTCTATATATAAATCTGCCACGTTAGGAAGTTGCATAGAACCTGTGTGTTTTGTTTGGAACAGAAAACAAATTGAAAATCTAGGTGGAGCCTTTTTATCACCTCACATTTTCTTTTCTCTACTTCTACATGCCAGAGATTAAAAGCATGCAGAGATTAGCAGCATGAGGTCAACACTGGTAATAGTAGCTGGGGATAAGGTGGAGTGAGAAATGATAAATGCACTAAAATATGCTCCACCTCGGGTTTGAGTTTAACAAGTGCTCTGCTCTGGTGGTTTAATGTTGCACCCCAGGGGAAAGGGAAATGTCCTGACATCCACAACCACTTCAAGAAATGGTCTGCAACACACACGCTGTTCTCTCCTCTGTTTTTTCACTAAGAATGACTTTTCTATCTAAAATTATCCCAAATAAGAAGGACTGAACAGTATTCTCAATCCTTCTGTCCTGTATTGCTGTGTCACCATTTCCACAGGTACTGAAAACCTTTGTAGAAGGCATTCCCAAATTCAGATTCCTCTGGCTACCCAAATTAAAAAAAAACAAACAAACAACAAACAAAAAAAGCTACTATGCACTTAAGTCTGAACTTTAATGTTAGTGTGTTTGAATGGCAAAAAGAACAAAGAGAAGGCAGAAGTCACATTGAAAAAAAACTCTTTTTTTTTCTCTTTGTCCTCTGAACAACTGTCCACACTATGGACAAGCACAAGTGATCCTTTGGCAGTGGAGTAAACATTTACTCAAACGTGAGTTTGTCTTCCACTGCGAGGCAACAGCGAGGTGGCTTCTACAGCCAGCAAGCGCATGGGCTCCAGACCGTGAGCTCAGCAGAAGGTGCTCTCGAGCCAGCTGCAGATGTGACCCTTGGGTAGCACACAGCACTGTGGGACATGGGAGCATATGCCACGCCGGCCGGTGGGAACGAAGAGGAGAGGGTGTCAGGTGCGAGACTAAAATTTCCCTACTGTCCCAATACATCTGCGTTTCCTACTGGCAAATCAGCATGCTTAAACTCTGATGGAAATCATGGTGGCTCGGGTTGACTAGAACAGCTGATTAAAACATTTGCATTCCTGTTATAACCAGGTCAGGGAAGTGTAATTTAGGAATTTTCCCCAAATCAGAGGTAATAAAAGTATAGCTGGAGCCTTGACCTCTTCTGTGGGGAAGTTTGGCATGTAACTTTTTGGATGGTTAAAGCAAAACCAGATTAAAATGGTAAGTATGATTAATATCTGTGCCCTGTTTCATTCTGTCCTATATTTTTGAGGATGCATTGTGACCTGAGACTTGAGAATTTCTCATCTTGGGAATCATACAGCAAAATAGTGTGGGACAGGGGATCTCAGGAAAGCTTGGCATCTAGAAAGGCTAAACAATGCAAATGTTAATATCCTGGCTAGTATAATCCTGCTTTATGAAATTCACTCCTCTTTTTTCTCTAATTATTGTTCTAAATGAAGGACAGCGTTTCAGGTAATTATTTTATTATCTATCCACAAGTCAATCTTTATATAAAAGAAAGATTTTTGAGGAAATAATTATAGCTCATAACAAACTACATGCACTACAATTCAGAACTGACTTACCTTCTGACTGATAAAACTTGTCTTGAATACCGATCAATATTTTAATGGCAAGCCCAGCATCAAATCATACATCCATATCTATTTGTTGGAATAAATGTGCATAATGAAAACCATACATCTTTGAATACAGACTTAAGTAATTGGAACGCTTTCTACTTGGCACTTATTTAACTAAAATCAACTCCTAACTCCAATTTAACGAAAAATTAACTCCTCCCATACAGGAAGGCAAGTCTAATGATGAGTGTTGGAGAGTCTCAAGGTACTACTGCATTTCAGAAAGGCAGCAGAACAACTGCAAACCAGCAACAGCTTTTGTGTCCAGCAGCCAGAAAAAAAGAAGTGTCTTTACCATCCTGTACAGCACAAAATCAGCATTGCACATTTTTTTCAATTAGATGCAATTTGAATCCTGGGACTAAATTTGCCATCTTTTGGTAGCTCTAACTTTGTACTGCTCCACCCTTTAAGGTGACTTAAATCTATTTTGGGGGGATATCTATAGTTTCAGAAGTCTAAAGAAATCAGCAGCAGATGGCAGCCTGGCGCACACTCAAAAGCAAGAGTGGATAAGCAACACTGCAAAACATCTGATTGTTTTAGGACCATTGGAAAAGTTATCTTCCCCAAAATGTTGTGATACAAACATTGTGGAAACTCCTGGAAAGCCTTTTTGCAGAGATTTCAGACTGGCTCGAATAGGCACCGCTGCTTCAGATACCTCTCTTGAGTGTAGGTCTTGATATTGCTCAGCAGAGGGTTAAGCTGGAGCGACTATCAACAGTTGCCATCCCAGCTTTCCCGGACCTTGCCATTCCTATGGCAAGGATGACAGAAGAACAAAGGCTTGCGCTTAAAACGCTGAATGCGATATGCCAGTGTACAAACACTCTCCTGCAGCATCTCTGGCAATCCCAGGGGACCGCAGGCGGCTAGTGGCGCCGGGCTAAACCACGACACTGTGTCAATCATCCCAGCCCAATCTCCTGAGCCGTGCTTGTCAACACCTGCTGAACTGAGTGGGGTGACCCACGGCAAGCGACCTTGCAAGAAGATCTCTTTTCTTTTCCTGTCTTTACCACAGACTTCCTGGGTGATCCCAGATAAGTCACTTATTCCTCAGCTTTCCTTTCTGTCAAGAAAGGAAAATTAGTCCCTTCAAACTCCCAGCGAAGTCCCTTCGAACTCCTCGCACTCTCAAGGGTCTATGAGATGACTGAGTGGAGTGATTCCAACGCAGGCAAGCGCGATAAAAGCTTTCCCTATTTTATTTTATGTTAGATATCTTATCACTGCAATCAGAGCTATTGTAGGTATTTCATAACAAATTTACCCAGTAAGCAATGTTGATTGGTGGTAGTGGTGGGTACTTTTTACTCCAGAAGTGCCATTGTAGGCCAGAATTCTCTCAAAGATTCAAATTTTTTCAACGTTACTTTTATAAATATGTCTGCTTTCTGAGTCAACTCAATGATTGTGAATATTACACTACACGTCTTGTCAGCACTTGGGATTTTTAAGTATGAGTTACTACTTCCTTGTGATTGCTCAGGTTGTAACCCTCTGTCAAGTTGGCCTTTGTAACAGCTGCTCTTTACACTCCGTAGGCTAATTCAGGTTGTGCCCAACTAAAGATGGGCTCAGAACCCAGTATCCAGATACTTTTGATAAGAACACTAAACCTGACTAAACAGCCCCTGCTTTGTACAGGCGCTATGCTACCTCTGCTGATTCTGGCTGCCCTCTCCATATACTCAATACAGCGGAGTTGATTTCAGCAGGAGCAACTATCTAGAGCTTGGGACTGGGAAAATTGTTCATAGTAGGACCTGGAAATTGGGAACGAAGGCAATGTTTTTTGACACGATATTCTTTATTGCCAAAAAGTGTTTAACAAGTAGGCTAGGGTGAACATCGGCATTAAAAAAAAANNGGGAAAAAACGACAAAAAAAAAAAAAAAAAAAAAAAAAAAGACATATCCTTCGCCTGCTTTTGTAGTATGAGGAAGGCATCAAGGGACACAACACAGGCAGAACATAGCTTCCCAGTATTGCATTGAGAAATTTTTAATTTGCTGGCAAACATCAGTCACATCTTAACCAAGTTTCTCCACCACTTCAAAACGACAGAGTCCTTAATTAATCTTGAAAAAA